>CM061914.1:91531082-91742498 GCA_031002005.1 Vandiemenella viatica
GGAAGAGTACAATTCTGGTCCTTCCAGAAGTGTTTCAGAGCACAAGAATCGCGATTCTGCCACATATCCCCTATCTACTTCATAGTGCGGGCAAGCATTCGACCTCTACGATCTGTGATGTGGCGTGGTGTTCACCACATTGTCGCCTACTCGTGGTTTCACCGTCCTTCAAACACTTTCCATAGATGCTCAATACAGTAGCACGCGAACGGCCGATCAGCCTCTCCGTTTCCGAGTGCTCGTTCCATGCCACCGTGCCTACTAAACCACTTGCCCGTATTTAAGTGAATTTCGTTACTGTGAGTAGAAACCTGGTATCAGATACCTCTGAAAACCTACCAAGGACTTGTAGAATCCGTGCTACGCCGAACTGCTGCTGTATGCGCTCGAAGGTGGAAAAATATGTTAGTTAAGTAAGTACTCATAATGTTTTGGCTGATCAGCGTATCTGTAGGTATTATCCAGTCGATCAGTGCTCCATCAAAACAGCTGTATCTGTGCACGAAATCAGACAGAAATATGTTTTTTTTTTTTTTTTTTTTTTTTGTTTTTTTTTTTTTTTTTTTTTAAATCACACAGTATTGTTTATAATACGAATTTCTTCACTGATTTATTATAGATATTGCTAACGTTTTCTAATATGCGTGCTTACGCTGCAAGAGCGACTAGGATCGCATCGATGTAGATATAGTAGGTATAAGCCAATTCAAAAGATCAGATTATTGTGTTTTTTTCCCACCCTCCTTTCCCCTTATCCAGATGCTTATCCCTACCAATCCGATTGTGTGAAGGGTATTTGACAGCGGCGTTTGTGTGTAAGTCTGCTAAAAGCTCCGGTGCTGCAATGCGCTAAATACATTTTGTAGCGCAAGTCAGTTTATAATTTTTTCAGTTTTAATTTCTGCAACGTTAAATTGAAGGTATCTTTTTTTTAATTTTTCTGCGTTAACATTAATTATGGCTGACCCTAACATAAAGTGTGGTCAGTAAATTACGAACTTTACATTTTTGTGAAAAAGAAAAACGCCGAGTGTGTCCCGAATGAAAATAAATTGCTTTCACTTCATACACACACATCCCCCGTACGATTCCACAAACAATAAAAACTTTGCAAGTAGGAAGATGGCTAGTACAAAATATTCTGAGAATACTGGATACCGCTGAGGAATACACTTTTTGGTGGTTATAGAAAGCGCACTATGCAGAAACTTTGCTTCAGTATGACCCACATTAGAGGTATCATACATAAGAGCTGGAGGCCGTGCACAGACTATCAGATTTGTCGATAATTTTCATCATCAAAGTTGAAGTGTGACTACGTCATTACCTTAACCTCACATACACTGAAAATTCTGTGACATGCTGAAACCGTTAGTGCCACTGCGACATTGGTTTTTGCTTCTTACACAGCACGTATTATATCCAGTGGATCGATTCTTTTCCCAGCGTTAATCAGCTGGTCTGAAATCGGAAGCTGTGCTCGCACAAGTTCTGTGGGAAAAAGGAGAAAAGTTTAAGTAAAGTATTTAAACTCTATAACGGCTTCAGGTAAGGGCGCAAGGGGATGCTGCGTGCTTTATTGATGAAACCTAACAAGAATTGCTCCTGATTCTTAAGTTCTGTAACGTGGCAAAATATTTTAAACGGTCTTCTCCGTATATAGAAGTTAGTTTCTGTGAAGAGATATTGATTATTCTTTTTCCCCATTTTAATCTCGTGCGCCAAACATTGCTCCCTAGATCATGTAAATCTTTATTAATCATGTATTGAGTAATTTATCTCAGTATTTCAAGTTGTAATTCCTTACAGATACTTCTCTAATCGGAACCGTGATGCAGAAAAACAGTGGTTGTATGAAGTACAAGACACATCCTCCAGCCAACGTTTGCGTTGTCGCGTTCTATCTTTGGATTTCCCGACACTGCTCTCGCATTTTGCCGCCATAATGTAGCTTGCGGTTTAGAAGTGAATACAGCTGGCTAATTATGAGGATGCTTTGAGCTGCCAGCCTTCCTCGTTCACCAAGCGCTGCGGCGTACGAACCAAGTAGAGCGCAAATTACACTCACTAAATTCTCCGCGTCCCGGCCTTCATTTTTCTGTGATTAATTATCTTTGACGTCTGACAGTGCAGTGTGTCAGAGGTGCAATGGAATATTACCAGCTTAGCATAAAGAGAAACTGTTTTCCTTCTTCAGTGTTATTAATTTATTGAACTTGTGTTAAGGTTCACTTGAGAATTTAGTTCGTGGCAAGAAAATAATTTTTATTTAAGGTATATTAAGAACTATTAACGAGAAAATTATGTCCGTTTGCAGGTGTAATAAGGAACAGAATTTCCTCACTTTTTTGCACTGGTCAGTGAAAATATTGAAAACCCCAAACTCCGGAGTTAGGTACTATTCCTGAATTCTGGCTACATTATAGCATTCAATTCTTAAACAAAATGTTATTAATCGTTATTGTTATCAGAGAATGAGATTAATTCATTAGATAAGCAATTAAATTGAGAAGATTGTTTCTGCAAGTATAGAAACTTGGTAAATACGCTGATTCCTTGATGACACAAGCCATATTTATTTCACTTAAAAAATGGATGGCGGGATAGATTTTCAATTCTCTTCACATCGTAGGATGACCACGATTCGGATTTGAAATACGTGATAGAACCTTCAAAGGGAAATAGACCGTTAATAACATAGTCAATTATCACGACTCGGCGTGCATAAATTACTATGAACTATCTTCACACTTTTGTTCATTTAATTCAGAAGAAATGATTTGACATACAAGCATAGACGCACTGAAGCTATCTTTTCTGCAATTTAGACTTAAAAACGGGGTAAGCGGAAAGCGAGTATATTTGCATATGACTAGCCGATTCAAGTAAACTTGGATCAAGCCAAACTCAAATTGAATCACCTCAAACCAAACACAAAACCTGTTACGAGATTTTCCGATCATCTTCTAGGACAGCTGTTGCCCAGATGCGATGATGTTCAATTGTCGATCTACTGCTGACGATTGATCTGGTGAATTCACAATGAGACCGAATTCACTCCAGCAAGCGGTCTTCATTCTACCTTCCCACTCTGCCGATCTTTATTGAGTGGGGGCGGGGATATGCCTAAGCCAATTGCTAATTATCGATGCTGTCGTTGTAAGTGAAAAAACGTTCATCTCCTTACGGTCATCTGTTGCTGCCGTCGGTAATTACTAACGACTTTTCGACGGGCAATCGCCTCCCTGACTACACACATTTTTTTTGGTTCCTTGCTCACTGCCACGATTGGAAGAAACGGTAAACTATTTCCTGAATCATTGGTGTCCACATGTCTCTACAAGAAGATTTTGTGTGATTATAGGTGGAGAAGGAATTGGTTATTGAAAATGTAAAGTGTAAATATCTTGCTCTTGTGATTTGACAATAAACTCAGTTCTGCGGCACGTTTTGTTTAAGTAACTGGGATATGTTTCAAATCCTGTATTTACAGGGTAGAGTGAAGAGAAGAGAGGGAACTGGCGTAAAATACCTTGGTTAGACCATTGCTTGAGTATGGTTGGTTGGTATGGAGTCCTATTATGCTTGGCAAATACAGGAGTTTGCACTATCTTGTTTGTTGGTCCGCAGAATCACAGGATAAAACACATAAATCACGAATCTTTATCTCAATTATTGAAAAGGTGAGTAACTTAGTTCCTTAATATTAAGTACAAGAACAAATCGCTCAAGTATTGTCATTATTCCTGAATTTACTTCAAATGTTGCATACGACACTCTGAATCTTCTTATGCCTATGATGCCCTGCGTAGGTGGTTACTATAGAGGTTTATAGGTAATTTCCATTAGAAGATGAACTGGTGTGGTTTCCCTTTGCTGCCACAGTGTGACTTTGTGTGTGTTATCGTGGGTGTGGATGATTATTATAGTTTGTGTGTTCTGTTGTTGGCGATGTATGAAATGATAAGAGAGGAAGGGAGATAGTTTAAACCTGGTGCCACCGCATTTAGGCCTACTCTCCTGGGACTAAGGAGTCGCCAGGATTAACGTTCCCATGGTACGGACGCACCAAATGTGTGGTATGCCCCCTCTATACGCACCGCGGAGAGGTTTGGGATTTAACCCAGGATGTTGGCGCACCGTTTTGTGATTACGAATTGTACACCGCCAACTTTCTTACTCTGCCAGCCAAGTCCTGATGGTGAATATTTCTTCCATCAGCAGAATTCGAACCAGCTAACCCGATGTTAGCTTCGAACACGTCATCGAGCCGCAACCAACAGAGCCGACGGGGCGGTCTGAAGTCTGAATGCAATTGCTACTTCTATAGCATAACTGATATCTGCAGGGTTGCTTGGTTAATTAAACATGAAGTCTCCTAATAGATATCGACCGCGGTGTTCCCACTATCCGTCATTGTCGGGAAGTGTTGCGGCGACATGGTGTGGCGTCGACGTAACCTGACTCCAATCATCTGTGTCCTCGCATATGAGGTATGCACCAGCGGACTGTTTACCCGTTCTGGAAGACCACCACGTGGGCAGCTGCTGTTGTAATCAAGGTGGGAATAACTCCTTCCTGCTAGGCTTCAATGTTCACAACATATTTCAATTATCACGGTATTCTCACAGATTTATGAACAACACGTGATAATATCCGTAACACTCAATGCGATGAGCCATAACTGGGGCGAAAACTAAAACAGCTGGATTTGTTTGTGGAAATTACTGCAAAACACAATGAGTAACAGATATGATAAAGTAGCTGAGCATTACTGCAAAACACAATGAGTAACAGATATGATAAAGTAGCTGAGCATTGGAAGACAGGAAGTAGGTGAAGAGAGTGCTGGGAGTTATTACAAGTACCGTTGAAGTTAATGAAAACATTTCTGATAATTCTTCAAATCTGCTTCTATTAAAAATTAAACTGACAAATACATCCGCACGTACCTTGGAAATGGGTGATAGTTAAGATTAGAACCAAATTTAACAACATATGAGCGAATTGTGTTAGCGTTAATTATATGCACTATATAATGAAATGAATATGATATGAGTCTGTATATGATATTTAAGAATAAAACGTAGACAAACTGCCAATAAGAAAAACAAAAACCAATTGTGGAGTTGTGGAGCTGTTGACAGAGCGACCAGTATAACATTCCAGACACATACGCTTCCTTCCTGTATCAACGAACTTGTTAGTGAAATAATAAGTACCTGGGTGACCGATCTTCGCTCGGTATCTTTCGATTTCTGTTCAATATCCAAGATTTCGAGTAAAGTTTGATTAAAGTAAAAGGCTTGAAGACTTCCTAGGCTTTTTGAGGTGCACAGTTAACCAAAGAGAAGCTTAACAAACATCAATAGGCTTACTGGTACCTGAACCTTCTTTCTACATAATGAGGAGAGCCGTTTTCAAGAAACCAAATACAAAAATTGCTCCTCTTTTTTTTTTTAAAAAAAAAGAAAAAAGAAATAGTGTTAAAAACTTGAAAAGCAAAACGTTATCTACATGTGAAATTTCATCCGAATTGCTAGATCCATTTGCGATACCGCCTCACAAATTGCTTTTAAAAAAAATGCTATTATTATGTTAACTAGAAATCTTAATGCCAGATTGGTATTAATTAATGGTGTGAGATTTGTGGTAATTCAGAGGATTCTACGATAACCCTTGATGATGGATTCTTATGTAACTTGACAAGAAAAATTGAAAGTAAAAAATATTTTCTTTTTAATATGTCGCGTAGTTCTCGAGATATCGTATCTCAAATTGACGTGGTTGGTTGAAATGAGACCTGAACCAGAAGATAAATTTCGCCATAGCCAAGTTTGATGATTAATTCGTAAGAAACTCGTCGAGACAAATCGAATATAAGGAATTTATTTTTCTGATATCTCGCTTAGTTCTCGAGATATTATATCTCAAAAGTGAAGGGGTTAGGAATACATCCGGCCTGGACCAGAAAAAAATCCACCAAAACCACTATGTCTATATGGTGGAAATGTACTTTCAATGTTTTATTTTGTTCCTAGTGGTGGTTGTTAGGTTGAAATACGGCCTGGACCAGAAGCCAAAAGCACAAGGAACTATACCTATATTGTCGCGTTGGAACCGGGACAGGTGTGAATTCGAAGGTTACTTGTCAATGAACACAGCACTTAAACTGAGAACAGGTTTATTGAGAACTCAAACATACACGCAGCACTGACTGCCTCTTGGGCAGAATGCTCTTCTATTTATACACAGATAGAACGTACTAGAGATTACAAGAGTAGTTAACAAATGAAATGTGTAGAAGTTACAAGTGACCTTAGGAAACATGTAGAATCTTCTGGAAATAATAAACAGAATTAAATAATTTTTGTCAGTGGGCGGGATTGAACCGGCGACCTTCGGTACCGCAATTCGTGACGCTACCCGCTGCGCCATGCTGGCAGACGGTACACTGGCGTTCATGCGGCATTGCTCCCTCTCCTGAGGAAAACAGCGTCCCGCTGTTAGATTTCTTTTGGGGCACGCTGAAGTGTCCTGGATCTTGATCTTGTCGTGGGTCCTCTGTATGGCAGTTCTGGAGGGCCCCTCCTGTTTGTACTATTATCTTCCTGTCCGACTTCCTCAGTATCCAAACCGTCCTCAGAGTCCTTGAACAAGAAGCTGGTTGTGCCTAGCTGCTCGTCAGGATTGTAGTAAGGCTTCATGCGGAGGACGTGAACAATGTCCCTTCGCTTTCGTCGTTTCGAAGACGGCTCATAATCCTCGACTTCGTATGTGACGTCTGACCGGCGGCGTATGACACGATACGGACCAAAGTACCGCTTCAGTAACTTTTCTGATAGCCCAACCTTCCGGACAGGGGTAAAAATCCATACGAGATCTCCTGGGTTGTACGCAACAGGTCGGTGCTTGCCGTCATACCGCTGACGGTCCTCTCCTGGGTGGCCAGTGTTCGTATGCGAGCCAGCTGTCTTGCTTCTTCGACCCTGGTAATGAGCTGTTTTATATAGTCATCCTGAGTGTCGTCCGGCTGGAATGGGAACAGCGTATCCATTGTGGTCTCAGCTTCACGGCCATGGAGCAGAAAAAACGGAGTGAAGCCTGTCGTATCTTGCCTTGCTGTATTATAAGCAAATGTGACCACTGGCAGTATTGTATCCCAATCCTTCTGCTCAACATCCACATACATCGACAGCATATCGGCTAATGTCTTGTTGAAGCGTTCTGTGAGACCGTTTGTCTGAGGGTGGTATGCAGTTGTCATCCTGTGGACAACGTCGCATCTTGACATGACCTCTGATACTAGTCTTGACTGGAATACCTTTCCACGATCGGATATCATCACACGTGGTGCTCCATGCTTCAAAATAATGTCTTCTACTAGAAATTTTGCAACCTCTGGAGCTTCTGCAGTCGGCACAGGTTTGGTGACAGCGTAGCGCGTGAGGTAGTCGGTGCAGACTATTATCCATCGGTTACCGGTTGTCGACTTCGGGAACCTCCCCAAAAGGTCGATCCCAATTCGGTGGAATGGAACTGCTGCAGGTGGAATTGGTACTAGATGACCTGGAGGTAATTGCGGCACATGTTTCCGTCGCTGGCACTCTTTACAGTGACTCACATAATGCTTGACAGATCGGTAGAGACCCTTCCAGTAATACCTGCGTCTGATTCGGTCCAGGGTCTTCACAAATCCCAGATGACCGGATATTGGAGCGTCGTGGAAATACTTGAGAATAGCTGGCTGGAGATGAGCTGGAACGACCAGAAGCCACTTGGGGCCTAGTGGATCGTAGTTGTTCTTATACAATGTCCCATCTATCAATTGAAACCCTCCTTTGGCCGGTTCTCCTTTCTCCAAGGCGTCTATGGTTCTTAATAACTCTGAATCTTCCCTCTGTTCAGCTGCAACGTCACCTAATTCAGCGAGGGCTGAAATTCCATTCATGCTGTTGTGTTCTATTAAAGGATTCCTTGAAAGGCTGTCGGCATCCTTGTGTTTGCGTCCGTTTTTGAATACCACCGTGACGTCGTACTCTTGAAGTCTAAGTGCCCATCTTGCTAGTCGACCTGATGGATCCTTCAAGCTGGTTAGCCAACATAAAGAATGGTGGTCTGTTACGACGGTGAAAGGTTTGCCGAATAAATACGGACGAAACTTGTTGATAGCCCAGACAACTGCGAGGCATTCTTTCTCGGTTGTAGAGTAGTTTATCTCGGGCTTAGAGAATACTCTTGATGCATAGGCTATCACCTTCTCAGCACCTTCCTGAATTTGCACAAGCACTGCACCGATCCCATAACCGCTGGCGTCAGTGTGAAGTTCAGTTTCTGCATTCTCGTCGTATAAGGCTAGAACTGGTGCGGAAGTTAGAGCCTCCTTAAGTGCCTGGAAAGATCTTTCTTTAGTTTCATCCCAGTAAAACTTGGCGTCTCCCTGCAAAAGTTCTTGCAGTGGACGTGCCATGTTACAGAATCCTTTTATGAAACGCCGGAAGTATGAGCACAGCCCAAGAAAGCTTCTCACATCACGAATGTGCTGAGGAGTTGGAAATTCCATGACTGCCCTTACTTTATCTGGATCAGCGCGGACGCCATCTCCGTTGACCAGGTGCCCCAGGATTTTTATCTCTCTGGCGACGAAGAGGCACTTCTTCGGATTGAGGCGGAGTCCTGCAGTCTGAACACACTTCAGCACCGTTGACAGGCGACTCAGATGTTCTTCAAATGTTTTCGAAAACAACAATGTCATCTAAATAACAAAGACACGTCGTCCACTTAAGGTGTCGAAGTAAGTTGTCCATCATGCGTTCGAATGTGGCCGGAGCGTTGCATAATCCGAATGGCATTACTTTGAATTCATAGAGGCCATCAGGTGTAATAAAAGCCGTCTTTTCTCTGTCAGCTTCGTCAACCTCGATTTGCCAGTAGCCTGTCTGCATGTCCATGGTTGAGAAGTATGTAGCTCCTTTCAAGCAGTCTAAGGCGTCGTCGATGCGCGGCAGTGGGTAGACATCTTTCTTTGTGATTTTGTTCAGCCGCCGATAGTCGACACAGAATCGCCACGTACCATCCTTCTTCTTTACGAGGACCACCGGAGATGACCAAGGACTCTCCGAAGGTTGAATAATGTCATTATGCAACATCTTCTCCACTTCCTCTCGAATTATTCGCCTTTCGACTGGTGACAATCGGTACGAGCGCTGGCTAATGGGCGGATGATCCCCAGTATTGATACGATGCTTTATCGTGGGCCGTTTCGTCTGACCTTTTTTTTGCTGGGGTGTGAATACACCAGAGAATTGGCGTAGTATAGCTAACACCCGGTGGTGTTGTTCCTTGGTCAGGCCGGACCCTATTGGCAGTTCCATAGTTGTTTCCTCCAGCGTGTTGTCGGTACTAGTAACAGAGCATGGATCTTCGTTAATGACGTTGAGCTCGCCCTCCTGGACTGGTTCAGCTGTCCCTATGCACATTCCCTTGGGGATAATTTGTGACTGCTCGTGACAGTTGGTGATCCAAATGTCTCCTCGACCACCGATAATGCTTATGATAGCCGCTGGTATGTAGATTTCTTTCGTGAGCCTAATAAACTTTCTACTATCGACAAGCACTTCAAGGTTGCGGGTCGTCCGTGGTTTTGACTGGGACTCTTCTCATTGCGAACGGCGGGATTGTCACGTTGTCAACGGCGAATAACTGTCCCAGAAGATTCTGTGTTACGTGTACCCGTCGCAACGACTTCTTCAATTTGCAGCTCAGATGTTCCACAGTCCAATGACAGCTTGGGATGCCTTTAAGGAAGTCCCATCCAAGGATGACATTATGACTACATTCTGTTAAAATGACAAATTCAACTGGCTGGGTCCTGTTGTTGATGGTTATTCTCGCGACACAAGCTCCAGCTGGCTGGACGTACTTTCCATTTGCGACCTTTAGCACAGTTGCCCCCGTATCACGGAACATTGTCTTCTTAGTGTGCGACGATAATTGTCCGACAATACGGAGAAAGAAGCTCCTGAATCAACCAGCGCCCGGACAGGTTGGCCGTCGATTATAACGTTGATGAGATTTCCCGACATCTTAGTGACTGTCATCCATGGAGGATTTTCATCTGCGGCGGCCTCACCTCCGTAGATGGTCGCCTTGCTTAGTTTTCCTGCGTGCGGCGGCTAGGGGAGCGGCTGGTAGCTCTGTCCGGCGACGATGAACGGCAGCGGCGCGTCGGGGATCGACCTCGTCTAGGGTACGGCGATGGGCTTCTTCCCGTAGGTCGACCGAACTCGTCAGCGGGTGGCTGCCTGGGGTAGAACTGTTCTGATGGCGGACGTCTTGCGGCAAAATAATCGTCAAATACTCGTCTTCTCTCTCTGCAGTATCGTACGACATGTCCAGGGCGCCCACAGTGGAAACATACTGGCGCGTTGTCTTCTGTCCTCCAGACGTCCGTTCGTCTGCGGGACGTCATAGGCGCCGGAGGATTTGGTTGTGGCCGTGTCGGCCGGTTCCTAGGCTGCCGTTTGGCAGCTGCAGCATACGTCATATCAGGGTGAGGCCATTCTTCACGTCGAGTGCGATTGGCTCGGCAGACAGGAGCTATTGTCTGAAATACCTCTTTTTCCGCCGCGTCGGCTCCTTCATGACCCACTGGGCTTACATCCATGGCCATGATCTGATGCTCACTCGGTTCAAGAGTCCCAGCTGCCATGAACTGTTGTAATTCTTCTCTCACAATTTGTCGTATGAGAGACGCAAAGTCGTGCTGGTCTTCCACAACTGCCATAGGGACTACGTTGGGAAGTCTGTCATACTTCTTTCGCCCAACCCTCCTTTGTTGCATCTCCTCAATCCGCTGGCACCACTTGATGAACTCTTCCGTCGTAGCGACGTCTTTTATCAGAAGAGCTTGGTACATGTCTTCTGCAATACCTTTCATTAGGTGCGTGATTTTGTCGGCTTCAGTCATATTCGGGTTGACTACGTTGCATAGGGCCAAAACATCCTGTATGTAAGATTGCGTCGGCTCCCCATGTCGTTGGGCCCGGTTCTTCAGTTGTTCTTCCGCCGAGCGGATTTGTCGCTGGTGGTCCCCAAACGTTTTCTTAAGCTCCGTCTGGAACATTTCCCAGTTATTCAGCTTCTCTTCGTTGTTCTCGAACCACTGCTGGGCGGTTCCGTCCAGATAGAAATAAACATTTGCCAAGCACATGGTATGATCCCACCTGTTGTACTTGGCGACTCGGTCGAACCCTTTTAGCCATTTGTTAGGATCCTGTCCAGCGTCTCCAGAGAACACCGATGGGTGTCGAATGTGCAGCTGGCTTGCCGCCATGGGTTTCCTAATGACGCGGACTTTCGGAAGGACGTACTGAGTATATCCTTTGTAGTCCGGTTCCAGTCCGTGTAGGCGGCGACTTTTACGTTGCCTAATCGGAGCCACGACGATGCAGCTGTTGCACAGGGTACCCGGCGTCTCCACCAAACTATGTCGCGTTGGAACCGGGGCAGGTGTGAATTCGAAGGTTACTTGTCAATGAACACAGCACTTAAACTGAGAACAGGTTTATTGAGAACTCAAACATACACGCAGCACTGACTGCCTCTTGGGCAGAATGCTCTTCTATTTATACACAGATAGAACGTACTAGAGATTACAAGAGTAGTTAACAAGTGAAATGTGTAGAAGTTACAAGTGACCTTAGGAAACATGTAGAATCTTCTGGAAATAATAAACAGAATTAAATAATTTTAGTCAGTGGGCGGGATTGAACCGGCGACCTTCGGTACCGCAATTCGTGACGCTACCCGCTGCGCCATGCTGGCAGACGGTACACTGGCGTTCATGCGGCAATACCTTCTTCGGGAGGGTCCAACCAACGTTAGGAATGAATACCAAGCTCAGCCCTCTCTTATGTAACAAATGATACTACATTTACTATTATTGATATTTCCTTATCAATTCCTTATGGCCAATCCATGTTTCCATTCCGGCCATTCTTGTGGATCGTACCTTTCCTCACAAATTGAGTTACCTATTTTCTTTCTTGTTTTTACCACCTTCTTTTTGTGTATTCCATTCTATACACGTGATGTGGTTTTGTTTTTAGCTGTTTCTGGACACCTTCCTGCGGCAACCGACGGTTCCTTTCCCTATCTGTGTTTAAAAACCTATTTTTAACATGTATATGACTGACGTCGTTAATTACTACATTATGTAATAACGAAGGTGTGTTGTAAATAAATTACAGGTAAATGATAACATAGCAGGACGGACTAGTATCATTTACGTCGTACGTTTCTCGAAACAGACTGCTACCCATTAGAAAAGTCTATATTAGTATCATTATGGCAGTTATTCGTAGGAGGGGATTTTTTTTTTTTTTTTACCGCCCCATTGCCCATGTGAATTCCACAAGCGTGAACAATAAGATCTTGACAAAAAAAAAAAAAAAAAAAAAAAAACCAAGAAGGCATGGTTCACCAATGTAGAGAAAGACTTGCAAGAACTGGAGGGATAACTCAGGAGAATATCCAGAAACGTATTCCGCTCAAAAGAAAATTCCAAAAGCCCGAAGTTTCCAAGAAAAAGGGAAACTAAAAGTTGAAAAAATGTGGAATGATTTTTTTATGTATTTATTTTATTTATTATTATTTTACTTACGGCTTTAAGCCTCGTCGATGGCTAAGGTCATTTACAGGCGGGATGGGACTGGCGACAAGAACTGGAAGGAATTCGGCCATGGCCTTTTTGAAGGAAGCATCCCGGCATTCGCCTGGAGTGATTTGGGGAAACCATGGGAAACCCAAATCTGAATGCCCGGACGAGGATTCAAACCCGCGTCCTCCCGAATGCGAGGCCAGAACGTTAACCATTCACCCACCACAGTCGATACGTGGACTGAAGCTTGAAGGAATAGCACAAGAAACGAATGCGGGAATATAGGGTGAAAGTTAAAGACCAGGCGCTAGGGAAAGTAAAAGGAAGGTTGAAGTAGCGTGGTTCATATAAGGCCGAAACGACAACAAAAAAAGTAAAGAAAAAGGTATGGTAGCTAAAAGTTCATCACAGCCGGGAAAATGCCATCGCGAAGGAACGGTAAGGAAAATGGTCGTGGCGTTTGGTAAGGTACCTTCCAGGAAGCCTGGTGTGATTTCGGGAAACAACAGAAGATCGAACTATCGACTGCCGGACCAGGAATCGAACCGCCGTTCTCACGAATGAGTTAGCGCTCCCCAATTCACTGCTCGACCAACTGGCGGTATTCCAGTCTCACAGAAGCAGTTGCCGCTGTCCTGTATTGTTAATCATGTGGTCGTGTCTTGGCAATGTTTCTAGATTGTGTTCGGTACTGGAGTTGAAAATTTTTCACTTGTAATAATAGCAGGGTATACATACAGAATGCCGTTACTTCTCTGTCGTTGTTGACGCTTTCTGTTGTCACCGTTAGTTCAACACGATAAACGTGCAGAATATATATGCGCTGTGTCAAGCCTCTGGCACCATTGCCAACACTACAAATTACCCACTTTACAAACATCCGCTGTAACTGGAAATCTCCCGAATCCTAAAGTAGGACGAAAAAGGAAACTCGTTTCATTAATAATTTTTCTTTTTAGGAATCCGCATTTTAGGAACCTAATTTTCATACTGTAACATGGTACAAATGTAAGAGATGAGGGTTGTTAATAAAGTGTTTATTTGTTCCGAATTTATTTCACACGAACTCAAGCGGAAACCAGTAATAATGTCGCTTGCAAAAAAAGGAACGTTATTCCGTGTATTCTTAAAGAAAGTAATAGTATTGCATAATATTTATATATTTCTTACTGAAAAATCTATTCTTTAAGTGCAAAAGTTATTAACTATGAAAATTTCTCCACATTTTTTATGTAACTAAATAAAACCGGTTTTCATCCAGGTTCATTAAACAGCACGCCTAACAAGGGGCATGGATACTTAGAAATGATGCGATTTAATGCCATTAGATTAGCATACATAAAAACGCAATGTATACAGTAAAGTGAAAATTATTTAAAAAAAAGACAGGCAACTTCACGTTTCTATACCAACATCCATCAGTCTACTATTATATTGGGTGTCACTAATGGAAAAGCTATTAAAACCCTACTTATGAAGATGAACTATCGTGATAATCTGAGGTGAAATCATTGAACTCTTGTCGGCTACTTCTACTGCTGTATATAGTGAGCTAGCTCACGTTCGGAGAGACAGGCATCGAACTTGCGTGCAACCACAGAAATTAATAATTCAATCCTGTGTCCGTAATGCCATTTCTGTCTAGTGCCGAACTAATGGAAGATCTCTGCACACAAACGTGCTGAGTACAAATCTTTGCTCCGAGTACAGTGATAATAATCCAACTGTTTTAGTTTACGAGTAAGATTTAAACAGTTGGTAAGAAAGAAAGGTGAGGTTGGCATCGGGAAAACGCGAGTTCGATCTCCGATCTGGCCATCAAAATTTCGATTTCTCACGATTTCCTGCG
The DNA here is from genome assembly GCA_031002005.1 of Vandiemenella viatica. Taxonomy (NCBI): domain Eukaryota; kingdom Metazoa; phylum Arthropoda; class Insecta; order Orthoptera; family Morabidae; genus Vandiemenella; species Vandiemenella viatica. The sequence continues at coordinate 91,545,593 of CM061914.1, forward strand.
ATAATACCAAGCTAGTGCAGGAATGGTTCCTTCAAAATGCCGTTGCCGATTTCCTTCCCGTTACTACACACAACTCGTTTAGGTGCTCTAATCACCTCTATGTTAATAAGCAATATTACATAACTAGAGTTGCCAACTTTTTTTGTAAAAATAAGAGTACATCTGAGTTTTGGATAGCAAAAGTAGAGTACAATGAATAGAAAGGGGATACTTTTTTATATTTGAACACAAATTTTTCATTGCTTTTTGACACATTCAACAGATCGTTATTCTTCCTAGACACTTCCAAAGCATCTCTGCAGTCTATGTTAAAATTAAATTAGATGATGAACTCATACTTTCTTCCCGGCACGTTATCTGTCCACTTTGCATTCTGTCAGAAAAAGCTCTCTCAGCGAATGCAGAAGTGGCAGGTACAGAGAAAAGAAATTATTTTAAATGTATTTGGAAAATTTTCACTTTTATTGAAAATGCACTGCTATTTTTGAGAAGCTGGGAAATCAATCAAACATTTATCATCTACAAGTTTTTCCTGCAACACATTCAGCAGCATTTTTATTTATTTATTTATTTTTCCCATATAAGCAGCCCATAGAAATTTTCAGTTATATTCATACTGAAAGGATGATTTTAAGTTAGATTTGTTTAGTGAGAATAAACAATTTCCTTCAGTAAAATCAAAGCATTCCTATAGATAATCAATAGATTTGTCGTTCGCATATTATTTTTGTACGCATAAAATCAATCAGTGAGCTGAGAAGTGTGTTGGCTCTAGCACTTTCATAGATTATAGATTACGCCCTCATGAAATAGAGAACAATGCTCTATAACAGAGTACGGGTGACAACCATAACAACCCTCCTCCCCCCCTCTTTAAACGGATGAATTTAATCCTACACCCGCAGTTAATTTTCTGTACAATCGATCAAATGAACTTTCAATGATACAACTCGGCGAATTGTAAACGAATATCCCCCGTCAAATTCTTCGCATTCCATCACTGATTCTAATGTTAGCGGCCAGACCAAGAATAACTGATGACTCACCATCGCGCGAAACTACGCGCTGATTCTTACATCCTGAACAAATGAAGGCTGCAGAACTACGTGACCTTGAAGCAAACGCTGATACCAAGCAAAACTAGAGTTGTAGTTTCATATAATAACCTCTTGCAAACTTGTAACTTCCCCCCCCCCCCCACCCTAGGTTTCACGGTTGAAGAATGACAAACCGGTGACGAACTACGTTAGTAAAGAAGCAGAAACTGGTACCATATATTCATGAAACAGATAATCTTTCATGCAGCGAGTACGACAAAAAAAGTATAGAAACCATCGAGGACAACTCATTTGAGGAGAAACGTTGCCGGGAAGATATGACCTTAAACGATTAATTAGGCCTACACGGGCACTGCAACAGACAGGGCACGTGTTAATGAGAAGAAATATTCATCTACGAGTCACCAACGTACGTCTATTGTCTTTACGCTCTAATGTGAAGGAATGTATTGAAGTCATGAAACTGTCTTTTTTTTTTTTTTTTTTTTTTTTTTTTTTTTTTTTTTTTTTTTTGCCTAATTCACGCCTCGTCGACGTCGAGATCGTTAGAGGCGGGCGATGATTGGAGGCAAGGAACGGGAAGGATACGTCGATGACCTTTTAAAGGAAACCATGCCACCTGGAGAGATCTCCGGAAACCAAAAAAAACTGAAATTTGGATGCCAGACGGGGATTTGAACCCGCGTCCTCCCGAATGCTATGTCCGAGCGTTACTCCTTAGGGGGCGTTCATAAATTACGTGAGGTGAAATGGGGGGGGGTCCGGCGAAATCTCACCAAATCTCACCAGGGGGGAGGGGGGGGTCTACGGAAATCTCACGTGAGATTTTGCGAAAAATTTGGGGATAGTAGAGCCAAAAAAAAGGTCTACAATTTGCGCCTAAGTCGATTTTAGGAGGGTATTTCGTGAAAAAAAGTTAGGGTGTGACCTAAAAAAAAAAAAAAAAAAAAGTCTACAAAAGTTTCGAGTGCGATTTGTAGGGGGGGGGTTCTCACGGATCTGATCTCACCAGAGGGGGGGGGGAGGGGGGTCCGGCCAGATCTCCGAAATCTCACCAAGGGGGAGGGGGGGGTCCAGAAATCCGGAAAAACACCTCACGTAATTTGTGGATGCCCCCTTACCCACCACGCTCGGTCGTAAGACTGGGCAAGTGGTGACGAAATTTTTTAGCTCTTAAGAGCAACAAGAATGTAAAGCAAAGTAATATGCCGCAGCAGGCATCAATGTTTTTCTTGTTAATAGACCCTACTGCTTTTTTTTTTTTTTTTTTTTTTTTTTTTTTTTTTTTTTTTTACAAAATCTTACCTTTCTGCTAATATGCGAAACAATGTTTATAATATTTCATTTATGCGGTCAAATGAAATTTAGAATGGTCTGGAAATCCAGGAAACAAATGGAGCGTCCATAAATTACGTGAGGTGAAATGGGGGGGTCCGGGAAATCTCGCCAAGGGGGAGGGGGGGGTAAACAGAAATCTCACGTGAGGTTTTTGAAATTTTTGTTGGACTGCAGAGCTAAAAAAAAAGTCTACAAAACACGCGAAGGCAGATTTTAGGGGGATATTTCGGCGAAAAGTGTGGGTGAGACTTAAAAAAAAATAGGTCTCAAAAACTTGATACGGCGATTTCTAGGGGGGGGGGGCGAGTTTCTCAAGGGCAGATCTCACCACAGAGGGGGGAGGGCGGACCAAATCTCACCAGAGGGGGGGGGCCGAAAATCCGTAAAAAAAACACCTCACGTAATTTATGGATGCCTCCAAAGAGTTTACAAAATGAAGAAATTTTTAACAAATTATTAATCATATGGTAGGGGACCAAATCTTGCTACATCCCAATAACAATACACGCTACGGAGATAGAGCCTGAAAGACAAAGGACTTTTTTGAAGACTGAAGATATATATCAGAAATATCGTGTATGATATTTCTGAGAAAGCCGGCAAGAAAACTCAAAAGAGCTGGACTAAGGAATGTGGAGATAAGGAAGGAACAGGAATCCAATTGTAAGGCCCACTGGTTCTATGTTTTAAAGAAGCTTCATTATTCACACTGCCAATACAAAGGTGAGATCGTTTAAGAAAGGACCCACGGACGATAGCGTACAGAGGAACAATGGTGTCAAGAATGCGGCTGAATGCAGAGCAGGCAAGGGAAAGAAAACTGATTAGTCACTGCCCAGACCCGCTGATCTAGAAGGGAACCAAACAATGAATTAAATTATTTTAATTCCTATGAAGCATATGGTCTGGTGACAATTTCCCTACTCGTCTATCTACTTCTTTTTTTTATTGTATTATTATTATCTTAAATATTTTGGATGCAGGGGCATAGCCACCGAGCTAGTGGTGTAACGGTTAGCGTTCTGGCCTCGCATTCGGGAGGACGGCGGCTCGAATCCCCGCCCGGACACCAAATTTAGGTTTTCCATGCTTTCCCAAATCACTCCAGGCAAATGCCGGGATGCTTCCTTCAAAAGGCCATGGCCGAATTCCTTCCCATTCCTCCCCCCCCCCCCATCCTTTCCCGTCTCTAAAAACCTCTCTGTTAAGAGACGTTAAGATTTTTTCTTTTTTAAATAAAAAAAGGGGCGTAGCTACCATAGGGCTAGGTGGTGCAGTGCACCGAGGCCCCTACGCTCAGGAGGCCCCCAAGCATACTTCAGGGGGCCCCCAAGCGCAGTTCAGAGGGGCCCATGGTCCTTCACGGCAAACTGGCGAACTTTTTTTTTTTAGCTCTACAGTCGTCTGAGGGGGCCCCTGAGACACAGGGAAACCCTCACTAAGGGCCCAACCACTGCTCGGAGGGCCCCCAGCCTCAGCTCATGGGGCCCCTACCAGCAAAACAAAACCAAAAAAGGTCGTCCTTCTGGCCTGAGGGCCCAAAATAAATTTTTTGCACCGGGACCCTTGTTAACTTAGTAGCTACGCCACTGTTTGGATGTAAAATACCCCCACCCATCTACTTTTGTCTTTTACGAATTTTAATTTTAAATTTCTCCAGCGTTTTTGGTAAACCACTTATCACATCCTGAAGTAATTTATTTCAATTCCTGACACCTTTACCCACAAAAGCAAATTTTCCCATTCCCTTATGCATTAAATCGAGTGACACTTACATATGTACGGCATTTCAAGGGATCTGGAGTGTCGCGAACTTATAATTCTTCATCAATATAAACATTTGATCTACATGAGTGAAAAATAATGTTGCTACAATGTATAAAATTATTTTTGAACTCTTTAACTAGAAGAACAAGACACAGAAACTCTATAAATTTTTCACATTGATTCAAGGCGTACATTTTCCAAAAGATAAAAGCCGAACAGCTAAAATATAAGTTCAATTTTTTTCTTCTTTTCAGCACTTATCTCCGTGTAACAGCTTCGGAGACGACAGGCTGGTGTGTGTTATGGACACTACCGTACTTGAACGTGAAGAAACAATGGAACTACAGTTAACTCAAATATTGTCACTGATTGTTCAGTGACGTGTCTAGTATTGAGACGCCATTTAGTTCGACACTCAGCTGCCTTCCTTAGAACATGCATAAAAATGATGTGCGATACAAGACCTGATGGGTAAGCGGCATTCGGGAGGGAACCGGGTTCGATTCCTGATCGAACAAAATGGAGTTTGGTTTTGGTTTTCGCAAAATCATCCCAGGCGAATGCTGGAAGCTCATAAAATTTCTTTATGTGTTATCACGCGCCGTCATTTGGCTACTAATTCCAACGTTTCGGCCCTAGCATGGGCAATCTTCAGGTGAACGCTGGTCGAGTCTCATTAAGATATTGACGCTCTAGTCCACAAGCTGTCTATACATAGTTCTGAAAGAATGTTGTGACAGAATGTGATAAATATCGTAATAGTGGTTCCATTGCCACCTAAATAATAAAATGTTTGCGTACACTACACTTCCTACTTGACTAAGGTTGGAACCATTATCTTTAATTACTAGACAATTAAAAATTTCAGTCGACTCCCTCATTTATCGTTCCAAAAATCCTTTTGATTGATGCACAATTTTGGTTCATAGCAAATTATTTCGTGCCCCTCTTCTCCCTTCGTTCGCTAATGGATGACTTAAGTACTTCAATTCAGTATGGCGAGCATGCTCTTGTAATCTTGAGGATGCATTCCATTATTTTTCGCTAATATATACAACGTACCACATTAATAAGATATTTGGTGAATACCGTTTGTGATGTCACAAGACATAATTCCATAATTAGGAACTTTAAGAAGTAGTATTTAATTAGAATAAGTTTAGGATTAAGTAATTTCTATTAGGTAGCGAGAGTGAAGCGGAAAGATTTTTTTTTTATAATTCTAAGATTTTCAAGTGGCTATAGATACTGTCATGGCGGCTAAGCCATGTGGGAGAACTTCGGACACCCTGCTTCCGCCTAGAGTTTGGCGGGGATAGGATACTATTGTAGCCACCCTACAAACACAAAAGCTACCTCTCGGGTGGGGTAGTATCGGTGGAACTCTGTGTTCCCTCCCATTTGGCAGAGATGGTCCTCTCGCCAAATGGGAAAGTAAGAATCCAATGTTGGTAGTACTCCCCTCCCATAGAGGATCAGCACCGGAATCCCGTTAGGTGGGTGTTATATAAGCCCTCACAATGGAACGATAGTTCTCAGTCTTGACCAGTTTTTTTTCCAGTGCTACGCGGTGGTAGCTCGTGATGTCGCTCCACGAGGGATCATGATGTAAGCCCATATTATGTTCTGTTTATCTCTCTCTGTGTTTCTGCCATACATCACTCTCGCTCACAGTTTTATAAAGTAAATTAAGTATATGAAGTTGTAATTATCTTATCAAGACGTTGATTAGTGGATTCAATATTTGTGTTGAACAGAAAACCTAAAGTGTGTACAATTTATCAGAATATATCTCAAATCAGTGTGGTGCATCTAACTAAATTTTATTTGTTTCTTTGTAATTGTTCCACCTCATTTACCTGGATTAAATGTTGGAGTGAATGCAGTCAATCTTCGGCTAAGAGGTCCGATACTTAAAACATTAATAAATTAGCCGGAAATTATTTAGCAGGAGGGGTGGGAATGTTACACGTTGGTCTGCACAAGGGTCCAACGATTCCTTGCTACTTTCCTGCGGCTATACGACACCTGTAAATTATTTTTTCGCTAATATTCGCCGTCCCGCCTTCCCGGTGGTGTAGCCGATTACGTTTTACTTGCTTCCCACTATTAAAAAAAGATCCTCATTTCTAATGACCCATGCAGATGGAAACATTTTTTATAAACATGGGTTCTGGCGATAAGGTTTTGTATATTTTTCTTTAAAGAAATTTCTTTCATCCTGTTAGATGTTACAGCGATTTTTTATTAGAGTTAAATCTTCGATGTCAAACACTAAATAAACACATTACGCAAAACATTCGTTGCCAATATATTCTGAATGGTCACCTATTGGCTTAAACTCATGTCCAGAAGAGATACTAGCGCATATGAGTTCACAATAACCTTAGTTAATTTCTGTGCACACACACAAACTTTGACCACACTTACCAAAAATTGTATGTAACAAGATGTTCATATCCACGAGGTCATATTCTACAATGTTCGAACCACAAGAATGAAAGCGAAAACTCATTACGCGGAGTCTAAAGTAATCCGTAAAATAATCAACCGTAAAAGCAGAATGAGCGTAAAACAGCCCATCCAGAGGGGAAAAATAAAGTGGTGGAGGGGTGGACCAGACGGCATTGAGGGAAAATTTCCCGAGAGTAAGGCAAGGGGTGGCCCGCCCAGAAATAACAAGGGGACACGAGATGGAGGCGCAGCAATTTTTGTAATGTGCTTGGCTTGGGGTAGCGTGGCGGACGGCGATAAATCGCCGTTAATACCCTGGCGCCGCCAACAAACAAACACACACACAGGTCAGTTGGGTCACGAAACTTCCGTACACCCTCAACACAGGACAGTCATCAGCGCAATGTACTAGCTATTACATTACGCCCAACAAACATCCCATTCAACTAAAAACTGGATGCAATGGCCGATATTTACCAATATATATATATATATGTGTGTGTGTGTGTGTGTGTGTGTGTGTGTGTGTGTGTGAGAGAGAGAGAGAGAGAGAGAGGGAGGGAGGGAGAGAGAGACTTCTTACAAGTGGATTTAAAATTTTACTGTCGGAATTTGATACAGAAATATGTACGTTACGTAAAAAATGTTCCATAAAGCACGGACTGGGGTTTTATGGCGGGGAAGCCATCAACCTACCGTTCTACCATTCAACCTGTTTCATGATCACAACAAATTTGCAACAAGTTTAAAAATAGTAATAAACTAAGCGGGCACTAAGGTACTAGTATACAATAAGTCGTGTCTGTACATGAAACAAATCGTATGCAAACTGACTGTGAGAGAAACAAAGCCTAAGAAACCGATGTAACATTAAAGAGATTTAAAGAAACCACCCATCTATCTGTCACTGTTCGTTCGGTTTTAAAAATTTCACGAAAAAATATGTTATTTATCCCCCACTCCCCAAAACAAAAACAATCCTACGTCCTTTCTAATGATACAAATTTCATAAACATCAGTTTAGCCGTCTAGTCGTGAAAACGTAACAAACAGAGTTAGATTCGCATTTTTTTTTTTAAATAATAGCCCAGTGCAAGTTAACTTTTTCTTATTTATTTCCCAGTAAGCGTTTTACTCTTTGAAGCATCTTCAGCGCTTTGTTTGTTTGGCATTTTAACAATTACCGTGACAGATTTGAATATACGATTGAACACTGAATTACAAGCCATATGAACAGCGTATTTCCCCCTTACAGGTGTGGTATGGTTCTGTCTCAGTCATATGTTAGCATGCGTGGGCAAGCAGGTCGAGAGAAATTGTCGCTAGGGTGGGGGAATGACGTAAGAGTCACCAGCTGCCTACGATCTGTCTTAATAATGTTCTGTGTTATATGACTTCTTTATAGGTTGCAACCTGTTTCTTTAGTAATCACGTTGCCCTCTCCCCATTCTTGTTGTGACATCATTCAACTTAACAATGACATATGCAGAGCTGAATTCACCAAATTCCTATTTAAGTATTTCAGGTCAGAGAGGAGTTTTGAAAGCCCCACAACATGACCTTCAGCTCTCGTACAGCTTGCTGTGAAATGTGAATTACACTAAAAGGCTTCCGTGGTTCGGATTCCACGTTAAACTGTAGGTTCCATGTACCAGATAGAAGAACTACCGGGTTAGATTAGACGGCTACAATAGGGAAGTATTGTGCAGCATGCAAGAAACTCTGTTATCAGGTCATTACGACCATACGAGGTTACTGTTACTAGCAGACTAGATGTAAACGCGTAGTCTCACTTGCTTTATCCACGTGTTCATCATCATCGCAAGTTCTATGCATCATAGCGAAACAAATATTGTCTTACAATCTTCAGAGTGTAACGATTTTTTCTAGCAGCTTACTTACGATATTCTGAAACGTTTTCATTTAAAAAAATGTTAAAGACGCACTTTTTTTTGCATTTTATGTGACTCCAATTTCCTCCTTTGTCACGTGATGTCACTCTCTGTGGACTTATACATTTCCCTTTAGCATGTGATATAATTTATACTTGTATATAGCCTCTTATAAGCGTCACTTTTAACTATAAAACGTGTAGTTAGTGAGGCGAAAATTGTGAATCCTCTCAGCTTTAGCTCATATTAACATCGAAAGTCAACCACAATCCTTAACATCCAGATTCGGGTTTTCCATGGTTTCCCAAATCACTCCAGGCAAATGCCGGAATGCTTCCTTCAAAAGACCATGGCCGAATTCCTTCCCATTCCTTGCCCCCCCATCCTTTCCCGTCTCTAAAGACCTCGCTGTTAGAGAGACGTTAAGCAGATAAAAAAAAAAAAAAAAACAATCCTTAAGAACGGCTGAGGTTCGAACTGGGCCCCATTGTACTTTCCCGTTCCAGTAAAGCAAGGAGCACGCTGAGTGAATGGTAACGCGCTGGGCTCGCATTCACTAGTACGCGGGTTCGAATCCCCGTCCAGAGATCCAGATTTTGAATTCCCAAAATCACTCCAGGTGAATGCCAGCATTGTTCCTTCAAAAAGCCATGAAAAAATTCTTTTCCTTTCCTTGTCCGTGATCCTCTAAGAGGCGTAAAACCATCCTGAAACAACAAAGATGCGAGTACCCAAAACGGTGGATCAACAAAAACGCAATTTACAGAAAAAAAACAAAGGCCCACAACAGACGTCTAACTGAATTATTTGCCACGCTTACGGACAGATAAGACTGGCTTTGTAGTTATCACGAACTGAGGAACGAGCTTATAATTTACGTCGGCCGTTTCTTGTAAGCTGTCAAGCAGGCAATAAAATCTGTCCCCTCGGCTGGACTACGGCGCTTGAACGTCGCTGCGTCTGTATCGACCTCGAGCTGCTGTGCAAACATCGACCCAGTCTGTCGACCACGCATTCTGTTCACGAGACGAGATTTGAGGTGGGGGAGTCCAGTCCCACTCGCAGTCTGTCATTAAATGGGCCACCGAACAGGAACCGCATGTGAAGACGATCGTTACAAAGATTTGAAGAGAAACTATCTAAACATTGGACTATATAATTTCGGAAAATTGTTATCTGGATTTTGAGACTAATTTCTGCTGAATGCAAAGCCAATTCTTTTTTTTTTTTTTTTTTTTTTTTTTTTAAGTAGGAAACCTGCATCGGTAACTAGCCAGGTGTGAAGTGATTGTTTTTAGTGAAACTGGAAGCGATGAAGTAGGGCATGTTTGAAAAAATTCTAGCATTTCTTCGCCACATCGACAAATCACGGAATAAGCTGTAAATTTGTGTTGTTTAAAAAAAGTAAAAGAAAAATTTAGTGATCTATGATAATTTACACACATTTCACTTGCAGAAACTGATGTATGTAAAATCAAATTAAAAGGTTGGTCCACAAACATCTCCGCAACTACTATAGAAAGCGATGGTAAATTTATTCTGTTACAAAGAAATACAGGTTGATTCAGAAGAAATGGCAAATATTCAAAGAGATGGTAGTATGAACAATATTGAGTAAAAAAGTTCGTATAAACGTGTGTCCGATTTCCATTCGTTTTGGGGATACAGGTACTGGAATTATACCCATAAAATAAACCTCAGAAAATGATCAAGAGCACACAAATAACGTATTGAAGTACTTTATTCATACAAAACCACACGCATATTTATGTGACGGGATATTTGAAAAACAAAGACTACAAAGAAAAAGTAAACACAAAGACGAATGACTCGCTCGCATTGTAAACACTGCTACCCTCATAAAGGTACACCAAGACGTAGGCCTACTCAGAAGACTACACGTACTGTTGCGAAGAGAGCTGCAAAGTGTATTGAAGACGATGGTGAGATTTTCGGATATTTAATTTAAACTTTTGTAAAATATGCGTCAGTTTTTGCATGAATAAAGTATTTCAATAAGTTATTTGTGTGCTCTTTATCATTTTCTGAAGTTTATTTTATGGGTATAATTCCAGTACCTGTATCCCCAAAACGAATGGAAATCGGACACACGTTTATACGAACTTTTTTACTCAATATTGTTCATACTACCACCTCCTTCAATACTTTACGTTCCTCCTGAATCACTCTGTATAAGTACTGTATGAAGTGTTTCATACACTGGGGACCGTCCGCCAATGTGGCTCCGCGCGTTAAGGATAGTGAGGGTACAACGGGACCAGGTTTGAGTCCTGGTCCCAGCCATCCTCATTGCGGTTAACAGTAATAACCTACGTGAATGATGGAACGGTCTCCAATCTTCGCCTCATACAGTACATGTTTTAAAAACAAAAATACACCTATCTTAGAGAACGTAAGTTACACGAATTGCAAACAGATGGCAATACTTAAGCTTCCTCTGTTAAGATAGGTTCATTCCAGCAAGCAATCCGACATTGAATCAGGTGTATGTAGTGACTACGCATCACTACCTAAGAGATTCATGAATAGTACTCATAACTCTAAGGGACCTCATCAGCTCATCACTGAAAATGGCTGACAATAACAACAATGATGGCCAACCCCAAGCTTTAGCATAGTTGAAAACAAAGTAACATGGTGAATGCTCTCGCCTCAAAGAAATGCTTGTCTGGTTAGGTTCATCACAGACCACATGAAATTACCCGTGGTATTCAAATTAAGCATTGTGGAACATTTCTACGGTGCTACAGATGATTTAGTCAGCGTTTTGTAAAATTCCTTAGTGAAAATTGCAGATGATTCTTGATAATAAATTTTGCACCTGCAGGTATTAATCAATAACTAGAGAATAAATAATTCAAACCTTGCAGTTTACTCTTAATAAATTCGTGAATTCAAACATGTCTTGCTTTCTTTGTTAATCTGTAAATAGCAGTGTTAAGATATTCAAATAAGGTAGAGCCGAGAGAAGCGCAGAGTAGAGGTGCCTGTTCCCACATTGGCAACATCTGCCCCTAGTGTTAACGAAATGGGAATTGATGTCTTTTGCTTTGGTAGTTGTCTTTGCTAGTCGCTTTTACTGAGTTAGTTATCATTTTCACATGATGGCGTTTGCGTTTTATGCACCGGATGCAGTCCAAAAATATTACGCAACGGAACTAGTTTGCAGGAACTAACGATGAAATTTTCTGCTTCGGCCTTTACGGTTCTTCTACGTAGAAGAGCCGAGAGAGGATGGAGGAAAAATGAATAAGATGAATTTGACCATGGCCTTTTGAAGGAACCATCCCGGCTTTCGCCTGGAATGATTTCGGAAAACTAGGAATAATGAAATCTGAATGGCTGGGCTATGAAATGAACCCGCGTCTTCCCGAACATCCGGTCCGAGCGTTACCACTCACCCACCACACTCGGTGATACGGAAAAAAAGGCACAACACCTTTCCAATAATCCCTTTCCACTAACACTATAAAAATTAAAATATTAACGGTTCTTTACAGATTGCAACTGAAACAAAAGGTTTTTTTTGGTGCATTTTCCCAACAAATGAAACAGAGTTCTCCAATCACTAAAAAAATGAAACAATGTGATACATGGTGATTCAAAAACGATGGCACAAAACAAATTTAAATAAATGCAAATGCCCAGTCAAAGAAGAAAATGGACATGAAAGATTTGAAAACATTGCGTCAATAGGGTTTTTAATATACAAAATAAATTATACTAAAATTCAATGTCAGATTGTGTTTAGGGAACTGAATGTATGTATAATCCAGAAACATCTTGATGACACGAAGCAGAGCATGTAACAAAGACAGTACCGACACTTGATAATGTTAGTACCTCTAACCTATCCTAGCGGATCAGCGGTTAGCTCTCCCCCTAGTCATTACTAGTGGACGCTAGTTCGAATCTCGTTCCAGTCATCAAGATTTCGTTTTTTCATGGTTATCAAAAAATACTAGAAACAAATGAAACGACTATGGTCGAATTCCTTCGCGTTCCTTGCGAGTTATCCTCCCCTGATTCTAATGACTCGTCGTCTACGAACCGCAAAGTACCAAAAATAATAACCTTGAAGTAACTCAACCACAGACTAAAAATATACCACTCTGGACAGGTTTAGTAGTAGTTTACGACAAATTCGTTGAGGTTTGTATCAGAAATGTTGAGAAACCGCACACTCATAAACATGTTTCTCTGGATAATTATTCGCCTGAAACCGCAGTCCATGCCGAGCCACCGTTTGTCATTTCGGTTGACTCTAATCTGCGGACGGAGAAAACGTGTAATAAAGCGGAGAACTCGCAGAAATAAGAGCGCCAGCAGTTATGGCTGCGTGCCCGCATTATATCGCCGGCGCAGCTAGTTTGTGGCTGGCAAGTTTTCCCTCGGGAAATGAAGGCGGCCAATCTGAGCTCCCTGGAGTCGAGTTTAATAGGACCCGATTGGCTGCACGTGGGCGGTAAGCAACAGACCTTAACTCTCCAGACTTTACGCTCTCGGCCAGACGGAATATCGAGAAACCTGCTAGCGGCTTGAAACTAGCGTTAGATATACAGCTGTGCAATGTTGTACGCCATATCTCCGCAGTCTCACTAGTTTGAGCGCCCATCGAAAATGACAGGTGCTACCTATCGTGGGAGTAGGATATTTTTCGTTATGTGAGTAAGCTTTCTCTCATTAGATTCTTGGCGTATTTGCCTGGAATTTTTTAAGTGAAAACTTCTGTAGGAGTGTTGGGCGATTTTGGATGGGGGTAAATCTACGAGGTCGCGTCACCGACATGCTGTGACGCGTTGGACACTTTTTGGATGGGTAAAATCTTATGAGTTCACATCTCCAACGTGATGTAATAGCAGTATATCCAGGGGGTGTAGCTACTATGGGGCTAGGCGGTGCAGTGCACCGGGGACCCTACGCTCAGGGGGCCCCCAAGCATACCTCAGGGGGCCCCAAAGCGCACCTCCGTGGGTCCCCAAGCGCAGTTGAGGGGCTCTTACCAGCAGCACAAAGCAAAAAAAAAAAAGGTCCTGATGGCCCAAAATAAATTTTTGGCACCGGGGCCCTTGTTGACCTAGCTACGCCACTGAGGATATCTGAAGCTATAAATATGACGTGTTGCGCTTGGACAGCAGTGAAAGTATAGATTGTACATACTTGTATCGAATATGGTATATAAAAATGAATGTGTGTTTGTGGTTTGTTCGACTTCTATGCGTTCCTATACCATTCATCCGATTAAGATGAAACTTTGGTGAGTTATTGTGTGAGTGCCTGGTAAGGTTACTATCAAAAAAAAAAAAACATCCCTTCGACCCCTAAATACTCCTAATTTTATTCAAATGATCTTTATAGAAATCCACAGTTTTTATCCGATTTTGATAGCACTTAGCACACGTATATGTCATAACAAGGCGGTTTGGTAGCTCAGCGGTTAAGGCGCTTACTCCCTCCTCAGTTTACTGAGCCTGTAGTTAAAAGTTTGTTTCTCCTCATTTCGTTTTATCTGATTTTTGCAATAGGCCTCATTTCGAAAGGGGAAAAAACCTTTATCCCCTACTGCATTTTTAACTCAGTTCCCTGGACGAAGTTGTCATCTTGCAAATTGAATTTTCTTGTAGCTAGTACCTCACCTAACTCGCTGTGACTAAATATTTTGCCATCGTAATTTTTTCCTAACCCCCGACGACCTAAATAATAAAACGGTACTCCGCGATCCGAAGGTAGCTGGTTCGAGTCCGGCCGCGGGCATGGGTGTCTAAGTGCTGTGTCTGTGAATGTCAAGTCCGTCCTGTGGTGTGTCTGATTAACTGGGAAAAAATCCTATCGAGCTGAAACTGTACGGCCTAGATGCAGAAAAACATTTAAAAAAACCTCGCCGTGCCATTGAGGTGAGTCCAGTCTCCAGGCACAATGCATTTTATGATTTAACAATTTAGCAGATTCGGGCTTTCACTTACTGTCCAAAAGTGTAGATTTTGGAGGCTGAAATATGAATCGGGGAGTGTTTAGGAAGCTGAGTAACGCAAGAGAGCCAAAACGATGCAATAGTTTTGGCGGAGGCGTCCAAGTACGTGACCACGCAAGCCGTCGCCACGGGCCTGTGAGGTCGTTACCGGTTAGATTTGTGTGCTGGCTGTGTGTAAACTGTTTCCTCGGGAGCTTAGCTGCCCCTGGCCGACCCGTAAACATCATCACACCCTGCAAACAGAGGAGCAGCCTCTCCTACAAGGACACACTCCCCTACAACTGCACTTAATTTTACGTGTACCGGAATTGTCCTGTAACTGCTTACAAGAAGTGCTTAATACTGAACAGAAATTGATGACCGAAGTTCAAAATTATTCAGTAGGCAAGATTCCTTCTGCAGTTAATTCAGAGGCATCATTACTTTTTTTCTCTCTTTTTTTACTTTTGACTTTACCCCTTGTCGACTTCGGGGTTATTAGTGGTGCTAAAGGAGTGGGGAGGGGGGAGGACTAGGAACGTAAAGGAATTCGCCACAGGGGCATCCATTAATTGCGTGAGGTCTCGCCCTTCTAAAGGCGGTTACACCCCCACTTTTCGACAAAATACCCCCCATTTTTTTTAGCTCTACAGTCCCACAAGAATTTTAAAACCTCACGTGAGATTTCCGTTGACCTTTCCCTTTGGTGAGATTTCGTGAGTTTTCGCAGGATCCCCCTCACCACCATTTCACCTCACGTAATTAATAGACGGCCCATAGCCTTTTTGACGGAACCAACCTGGCATTCGCCTGGAGTGATTTGGGACAACCATGGAAAACTCAAATCTGGATGGCCGGACGGGGATTCGAACCCACATCTCCTAAATGGGAGGCCAGATCACTAGCGCTCACCCAACACACTCGGTCCGATAGAGCTCATGAAGGCCGCAAGTTTAACGTCCCCATCCATCCGACTGACTAATCACTATCAATAGTGTCGTAAGCAATCATTCAATACGCACCGATAAGAAGTTAGGGAGGCGAGGGGACGAATTAAACGAAGACGTTGGTACACAACCTGGTGATAAGGAATTGTGGGTCACTGCTTCTCTCACTCTGCTGCTCAAGTTCCGAATGATCTGGGTTCGAACCAGCTAGTCCCATTAGGGAGCGTCCATAAACCACGTGACTCCATTTTGGCATCCCTCGGACCCCGTACGTCCACCCTCCAACTCCCACGTAGCCTGACATGGTTTCTATCCCCTCCCCCCCCCCCTCTCCGATGTGGCAGTAGCCTTATTCCCTATTAATTCCACAAGACATTTTGTACTGTTTTCACTTAACAGACTATCTTTAAAATTATTGCGTATTAAATGAATAAAGCTGATATTTACGTAATGTACTTTTCTATAATTATAAATATTCTGAATGAAATGTTGACATTATGCTCTACGGAGAATGATCAGTTATTGGAAAACACCTCTTTCTAAGGTATAGTAAGAGATCCTTTTCTTCTTCAGCTGCTACTAAAAACATTCTCCTTATCTGATTTATCATTGTTCCTCTTCTTCTTCCATCGTTATGCCCAACTCAGGAGCGCGATTGAACTTATCTAACAGAAGTGTTTTTCCTCTGTTCCCAAAACCTCTTCATCCTTTCACTGTGCTCTTTCGTACGTTCTTCCGTCCAAGTGATCCTCCTTTTAATATACTAGCTGTTGGCAAATTGGTGGTTATTGACCATGCTACTAAATCAGCGTCTGTCATGAATGATATCGTCTGTTATTCCAATTCTGTGGAGATCCTTTTCGATTTCAATTAACCAGTTGTTTTTTATTTTCTTTGAAATGTTCATTAATTGATAAAATACAAAAAACTATATGGCCGCGTAAAAAACGACAACAACAACTAAGAAGTGCTACATTTTTTTGCTGCAGTTCTGTCACCATTCTTTCTACATTGATTATTTAATCTGCTTCAAATGTTATCTCATTGAGTGGTGAAAACTCGTTGGAAAACATTTTCGATAAGCCTCGTAAAGTGTATTGTACATCTATACTTCAAGCCACACTTTGAATTTGAAATAACAGTTTAGTGAGCACTATAATCAAAATGGCACAGAAATTCATTTGACAGAACAAAATTAGAATCATTTTATCAACGAGCGGTGTGGCTAATCAAAACAGCTTTATTTCAAAGAATGCGAACTGTCATTGGCTCGGAAAATCCCGGGCGATATCGGTAAGCGAATTTGAGTCTAGGTACGGCATGCCCAACGTTTCCCGAATCGTAAAACGCCGTAGCAGTCTGTTAGTTCAAATGTACCGTCGCGTGTAACACAACGCTATGACTTCAAGTCACACGCATGCGCGGCACTGTCAGTGTTTAGGATATCTAAATTACATATGGAGGTAATTAAATGACTGAAATAAATATCCACATCCTGTTGTGTGTTCTGTACCTTATTTTAATTGTGACAAATAATATGAATGAAAGCTACGTGGCTTGGTTGGAAACCCTCTCCCCATCACGTGGCCCAGAGTAGCTTTCTACCCAGACCTTCCCCCACCCCCCTGGACCAAACCACCTGTTCCGGTAAGAGACAGACAAGTAGTTAGAGAAATAAATTAAATTAATTGTAACTAGGTCGCATTTAGACCCCATTTTTTTTAACACATATATTCAGTTAAACTAATATCAAGCGGGAGAGAGCAGATTTGCAGTAAAAAAATTTCTACGACGTATTTTGTTTTCCACTGTTCCTAGAATCAGCGCCCCTCGCGATACCATAGACGTCACACAGCGCGAGGAATGTCGGCAAACTGGGAGAAAAAAACTGACTTAGATGTACACCGGGCTAAAGATACGATTTAACACGGTTTCGCGCCGGACAGACAAATATGTCGGATGGAGGTTGGCAGTAAACTTCCCCATACCGTCTGCAATCAGTTTTCAAAGTAAGGGTAAGTCTAAGTTTAGCTCTGTGCTGGTCAAAGGGGAAATATCTGCACAGTCAGTCAACATTTGCTGTAACGGGAACTCTGATAACTCTTCTCACGGCGGCTAACATTAACCGACAGCGTGATTTTCCAAACAGCGGAAACAGTTGCTTTAAATACCAACTATGAATGGTACTAACAGGTTGATTTCTGGGTAGTAAACCTCAATATACAGGGTGCAGCAAACAGGAGTTTACTACTGTGAATGCATTTAGAGAATTCAGACTAGATGGCCTCTGCGAATTTCGTAAATGAAGTACGGTGAATAGCAAGGTTGGCGGTTTGTTGTAAGATGAAAGAAAAACCTGGTCTTTTCTAGTAACTGCATGTTAACCGAAACAAGTAAGTAGCATAGAACTTACAAGGTCTAACAAAACAGCTAAAAATGATTAACTGCTTTCCTAACAGAAAAAATACGCGAAAAGGTCCTTACCCAACAAAACACACGCAGTTTGTCAGCGTCTCTGTGATATCTGGTGTTGCTATCTAGTGGTAATGCGACGCCAGCGAAGCCTAGCAGCCTGACTCTGAACTATCGCATACCCGTGACCTTGATTGTTCATAATTTTCCCATTTACAGGTTGAATTTATTTTTTAAAAAATCTTTTTTAGTGGTGTTATCAAAGCGGAGAACTTAATCTTTAAAATGATACCTCATTTAACGATTTTGGTTAAGTATGAAGGGAGGAAGAGGCTCGTCAAAAAACGCCTTTCATAAATAGCTGAGGTTGTAACCTAGGTATTTAAATTCTGCAACTTGTGTGTGTTGTCTTTAGAGATTTCAGTTCCTTTATGGTTTTTTTCCGACGAAGGCCATAACCTTGGTTTTAGTGAGGAAAATCTCCATGCTGTACTCTTTTGCTGTCTTGTGGAGGTTATATACCGATCTCTGCAGGTCATCTTCTGATTCAGCAAAAGCACTTGGTGATCTCCACTGGCTTACTCTCATCCGTAATATGATGTGCACACGAACGTAACTGTTTCGAGTGGGTCTTCTCGTAGAAGGATGCAAAATTAGAACCGAGTAGGCTTCGCGAGCACAGCCAACTCAAGGCGAGGCGGACAGTCAAAAGAGCCTGTTAGACGCGGGAAGTTATTACGAGGGCCGAACGGCGCTGCACTGCGGCGTTGCTCCTCCTATAACAGTTCTCTGTTACTTGACCCGATGCGATTCTCGGCATCTACGCTGCCTTTCCAAGAAGCGCGACGTCTGAAAGCTTTCGTCGTTCAGGGATGTTGCCACTCTGGGAAACCCGAGATGCGAAGCCCTCCGAGAACATTCACGCGAAATACTGCTACTGAGAGGAAAGCAAAGCCTGAAACAACTGACTAAATTTGAGCTGCAGAGTGTTTTTATTAAGCCGTAGTCGAAGGACGAGGTCTCTAAAACCAGAATAAATAAACTAGAAAACATAGCGGGGGAAGTTTATAAAGTATAAACTACGAAAGGCACTTAAATCTATCTCCACGTCTTTCTAGAATTGCCTTTGAAACTTGCCAGTGTACTTCGAATGAACATAGCTTATTTTCCACTTTAAGTTGCAAGTTCCCACTATCTAGTAGTCACTAGTAACTACGAGTTATTTTTTAACATCTAAAAATTCACATTTAAATGTAAAAAAATTAAGCTCTGAAAATGTGTCAACTGAAGCTACAAGGAAAGTGTATTTTTTTGTATTCTCTGCTAAATCTCCAACACTATTGATTAGGGGGCATCCATAAATTACGTGAGATGTTTTTCCGGATTTTCGGACCCCCGCCCCCTTCTGGTGAGACTTCGTGAGATCTGGTCCGACCCCCTCCCCCCTCCGTCTCCGTCTGGTGAGATTTGGTCCGAGAGACCAGACACCCCCCCCCCTAAAAGTCACCCTCGAAACTTTTTGATACCTCATCCTTCCAAAGCCCCACTTTCGACGAAATACCCCCTAAAATCATCGACTTTCGCTTCATTTGTAGACACCAGTCCAACAAACATTTACTAAACCTCACGTGAGATTTCCGTTGATACCCTCCCCCTCCCCTTGGTAAGATTTCGCCGGATCCCCCACCCCCTATTTCACCTCACGTAATTTATGGACGCCCCCTTATGCACACCACCTCTACATCACTGGGAATGGAAAAAGGTAAATAAAAATACAATACATTGTTTTCCCTAAAAACCTACAAACAAAAGTTTACAGAAACTATTATATAATGGCGAATTTGGTGTTTCACAGCTTTCTTAATTATTTTTTTTAAAGGAAGCAAAATTAACTTCTTGAAGGAGTGCAAAAAATTATTATGAAAAGAACAATGCCAGCAATGATTACGGGTAACAGTTAATGATTTTGGTTTTTAGAGCTCCGTACGTTCTGAATGAAAGATATATACCAGATACGAATATAACGTAAAAAATGGAAAAACCTTAGAGGTGAATATAATTAATTGCGTGTATTGAGAGCTGAAATGATATATCTTATATAACAATTACCGGCGTCACATTAAAGCAGGCAACCCGTCTGTCTATTCTGAAGATGTTCAAATTATTTTTTTCCCTGATTTGTAGAAGTATTTGGCAAAATCCATAAATTCTCCCTTAGTTTCGAAACTAGTTATTTGAATATACAGCCTCCTACAGGTTACCGGAAACTGTACCCATATTTCTAAAATTTACCGTTTTTCAAAATAACTAAATGATTAATTTTATCACATCTAAACCGTCAGATATATTTTTAAATAAAACCTTAAATGTATCATTCGTTAGACAGATTTTTGAATCTGGTAATACAGATGTGGTGCAAATAGATTCTATGAAAATTGTCTAATATTTTATAAGTCCCAATACAATTTTTTAATATGAAATTTTTGTGTGTTTGAAATTACTTACACCATTTTAAGTGAATTTCGCTTAACGAATTGATCATTAGATTTAAAAACTCAATCTGTTTTAATATTTTTTTAAAATATTTTTACAGCATAATTTTTTAGTTCATTAAATTATGAACTTTTTTTACAAAAATTACGGCTGGTTGACGTCAACGTAGATAGAGACGGGATAGGATTAAGGATAAGGAACGGGAAGGAAATTGGTCATGTCATTTTGAAAGAACCGTCCCGGCATTAGGTTGGATGCATTTCGGAAAACTATGGAAAACCGAAATCTGGATGGCTGGATTCGAAACATCACCCACGCAAATGCCAAGCCTTGAGAGTTACCGCTCATCTCGACTGGAGAGTAACTCGCACTTACAGGATTTAATAATTTCAGTGGTTCATCATTTCATTTAATTATCTTTGCATGCAAAATCGAGATATGGGCTGCCTGATATTTATTCAGACTGGGGCTCCAGCTAATGCCTCGGCCGAACGTTGCTGCTCGCCTTCTTCGCTGTTATGGAACCGGTCTGGTAGCACGTGGTACGCGTAATGCCGGAGGGTATATACGAACAGCGTGTTCTGCTCATAGTGCGCCCCGCGGCAGGAAGTGATGTCAGCTCGTGTTGTATATGGGTTAAGTGCTGCGGACGAGGCCCTTGACTAGTGATGATCCGATACAAGTAAATACGAGTAAGTACTCGATACTTTGTTTCGATACCGAGTACTTTTTGTATTCGAATTAATTCATTCGATACTTACTCGGTATCGGAAGAAAAGTACTCGTATCGAATAGAAAGTATCGAAACCCACCCGGTGTTAAATTCTAAACGCATCAACCCTGCTGCGCCACTCAGTCACGCCTGCGAAATTAATTTCCCGCGGACGTCAAGTTGGTAGCATTGAAAAATCAAACAAAATCAGTCTTAGAACAGGCAATTTGACGTCAAAGTGTTTGTTTTCTGTCCCTATTTTATTGTAATAAAGTTCTACTTGGCGCGCATTTCGCTATATCTGGCCAATGGTCGCTCCCGCGCAGCCCCACACAAAAACTAAAAGATATGTTTCATAAGCAACTAAGTAGCCCATGTGAATCGGAAAAAGATGCTGCTTCAGCTAGCGTTTCACAGGAATATAACTTCTGGAAACATCACAAAGAAAAATAAAACTCACCGTAGTGACAAAGTCTCTCACTACTTGTCAAATACTGTAATGTCTCTAAAAAAAAAAGCAATCCATTAACAGAAGGGGAAGAAATAAAACTTATATTTCCTCGTCTGTATAAATACGCACAACAGTATTTTATTGTTGTAGCAACGTCAGTATTGAGTGAATGTTTGTTTTCTAATGCGGGTGAAACAATAGCAAACAAAAGAAACAATATGTCGCCAAAATATTTGGAACAATTGTTTTTTTTGGGGGAAAACTTCCAAAAGTGGACTTTTATTGTTTAAAAGTGTTAAAACTATAATAAATAAATATTTAAAGGTAAGACAAAACCTTAAAACTATGCTTACAAAGTGAGGTTTTTTTATAATTTTAATAAATAGATTAAAATGTTTACCGAATGTTATTTGATTTTATTACACTAGGCAAATAAAATAAATAATTTAACAACATGTCACATATTTTGATATTTCGACATTAATTTAAAAAAGTATCGATATGAGTAAGTATCGATACTTTTACAGTACTTATATGAGTAAGTATCGTAAGACAATTTGAGTACTACTCATTTAAGTAGGTATCGATACTTTGATGGTATCGGAACATCACTACCCTTGACCCAGCCTCTACCTCCTCCCCTCCCCCACTGCCACGCTCCGTGGACACACTTTCGCCCAGCAAGTGGCGTGCACAGCCTAGCTCACCATAACAACTCCACCCAGGCCCTTATCAGATTGCACACCTGCGATGCGGTTAAATATTCTTCAAGGCAAAGTGGGAGGGGAATATACAGCAGCAATTCAGAGAAACACCACAGTTCTGAATCTCTAACCTCAAGATTAGCTCCTTCAGAAGAGAAATATGATTATATAGGGTACGCATTGGAAGTTGTAACAGCCCTCAAACCTAAAATTAAATGTAACTGTGTTTTATGAAGCAATTGTAGTAAGCTAGAGTTTGGTTGAATATGATCTTGTATGTTTGTTTTGCAATTTCCTGTAAATCAGTGTATATAGACTTTGTTTTATGAAAAGATATTACTTAGAGGCCATTTAATATGTTTAAGAACAGAATTGTACAAGAGAATTGCTTAAATGTTTGTAATTCCAAGTATTAATGCAAATTACGATGTCTAAAGGACAATTTGCTACAGTTTAAAACGATTTCTGTGAATAATTTTGTGTTTAAGTATCTTTAATTTCCATTTCTGACCATTTTGTAATGATGTTAAATGATTTGGTATTAATTCTGATTGTTTTTAATAGGTTTAAATTGTTTAAGTATTGTTAATGTTCGAGAAATATCTGTCGGAAGCTTTTGAAGTGTTCTAGAAATTTCGATAGAGTCTATATAAAGCGTAGTAGTTTTTACCGTCTCAGTTTGCAACGGCCGGGAACTGCATTGTTTGTGGAAGTGCAGTATGCATTCTCTGGATTTTATGAATGCATGTAACCAGTATCTTTGACGACGTGTTTAAGAAAATAAACGCAGATTTAAACTGAATATTTCGTGGACTGATTATTTAACAGATTAATTAAACCACGGACAACCTTATAAAGTCCTACCAAACTATTTAACTAAACCGTTCGAAATAGATTATTCACCTTTTCGTTTCGTGCTCTTTCCTCTGTAATATTGATTTTCAAAACATTCCGATATTTTTCATAACTCAGAGTGTGAGATACCCTTGCTGTGCGAATTACAGATTTGATGTCCCAAGTTCAGTCCTCGAAAAAGACGATCAACAAGATGGGTTTTAAAAAAAAGACAGTATCTTGGGATCCAGCCATATCAAATACATTGTTTTTTTTTGAGGGATCAGATTTTGCGTTTTTATTTCTCGCAAACTATAAAAGTATACAAATACGAGCCACTGGATAGATAAAGGTTCAAAATTTTACTGTACACATTCGAAATGAGCACCACGACCAAACATCAAAACGACAGTCCATTTCTTGCCAGCATCTTCATTTGATGTTCGAGGACGACCAATGCTTTTCCCTTTGCGAATGCACCCTTCTATGAATCGCCAATCGTAAATCTTTTGTGAGGAGCTGCCGCTTTATTGAACTTACGACGGAATGCACGCTGCGCATCAACGATGAATTCACTGTTTGCATACTGTAGCGCACTAAACGACTTCTCCTGTGGCGTCGCCATTTCAACGTAAACAGACAACAGCGCCGTAGGCGGCAACGAATGGAACTAAGATGCGGTGGTTACAAACTTTGAACCATCCTCTGTCCAGTTTTGTGGGGCACGTATTTGTATCTTTATGGTTTGAGAGGAATAAAAATCTGCTACTTGTTTTTGAATAATCCCATATAATATCCTGTGACCTTGGAAGAATATGCAAATGCAGTAACTATAATGCAAAAAAAGTGCCAGAATTAGATATTTCCGAAATCACTTTATTATTAAATTTCGATCCGAGGGCACATATTTCAATAGCCAATCTCAAAACTACCAACTGAATGCAGCCAGAGAATTCGAAACAACTCAAGAGTCTAATAATTAATAACAAATAAGAAACTGTCTAAAACACAAACCAGCAAGTATGCAGATTGCTACAGTAATTATAATTCCGTTGTTAGTGTTTAGCTGAAAGTACTACACTAGATACTACTAAGCTCTAAATGTAGAATATAAGAAAAATACTTAAAATTTGCCCCATATTGTTCTACACATTTTCCTTAGTGTGAAGCCTTTCTAATTAATATATATATACATAATTATTTATAATATTATATTCGAATGTCTGGTGATTGGGATCTCACAACACGTAATCCTCTCAAATTACACAATAGTGGTATCTTATTATGGAAGATATTCCTGAATTAGGGTAATCCTCCAACCGGACCAGCTACATAATCACCGTATCAACATTTTGAGCGGAAGATGTCCTCATTCCTAACTTCTCTTGATAAAATTCGACGTTCGAAACAATTTCTGGTTCAATATTATCGATGACAGCCTCGTGAAGGTGTTTGCACAATAGGCTAGGAAGTGAATGTGGCTCTGTAGTCTTTCGAATTCAGCTTATAGCATTATCCACTGCTTTTGAGCAATATGATAAGCATCTGGATTCAAGGGGGGATACTACATTCGTCTAGTAACCAGCCAACTCAGAATTGATTTCTTGGGTCGACAATTGTTCAAGATGTGTGATACGATCTTTATATATATTCAATATACACATATATCACGAACATAAAAATACACAATATTTCGGTCTTAAACCTTATTCACGTTAAAGAAAATGAGTCATGTGACTCGGGAGGTGTGCACACGCCGAAGTTTGCTACATGACTGAGTGGGTTATCAATATGGCGGTGGGACTAAGATGTTATATATAAATATGTATACCGCAGAAGGTGAGAGAAATAGTAATATACAAATAGGGTACGGAATGTAGAGACGAAAACAAAAGTTAGGGAAACAAATATAGGTAGACAAAATTTTGAAAAGAAAGAAAGGAAAATAAATAAATGTAATTAATTAAATGATAATAATGCTAATACTGATAATAATGAGTGATGCGTCAGGGAAAGGAATTTTATCGTTGGTTGAGGCCGGGTGGGTGTCTGGTATCTAGGATATTTTGGTAAGCAAGTTCCAATCTCCGAAATTCTGAGGCGGCGGTGGTTTCGGGGAAAACTCTGATTGCTCTCACGGTGATACATTAATTGCAGCTGTTGGAATTGTGGTAGTCAGCATGTTCTGGCATTGGAAGATATAAATTGCGGGTGTGGACTGTTATTCTATTATACAAATCCTTGTAATCAATATTATATAAAGTAATTAATGCTATTTTGAGCAAAAATCTGTATCGCATGAAAATCATACAACGCCAATCACAGCAAAACCAGCGTGTTTTTTTTTTTTTTTTTTTTTTTTTTTTTTTTTTTTTTTTTACGAAATAAATACATTTTTGCTTGATGTAAAATGACGAACCATGTAATAAATCTGTGTGTCTAAGCCAAGTGTAGCGATAAAGTTCAGTTAACAGATATTTTCACTTCGTATTATAATATTCAGAATGTAAGTTTTACATTCTCAGACTTGTTCGTTTTATTTGGCTTAAAATCGACCGCAGAAGCTTTAAACGGTGAAGTACTTAACTTCAGTCGTATAATTTTCATGCGTGGCTAACCACGTGATTACAACCAAGCTACATGCACGCCACATGGTGGAGGGAGAATATTATCAGATTCTGATCGCTGTATGCCAGACCGGTAAAAGGAGACTTTCCGGGACCCACATTAGCTCCCCCCCCCCCCCCACCCTGCCTCCCTCGCATAACAACTGTAATCCTCTTTTCCACCCACCGCACGCGATAGAATTTTCCCCGCTCTCAATATCGAACAAAGCCGATCGACACGAATAAAACAGCATCACTGCATCGGAAATAGAAAATAATCGCTGTTGCGATATTTCGGAGCAGTAAAAACGCATTAGTGGCTGCAGTGTTTCCACGTTATCTTATCAAAGTTGAATTTGTTTTCTTTCTTTTAAAAATTTTATGGAACTGTTTTCACTATGAGGTAAGTATACAAATCGAAGAGAGATTGTGAAGAAAAACAGCAGAAGGTTAAAGCAACTTTAATTTAGACACTAATATTCAGTGTTTCTACATACTGAAGGTGATACATCCAAGGAGGAGGAAGACAGTTTTGAAGTCAAGAGAATATGTAAAATGCAAAACTTATAATGCATCACGGTACAATAATAAATATTCGATTTAGGCAGAGAGATAAGTGAAAAACTCCGAGACATCTTCCAAAGTGCGCAAATTATTAAACGAGAGTAAAGATAGGCCGATGCAAATTCATGGAAAAGATTCAGGCAGGAGGCACGAGGAAACGGGAAAAGTTGTACAGCTCGTATTTATGCAGATTCACAGAGCTCTTGGTTGAGGGGGTTGACTGAAGCTGGTGTTTTTTAATTACCAACTAAACAGGAAAGTGAATCTATTAAACTAAAATTTAGAGAAATAAAGTATTATATTAAATCGCCTTCTTGCATACAGAACGATTGAAGTAGTTTCTACGTTATGGTTCTGCTTGTAAAAAGATGCTCAAAATTTAACAGTAGGCCTAATATTGAAACAGGCACTACAGATAATTATAAAGGAGAACGGAAGGGAATAATTCCATATTTCCTTACATAATTAAGTATGCACACAGTTTGAATAAGGATTTTATTTCACATTCGGTGTAGGAAATAAAACATAGCTCATAAAAGCCGAAAAGTTAGACATGATCCCCTCCTTGTAGTAGACATGTACAAAACTTGAGCCTGTAATGGTACTATTAACAGATTTTATTGTTTCTGAAGATACAATAAATTTAAACTTAACATAGTCTACAAGTTGTAATATTCTTTGGATCCTCCCGAAGTGGTAATACGGTGTGCAGCAAAAGAAAAATCCTGAGAAAAGTCTGTAGTAATACTAAATTTCGGGTGTAATATCTTGGAAACCTAAATGTTCACTCGTCAAACCAATAACTGTTTTTGCGCCATTAAGAGAAAACGAGTCGAGAAAAACGCCTCTGAAAAGCAGAAGTTTTCAACTGAAAATGGGCCACATTCTCAGGTTTTCACTTCAACAGCTTCACGACGAACTAACAAGCAATATTAAAATGTTCAGGACTCATTTTGGTTATGAATCAAGCTGATATGTTCGAAAATGTCTTATTTCTTTTTTGAGGCGGTAACGTATAGGGGGGCCAGGGACGGGAAGAAATTCGACCATGGCCTTTTAAAGCAACATCCCGGCATTTGTTAGGTTTTTTTATTTTTTATTTTCTTTACTTGTGGCTTTACGCCTCGTCGACGGCCAAGGTCGTTATAGAGGCGGGATGGGACTGGGGACAAGGAACGGGAAGGAATTCGGCCATGACGTTTTTTGAGGAAACCATGGAAAACCCAAATCTGGATGCCCGGACGGGGATTCGAACCAGCGCCCTCTCGAATGCGAGACCAGAACGTAAACCGTTCACCCACCACGCTGGATGGCATTTGCTAGCAGTGATTTGATGGCCGAACGCGGATTCGAATCCGCGTCCCCCCGAATGGGGGGCCACAGCGTTACCCCTCACCCACCGGGATCAGTAGCTTTCTGGAAGACTACTGGAAGCAGCAACCGTAAGCAGAAGCTTCAAAATTGTAATAATCCATTACAAAATGGACCGAGAACAAAGAAAGGCATATCAGTAAGTTACGTGCAGGTCGATGTTTAAAGATTTACAAGGTCACTGCGATAATAACGACTCACACGCAACGACAGAAAGAGCATAAAACAGATAGCCGCGTAGGCAAAAAGACGTGTAAACTT
The DNA here is from genome assembly GCA_031002005.1 of Vandiemenella viatica. Lineage (NCBI taxonomy): Eukaryota > Metazoa > Arthropoda > Insecta > Orthoptera > Morabidae > Vandiemenella > Vandiemenella viatica. Next base: position 91,573,428 of record CM061914.1, read on the forward strand.
CCTCTGTTGAGCGAGCGCATTGCTATCAGCGAGGCGACAGTCACGCCCAAGTGGCGCGTGTTAATATTAATTGAGGGACGTAAACAAACACCGGAAGGGAGGAAGGGTGAGCGAGGTATTTCTGTACAGCGCTACAGACAGACAGGTAGCCAGGTCTGCCGCTGTTTCCGCTTCCTGTCTTCATCGCCGAGACTCGAGTTCAGCGCCTCGGTTCACGCTCCGGGGAACACCGCTCAAACGGTTCCCAGGCCGTCGCTCAACTGTACCTCAACCCTCACACACGACGACAAGGGAGACTCGACTCAACGTACGGTAAAGGATGGTATTATCGTGATGTCAGACAGACCAATAATCATAAGTTATAAATGGGTACGCAGACTTCCGATGTCGTTGTCGATGTTATCTTGGTTATCCGTGTTGAACCGCGTCAATTTATCGAAACCTAATGATTCGGCCATCATTTTGTGGCCTTCTGTCCTCTGAAGAAGGTCGCAAAATGATGGCCGAAACGTTAGATTTCGATAAATTGACAGGGTTCAACCCGGACAACCAAGATAAAATCATATATATTATTCTAAAAGATATTTTTGTGATAAGCCGTCTTCCTTCTTTCATATTTAACCAAAATTGATAGTGAGGTATCATTTTAAACGTTAAGTTCTCTGCTTTGGCTTTCCTAGATGAAAATAATTTGCTTACAAGAAATCAACACGGATTTCGGAAGAAAAGATCATGTGAAACACAGCTGGCCCTATTTACACACGACGTAATGAAAGTTATCGATGCAGGTTCACAAGTTGATGCAATTTTTTTAGATTTTCAGGAAGCCTTTGACTCTGTGCCACACAACCGCCTTTTAGCGAAACTACGAGCGTACGGTATATCGGATCAGCTTTGCGAATGGATAAAGGATTTTCTAACTGGTCGATCGCAGTATGTCGTTGTTGAAGGAGAAATTTCTTCTAATCTAGATGTCACATCGGGTGTACCTCAAGGAAGTGTAATAGGACCATATCTTTTCTTAATTTTTATAAACGATCTCGGAGACAAAGTGAAAAGCCTTTTTAGATTGTTTGCTGATGATGCGGTTATTTATAGGGAAGTAAGGAATTTGGCCGATTGTTTAGCAATTCAGCGTGGTCTGGATGTTATTTTGGCATGGTGCGCTGAGTGGCAACTCACACTAAATTGTAAAAACTGTAAGACAATGAGCATAACTAACAAAAAGAATCCGATTGTTCAGAAATACGAGGTAAACAGTTCAGTTATTGATATGGTCGATTCTATTAAATATTTGGGAGCAACAGTACAAAGGAACATGAAATGGGACTTACATATTAATACGTTGGTAGGCAGAGCTAATTCTAGGCTGCGGTTCCTAGGTCGTAGCATTAGGGACTGGAATGCACAACAAAGAGATTAGGTTTGGTCCTGAGCACCCTCTGCCACCCACAGTTTTGTGATTTGCAGAGTATATATTGTAGATGTAGATCATTTCGAAATTACATCCATGAATTGTAAAATTATGAACAATCAAGGTTACGCGTACGCGATAGTTCAGAGTCAAGCTGCTAGGCTTCGCTGTCATCTATATGGAGTGATACCATTACCACTAGATAGCAGCACTACAAATATATATATATATATGTGTGTATATATATATATATATATACTTGTGGCTTTGCGCCTTGTCGACGTAGAGGTCATAACAGGCGGGAAATAATGGAGGGAGGGGGGCAAGGAACGGGAAGGAATTCGGCATTGGCCTTTTCAAGAAATCATGGTGGCATTCGCCTGAAGTGATCTGGTAAAACCCAAATTTGGATGCCCAGACGGGATTACGAACCCACGTCCTCCCGAATGAGAGGCCAGAGCGTTACCGCTCACCCACCACACTCGGTGGTGTAACAAATCATAGATATTGATAAACTGTGTGTGTTTTCTAGAATAAGGAATTTTTCGGATATTTTCCTGTTATGGAAACACTTCAACATTTCTAATTGTTTCGTAAGGCGTTGTAAGTGTTTTGCGACGTACCTGTTTCAGTTGACAAACCATTGTTACACGTGAGTCGGTTCTTCTTTGATCCTACTACAAACCGCCAACTTCGCGTTTCATCATATTTCATTCGCGAAATTTTCACACGGCCCACATAGTAACATTATAAATGAGAAAATTTGGATTCATGTTTATTACTGCTATTTCTTCTTTGAGACAGACCATGTATTAAGGATCCCACGAAAAATTCTCTAATACCATCCCAGAGGCAGGAGGGATGCAGGAAGACCACTACGAAAATGGATTGAGACCGTAACAGACCACCAGGCCTAACCCTGGATAGGAATAAGAAGAAGATGTTTATAAGTCAAGCACGTAGTAAAGGCTCAATGGATTTGAATGAATTTGGTACAGAATTGAAATATAGTCTAAATTAGAAAATAGGATTCAAATAGTTCTTGCGGGAATCTAACAGGAAGGAACCGGATAATAAACAGAAAACGATAGAAATCAAAGACCATGTTAGTCTGGAATGCGAGCACAATGAACTAATGACATACAAGAACGAAATGAGCATTGTCTCAAAAGACGGAATGAATAATTTCGAAATAAGGAGGCAATCTGTGTGTAAGTTAACTGAGGCAGTTTTTAAGTATGTACTGTTACTACAAGCATAAATAATTTTAGAGTGTGTACTAATACTGCAAGCATCATAGTTTAATAGTAGCTCATGACTCGGACAAACAGATGGTTGAAACGTGCCGGCAAATTTCTCTATCCCTTCAAGTTGGCGGGAGCCATAAAAGTTTATCTGCAGCTTACGACGGCAGCAAACAGCCACTGTATATCGAACACCGATTTCCCCCTCGCTCCAAAGACAATACTTCGTCGGAACTGTAAGTTTATCACTTCAAAGACATCGGTTATCTTGCTTCGCAAAATCCATTTGAAGAATACACTAAAGAGCAGTTGGATCATATCTGGCGCTATGCAAATGTGGCGCTGTAAGCGGAAATGAAATGGCGTTAAGCAGAGATTCCACAATATAAGAAGTGACGCTCACAATATCGGTAATAGTCGAAGACAGTATGGGCAAGACGAACGACCACAGTGCGTTCGATAATGAACAAATTGGTGGGGACGGAATTCCCTATATCGTAAATTGTAACTCGATTCTAAATTACGGCAGGCGATACAGAATCAGTTGCTGTGAACCTGGTCTGAAATTTTTTTGTTCCAATCCCAATTTTTCAACTCGCATTTGACACCCAGTGCGAGTGGAGAACACAATTTACCAGTTTCGTTTTTTTTTTTTAATTATTATTGCGTAGTGATTTGATGTCTTGTGCATGATCGGCTTCTTACAAAGATACTTTTTTCTCTATCTGAGAATTTGTTCAGGTCGACCTCAGCTTGGCACTTAGCTTATTCCAAGCCGTAATAGAAATTAATTCATATTATTACTCACGAGTCACAAACATAAAACAAACAGCTAAACATTGAACAAATTAAATCCATTTTGCCCAGTACTTCGCAACATTAAGTGCATTCCTCTCTTCCTGATTGTTTCTGTATGTTTTTATTTGCTTTTTTAGATGATCTGCCTTTATGAATTGCCTTCCCGATCAAGATGAACCGCAACAAGATCTATACTGTCAGCACAAGTGCCACATTATATGTGTATAGGAGAGACAGAGAAGTAGTGAAATGCGCCAACCAAAAGTAAATTGTAAAACGTCTCGTGCAACTTATATTTATATGCCGAGAGTAATGGTCACTGGTTGTGGTGAGATTCCCTGATTCATAATTTGCCGCTAGCATAGCCCTCAATGCTCGAAACCGAGTTCTTTCTCGATTGGTCGTTGATAATTTATAAAGACTTTTTTTCATAAATGAGAAACAAATAGTTTCAATTTTTGGCTTTGTCAGTTGATGGTAAAAGTTCCCCTGAGAAGTGAAAATAGTTAGCGTAAGATTAAAGAATACATTGCCTCAAAGATAGTGCTGTTGAGCCTAAATAAACATAACATAATCGCTTTCGCACTATTCTAAAATTACTGTGGAATAATTATAGCAATATGCAGTACAGGTATTACGTGGTAAATGAAACAACGAAGTTCAAACCTTACTTGTCAAACTTCCTATCAAATATCGCTTTACGCACAGATCCATCCCGACATAGGCTTTGTATATATTCTGTTCTCGGAACAGGAATTGGAAACAAATGAAGGGAAAATACTTGTGCCAGGTACCTTGCATCTCGCGCTGTATTGCGTATTGCTGCAGGTTCTTCCACGAAGACGGCAGAACAAAGGCTCGGAATTTGCGTGTATCTAGCGACGAACCCGAGGAGAAACGGAATTTCGCAGGGGGACTAAAGGAACCTCATTAACGTCAACCAACCAGCGGGGAACGTCGATGTGAGTGGGCGTCTGCAGGCGGGGGCAATATCCGGGCCGCCTCGTACCTCCCGTAACGAAATCTACTGTGCGCTTTCCTACATCAGCGGGAGCGGAGGCCCCCCCTCCACCCACGCTGAAATTTTTATACACCGGCTGCGGAGCTTCCTCCATATTTATTTTCTGCAACAGTAACGAATCGGAAGATTCCTACGCACCACAGTCAAGTACAAACGGATTTAGGATAAATTGGCGCTCTTCACAGAAAAAAGTCTCGCAGACAGATGGTGTAACGGACGGTTTTGAGACATATTATTTGATGGTAAAATATTGGTACTTTAGTTGGAATTAATGTCCCGTCCGCACGTGAAGAATACGCGTGAGTGAGTCCCGTTTTGTATACTCGAGCGTCAGCAGATGCCAACGTGGAAGGCGATGACCGGGTAACGACCGATCGAACATATAGAACGATCGGCGATCGGGATAAATGACGAGCGACGGTACGCACTTGCTCTCTTCTGGAAGTATCGGTTCTGTAGGGCAGTCAGGTAACAGTTAGGTAGCCTCTCTCAGTAGCCGGGTCTCGCGTCATGACAGATTAGCAGGTAACAACACCATCGAGACTAGCTGTCAGCCATCCTTCATTGTAAGTAATGGATCCACCATCTGTACTTTGAGAAGATTGTTAAGTACAAGTAACTAAGGCCCCAATGATTAGCACTATCGGGGTTAGCCAAGCAGACGGCAGTCAACGGACGTATCGGCTACAGTCAAGGATGTACGATAAACGCCTGGTATAGCTGTTAGGCACCTTGTCTTTCATAATAGTAAGAAGAACCTGTAGCTAGCCATCCCTAGTGTAATGATGATCACTTGGTACTATAATGGGTCATGTCCTTAACCATGTGGTGTCAGTCACCCTGGTCATTAGTAGATTAGTTAGCCGCAGCACAGCAAGGAAGCAGCAGAAGATCGCCGGAGGCCAGCTGTGGGAGTAAAACGCCCAGGTCAGTACCTATGTCCTGATCAGCTTCTCCAACGCACACAACTATTTCTATTAGACCCCGTCGTCCCCGAAACTCCGCTACAATGGCAATAGATTAGGTACGCCGGGCCTGAGGGGCAAACTCAGTCCCTATTCCCCCCACCCCCCCCCCTCCCTATCATGATTCACACTGGTCATCTGTTATGCACACGTGATCCTTGGTGGCCGAATCGGAGAGAGGAGGGGAAATGAGGCAACTTAGAATTTTCTAGTAAAAATATTTCATCCTTCGTTAAGACACTAAGGTATCGATACTCGAGGACATAGTATCAGACATCACGATGAAATAATATAAGGAATATCACTGACGGTACTCGTAATGTCAATATTTCACCTCGAATATCTTGTTGAAGCGCCTAAAAATTAACGAAAATTCTGTAACTCCCACCGACAAATCCACATCGCTTTAAAAGATGCTACGAAGATGCTTTGTAAAGTGAAAGAAATATTGCACTTATAATATAAACATTTATATGAGATTTATCGTTGCAAAAAAACAAACGGGTCTCTCCACGTATTCGACGAGAAGGTTATTACAGCTCTTTATGAAGAACCATTCCAGTATTCCCGGGAGCTACTTCGGGAAACTATGAAATATGTATATTAGAATTGCATGGAGGCGGACCGAACCCGTGCCAGGATTCAAAATTACTCCTCTCCACCAAGCTCGATGAGAAAAATGTGGGAATTCACGGAGCCTTCACAAGAAACTAAAATATTTCTCCACACATTTCACTAGTCTTCTTCTTCTTCGAATCCAGTGGTAGGTCTAGGGGCTTGTTAGCTCATACGATCTCTTCTTGCATGTCTTCCTACATCTCTCCTCCCTCTGGGATAGTATTTGATAATTATTCGTGGAATTCCGCCATTATTCATCCGCTGTACACGCTCTGACCAAGATGTTCAATGGTTCTGACCAGTTTAGAGAACTGGTTTAACTTTGAGGATGTCATCTGACCTTTCTCTGTCCCGTGGTGTGTAACCAACAGTTCTTATCAAGAGTCGCATCTTGACGTTCATTAGCCTCCGTTCATCATCTTTGCGAAGTGTCATGGCGGCCTTGCTGGCGTACACTAGTGTAAGTTTAGCCAGGACGTTATATACCTGATACTTGTTTCCATTTGAACAAGAAACGGTGCACATTTTACTAGTAGTGAGGTAATTTCATAATGTACTGTATTTCAAAGGCAATATATGAGATTATTTGCATTGTCTCTACGGTAAGAAATTTTGTATAAATCATAATTTTTACTACAAAACTCATTTAGAAAATGCTTAAGATTACCATTCCACGTTTAGACTTCATTACTTGACATAGGGGGCGTCCATTAATTACATGAGGTATTTTTCCGGAATTCCGGACCCCCCCCCCCCTCCTCTCTGGTGAGAAAGTCGGTTTTTACCCCCCTAAAATCGACTTTCGCGTCATTTGTAGACCTTTTTTTTCTTTTACTATCAAGCTGAAATACTTTTCCAAAGTGGGGCAATTTCATTGGAAAAATGTATTTCAAAATACAGTTGTGAAAACTTGGAACGATATTAGCCAACAACTATTGTAATAAAATATTCCTGTAAAACTAGAAGTGATTGAAACAATCGAAAACCGACTACTGATTCACCAAACCGAAAGCCCGATCCTCAATAACACCTGCCCCTTCTCCCATACCGAGCCCGGCCGGTGAGAGGTAACGTTCGGGCCTGGTATACGGGAGGACGCGGGTTCGACTCCCGTCCACCAGCCTGATTTAGGTTTCTCATGGTTTCCCGAAATTTACAAAGAATTTACTCTCCCCAAAAGGTTAAGAAATACCAGATCTCTCTTTAACATCCTTCCTCAAATACGTATCTGTGAGTTGCGACGTAGATGAATAAGTAAGATCTATGTAAAACTATGTATAATTTTGTATCTGAGATTCCATAATCGGGGAGTATTTAGTACAGTTGATGTGTAAGAGTAAATACTGTCAGTGCTAGAGCGACTTAACTGTGTGAGGAGGAAACAGGTAGTCACACAGCCGTGAATTCTGGACAGCTGGGTCGGTGGGAAGCCTCCACTCGATAGTGAGGAGGGGTTATCGAATACGCAGTAGGCACTTGCTTTTTTTTTTTTTTTTTTTTTTTTTTTTTTCTTCTTCTCTCTAGACGGGAAAAGATGTGGGGCAAGGAATGGGAAGGAATTCAGCCATGGCGTTTTGAAGGAAGCATCCCGGCATTTGCCTGGAGTGATTTGGGAAACCATGGAAAACCCAAATCTGGATGCCCGGACGGGGATTCGAACCGCCGTCCTCCCGAATGCGAGGCCAGAACGCTAGCCGTTACACCACCACGCATGGTGGGCACTATCAAATGATCAGGCATTGTAGCACGAGACGCACTCGTCTGATGTGGTTGAGACAGACTATTCAAAGTATCTTATACTGAATAATCTTGCAGCCGCTGTATTTAACATCTAATTTTCACCCAGTATATTTATGTTGAATAAATCTACACTAATATTACAATTATGCGAAAGTAATTTGTCTCTCTGTTTGTTACGTTTTCACGACTAAACCGTTATTGATGAAATTTGACCGGTAATCGATGCTTTTACGGAATAAATAACATATTTGTCATGAAATTTTGAAAATAACAACAAAATGGCGACAGACAGACGGATAGGAAGTGTAAGTCTCTGTAACGTTCTATCGGCCGCTCAGGCTTTGTTTCTTCTCGCAGTCAGTTTGTGTATGATCTATTTTCTGGCAATAAAATTCTAAGCCTGCGCGTACGAAGTCGCAACTAACAGCTAGTATGTTATAAATTGCATGATATTGGCAATGGGAATTACCAGTATTTAAATCAGATTCAAGCTTTTACTGTTAATACTGAAATCATTTGTAGCCGAATTGCTTAATTGATTTGGCCCACAACGTGTAGAAAAAACCAAGTGGAACGATGGTTAACAACAAACCCTTGACAGTGTAAAATCGTTTGCAAATCTATTCCGGTAGAAAGCTGTACTTCCCACAGCTAACGCGATGCTTAATCTTGTGACCCTTCAAATTAGTTTCCATTTCCAGCTATCAGCCTCAATTTTACCCTTCGTGTACGCGGCCGATCATATATCTGCGTCATGATGTGACGGCCCTGGTTCCCTCGGGACCACTTCTGTGGCTCAGTTTTGGGAACAAGGTCCTGGAAAGCTGCCCCTTGTCCTGCTGATAAGGACACGCGTATCCCGACACTGAACCTCGGGTCATCCATCTTCCTTATCTGCCCCTGCGGGCTGCCGTGACGAGGGTAGCGGATAACACTAGATATGTCGTCAGGTGACACACAAAGGCCAGTCCCAACTGCTACCTTCACCACCTACAACCGAAATTTGTCAGCTAACTTGTTATTCACCTCAGCTGAAGGCTTAAATATATAAATATATATATAAATATATAACTGCCTACCATGCGAGGGCACGTTTAGGGCAATGCCATTAGCCACTGTCATAACAGAACGAATTTTGCATGTCATCTTTGAAAGTAAGAAGAGAAAATCAATTTTTTATCGTGACTTCGTCCACGTGGACAAAAGAAGTTGATGGTCTTATGTCCTTCGACTTGTAATAAATTATCAGCATTAATGTACTAATGTATGGTACGAATAATATGATGATTCAACGTCATGTATCGTACAAATAAAAAATGACTCGATAATAGCAGATAAATAATTCACTTACTAATATCCACTGTGGATTTTAATCGTTAATTTATTAACATTGAAATAAACGAGGTATAAGGCAACAATAATGACGTGACGCATTGATCTTCGTTGTATTCAATGAAGGCAAATATTTCGGCTGCGATAAGTCTAGTGTCAAACAACATTAAATTGACAGGTTCGACTATGGAACAATTAAATTTGGGGATATTTTTTTTTATTCTCCAGCTTGTTGAAGTTACATCAAAACATAACATAAGCTGTCACTTCGTGCAGTTTCGTTTAAATGCATTTGTTGTTTCTTGCTTGTCCCGTCCAGACATTTAAAAATTACAAATTTTTTTGTTTTGCCTTTGTACTGTTAGAAACATTGTACTAATCCGTGTAAAAATCAGCCTGTAAATTAGCTGATGACATAAGCTATCACTACGCGCAGTTTCGCTGGAATCCGTTCAAAAATTATAGCATGATGCGCACACTGACAGACAAAAATCACAAAATTTACAGTTTTTGCCTTTGTGTCATCAGAATTAAATACCACTATAGATATGAAGTATCCTATATGTTAAATGGTGGCATAAGCTATCATTATGTATAATTTCGTTAAAATCTACTCGTTAATTTTTTATTGATATACGGAACTACAGATAAAAATCAATTTTTTTAAAATAGTTTTTGCCTTTAAGTCATCAGTAGTGTGAATCGCAATTAAGTTCTTGAAATAAATTTCATGTACATGCGATTTTTCAACAATTTTATTATAGAGATGAGAGAGCAGTCTTAATGCTCATCTCAAGTGCGAAAAGAAATGCCTCACTTTCTAATCGGAAACAAAACCAGAGAACAAAGTTCAGACACTGCAGTAACTTTAGGAAATGTCATATGAGGACGTAGGAGAAAAAAATAAAGCATAATTGGTAAGAATAGGATAAAAATACGTCACAAGAAAAGAAAGCGTCGACGATTTAATAATAATAAATAGAATAGCATTAAGCAAGACAGAATGATAGAACAGAATTCTGCTTTCTTAATGAAATTTTTGCTGTATTATCTATAAAAACTTCAAGTCAACCATAAAAATATAAAACTGCAAGTCAAGGGAAATGAAAGTTACGAAGGAATTGCTTACGGGGTAAGTAAAGCATTATTGCGAAAAAAATGCAGTTACTCCAAACCGTACCAACTAAATCAACTGCGTTTCTAGAAATCAGAATTGTCTTTGAACAGATTGTGTGGAAATGTTTAATTTCCCAGTATTTATGCGGCCGTGCGATGAGACCACATCTTCAGGTGAAAGACCGAGAATCCCGCTCCCTCCAAGCTATTCCCTTTCGGGGGAAAGCGGACTATGCGATTGGCTGCTTCCTCCAGCCATGCTCCGGTGCGCCAGCAACCAATTTGTTTTCGGGGCCCTATCACTTTTCCGCACATCTTCCTACCGAGAAGACTGCTAGATCAGGATTTTTTGCCCTCCATTTGTCTGGAAACAACCACGCATTTTCATCGAGGGGAGGAGGATTCCGTCACAGTGAACAATCCGATCGCCTACTCCATTTTAAAGGAAAATTTTCTTTAAAAAATCCTTTTAGTACGTATTAATGTTGCATTAGTTATTAGTTAAAGACGAATTAATCAATGACATCATAATTACACGTTTCATACAATTAACTTCACACAGAGCCTTTAGACTTTTAGTGACTGTGGTGTATCTGGAAGAGCCGAGCGTGGTGAGTGAGCGGTTAACGTTCTGGCCTCATATTCGAGAGGACAAGGTTTCGAATCCCTGTCTGGTCATCCAGATTTGGGTTTAACATTGTTTCCCCAAATTACTCCAGGCGAATGCCGGCATGGTTCCTTCAAAAAGGTGGAGGCAGATTTCCTTCCCGTTCCTTTCCCCAGCCTTTCCAGCCTCTAATGACCTCGACGAGGCGTAAAACCACAAGCAAAAAAAAAAAAAAAAGTATCCGGTAAACACAGTACCATTTTGCAAATCTGGTTATAGGCCATCTTCCTCAGTTGTTGATAATGGATTTTAATAAAATTTCCGTCCAAAAACAACTGTACTACCAAAACAAACATCATTTAGTTAGCATACAAATGCACTAACAAGGAAAAACAGTGTATAGTTGATATTATAATGTATACACTCTCAAATAGTTATACATAAATCCGTGAAAGTTTTGAAACTTACACAGAAGAAGATCTGTAAAGCTACATGAAGTACTGTTCCAGAGTCCAGACTGCCATGTGAAGATCATAACCATACCTCAACTGATGATGCCCCACACCTTGAGGGCGAAACGCGTATGGAAATAAATGAAAATAAATCAACAGTTGTTTTTAGATGGAAATTTTATAAAAATTCACAGTACCATTTTTTTACCAATAAAAATTTGTACAAGTAGTCATAACATATTTCGGTTGGCATCTGCACGGAAGGTGAAACTGCCATCGTGTAACGCACAAGACTGCATTGGACATAGTTCCGCGCTAAAAGATCACCTCACGGAGGCGTTTTTCCTACAGATTACCCGTAAAGCTACATGAACTACTGTTCCAGAGTCCCTGCCATGTGAAGATCATAACCATACCTCAACTGATGAAGCCCCACACCTTGAGGGCGAAACGCGTATGGAAATAAATGAAAATAAATCAACAGTTGTTTTTAGACGGAAATTTTATAAAAATCCACAGTACCATTTTTTTACCAATAAAAATTTGTACAAGTAGTCATAACATATTTCGGTTGGCACCTGCGCGGAAAGTGAAACTTCCATCCTGTAACGCACAAGACTGCGTTGGACATAGTTCCGCGCTAAAAGATCACCTCAGGGAGGCGTTTTTCCTACAGATTACCCCATTTGAAGGGAAACAACGGTACTGATACTAGTGTTAAGCTCCAACAGTGTCAGAAGACTTTAACGTTTTTAGGGTTCCGCACGTGCTGCGTGAAAAATGGAGCCCTTAAGGAGTCATCCATTCGTCCGTCTGTCACACCGTCATAACTTCTGAAACCTTTTAACCAAGAAAATGAAATTGCACAGCGCTTAGCATAATTAAAACATAAAATGATGAGGAAGAGGGTGAAAATAATTATGGTGGGTTACGTGGTGTGGTAAAAACATTTTACCGAGCGTGGTGAGTAAATGGTAACGCTCTGACCTCACATTCGGGATGAAATGGTTCGAATCCCGACCCGGCCAACCAGATTTCGGTTTTTGTTTGTTTTCCGCATTCATTCCAGCCGAATGTCGGGATAATTCCTTCCCCTTCCTCGCCCATCGTATGGTAGTTTATCGCCTCTAATGACCACTACGGCGACGAGTCGTAATACCATAAACAAAATAAAATAAATATGTTTTTTCCTTTAGATAATCTTTAGAGATGTCAAATGAAAGCTGGAAACTTGCCGACTGTTAAAATGTTTGGACTTTACATTTTATTTCACGATTTCTGGAAGCTCAAACCATACCAAATTTACCATAATCCCCATTATTTCAGAAACTACTGATTCGAAGATTGATTGGAAATTTATAAACGTATTCCTTGTATTCTAACGTACTTTATTTCAGGAAAGTGAAGAAATAAAAGACTAAAGTCTCATACTCAAAAAACAATATTAACAGAATCCAAATTGTATTTTTGTGTTGTAGCGTGGTATTTGGTGGGTACCTCGTGAAGGAGTGATCATCTATGATGCAGTGTAGTCTGTGGCGCTTATCTGTTCATGGTACGGACGAATTATCTTTTCTTTCTTTGTTCGCCTGTTGGCTTAGATTTTTTTTTACTTATGGCTTTACGCCTCGTCGACGTCAAGGTCATTAGAGGCCGAATGGGACCGGGGGCAAGGTACGGGAAGGAATTCGGTCATGGCCCTTTTGAAGGAAGCATCCCGGCATTCGCCTGGAGTGATTTGGGGAAACCATGGAAAACCCAAATCTGGATGCCCGGACGGGGATTCGAACCCGCGTCCTCCGAATGCGAAGCCAGAGTCTGTCGTTTAGAGTCATAATATAACTCACAGATTTTAACTCAATCTGTGATAATCCTATCCATATTTACGTCAGGTCTCGAATGGTTCTTTTCTTAGTGTCATTGGTTATTTCAGATTTATCCGATCTTGCTAAAATACAAAGGTGATCTATGTTTTATCCTAAGGATTACCTCTGCAAAATTTGAGTAAAATCTGCTGAGTTTGAAGGGTCTTAGAAATAATATTAGAAGTATTAAACAAGGACCGAGATGATCTTGCTAAATACCTAAAGATGACGGAGTAAATAAAGTAAGTCACCCAGCAACAGTTAACGCGCACTCAATGTTCAAAGCAAATAAAACGCTACAAAAAAAAATCACCTACGTGTTTACTTTAATAGCCTTAACATGAAGTCTGACGTAAATACGTACACAGCTTATGATGGCCGAGAAGCGTGACAATAGGGATTGAAAAAAGGCATCGACGGGAAGGACTTCACTAAATCGTAAAGTATGTTATTTTTCTAGCCGTAAAATTTTACATTTCTACGAAATGCAAACCTATTGAATGTATTCTGGTAATTCAGTTCATCGCAGTTACTTAGCAATTAAATTGTTCACACAACCTAAGATTTCTAGTAATATCTTTAGACGCTATTAATTTGCGAGCAAAGCCCAGTTCGTGACGTCACCATTCTCCAGCCAATAGCTATCAAGGTGAGTGAGTGAGCTTATGATATAGATAGATTATAACGCGTGCCATTATACTTAAGTATATGAATTAATGTTTCGAGGTTACAACCGCTTACTTCATACAGTTATGCATTTCCCGAAGGTTTTACCTCTGACTTCTGCTGATTATTAAGAGTAATATCTGTGCGCGCATGATTTACTTGTTGTGGCCGGGCAGGGGGCGAGTTGAGAGGGAGCTGTCAGCTGCGGTTGCGGTGGGTTGGCCAGCCTGCTGGCTCGGCTAATTGCCTTTCCGCCGCCGCCTCCATTAATGAAATGACCGGACCAAAGCGACTCCAGGGGCAGGCTGGACTCACAAGGGACTAATTCGTCTCTGTCACAGAATTAGGTAGCTTCCGCAGGAACTAGCTCTGCGGTCGGGCACAGGCCGTGTACTTCATAAACTACATGTCTGGTGCGCGAACACACGCTGAATTTATAACATTATCGACCGGGCTCCATAGTGAGCCTACCACAGCAACCAGAGATGCAGTAATACACCGTCACAATAGACATTTCTTTTTTACTTCCAGTACCTCGATTTTTTTAATGCAATTCTACACCTGTCCCATGATGTTCCAACTTATTTATGCTCACCAGTCCCAATGAGAGAACATTAATGTTCGGGTCTTACAAGTGGAGGGACACGGGTTCGATTCTAGTAACAGCCAATATAAATTTCAGCTTCACAACGTTTTACAAATCATTCGAGACGAATCCCAAGATGGTACCTCCAAGTTATTTTTCGACAATTATAGGCTCTAATTACTTTGCTGCAACACGCTGAAATGTTTGATTTCTTTTATTTTCAGCTTTCCCTCTAAGATCTAATCTTGCATATCATAATGCATGTATATTGTATGACCATCCTGAATCTCCTTTTTGAACAATTTTTTTTTTTAAAAAATTTCCTCACTTTACCTACAATTGCTGGGACGTCATCGTTTCGAAATTTAGGTGGTTCAGTGAAATTTCAGCGTCCCATTACAGCGCTGATACTATTTATTTTTATCTGTCTTCGTCCGTGTATCGAAAATATCACAGATTATAAAATAGAAAAATCAAAACCTGATGGTGTTAAAATAATACTTTTAGAATTACCGATGCTTAGTAAAAAAAGAAAAAAAAGTGTAAAAGCTATTTGGCGAAACGTATGGAAACTATTAGCTTGTGAAAATGCCAAGATTCTGTGACGTAATATTGTTGTCGCATAAAAACTGTGTTCTTCGTCACTCGTCGTTTAAAAGACACTACTGCAAAAATTAACTTAAGTGACTCAACACTGCATTGGAAAAGAACGAGCACAAACTTAATACGCTGAAATGTGCTGTGACAATCACTAGTTTTTTCTAACACATGTCTATTTCGCACACAATTTTATTTACTCCTATACGTTAAATCCATTTTTTTTCCGTATATGTGGAAGTTAAATGAACCGCAAAACGGGAACTTGAATACTGCGACAATGGAAGCTCTGAAATATTAGCTAATTTCTAAGTTTTTATCTCTTTTTCTCGTTTCGTTTTAGCATCCTGTTGAAAGCTAAGCTTATTAAAGACAATCTTCCATAAGGAAATGAGTGAACGGTGACATATATCAGACACCCACATAAGCTTTGTTTGAATGTTTCATGTGCCTTGAAGATCGCGATGAATGCTTAGGGTGGACAGAACGCAGGCGCTAGCGGCGTCCTTACGTCCAACTGACGATGTAAAGATATCAGCGAAACTGTGACTGGTTAACTAATGAAGATACTAATACAGTAGATATCACGATTACAGAAGAAACACACTCACTTAGAATATTGTTGTTCTGTATGGGGTCCCCATCAAAATGGGTTAATTGAGGCATTAGAGAAGGTCCAAAGAAGATTTTTTTTTATCTGCTTAACGTCTCTCTAACAACGAGGTCTTTAGAGACGGGAAAGGATGGGAGGGTGGGGGGGCAAGGAATGGGAAGGAATTCGGCCATCTCCTTTTGAAGGAAGCATCCCGGCATTTGCCTGGAGTGATTTGGGAAACCATGGAATACCAAAATCTGGATGCCCGAACAGGGATTCGAACCGCCATCCTCCCGAATGCGAGGCCAGAAAGCTATCCGTTACACCACCACGCTCGGTCCAAAGAAGATCTGCCCGATTAGTGACAGGTATATACAGTTGGAGGGAAAACGTAAGTGCGATGTTGAAGGAGTAAGGTTGGAAAGACCTAGAACACCAAAGGCGTTGCTCTCGACGGAAGCTAAGTGAAAAATTCACGACTGACGTATTTCAGAATGACAGCAAACAAATATTGCTACCAGCAACATTCATATCTCGGAATGACCGCGAAAATAAGAGAAATCATGGCCAGAGCTGATTCATTTCTGTATTGATTTTTTTCCACGAGCGATTAGGGAATGGAATAGTAAGGATTTACCGCGCGAGAAACTTAAAATCCGACAGGAGTAGCTTTCGATAAAGCACTCCGGCCATCCTGATCTGGGTTTTCCATGGTTTTCCTAGATCACTCCACGCGAATGCTGGGATGGTTCCTCACAATAGCCCGTGGGCGCTTCCAGTCATATCCCATATATCCCTTCCAAACTATTACCATTTCGAATAGGTGCAATGCACCCTCCGTCCCACACTTTTAGTGAATTGCGGAGTAATGATAATAATAATAACAACACATCTGAAGTTCGATGATTATTTAAAAAGTGTACACCTGTAGCGACTCGTGTAGGTCATCAATCGATAATGGCCATTCTCTGTTGTGTATCGGTGGCACAACTCTGATCGACATTATGCGAGGGATCGTTTGTGAGGATGACCTTGAGACTGGCAGTCTGCGTGGGTCGGAGTCCTTGCGATGCTGCGGCCCTGTGGAGGTCGCTGGTAGGCGAGTGGTACCAGAGAGGCAGGACAAAGGCGCCGCGGGATCGTAAAACGCTCTGCCCCTCAGCGCCGACCACACGCAACGCACCGCCACTCGACAGCACATGGTCCCCGCCCGTTCCACTTGTTCCGTAGATTTCTTCTCTGACACAATTTTGTGAATAAAATCCTCTCGGGTAACTAACCGAATGAGTCCGTCGATAAAACACGACGTTTCGGCAGTCATATACTCTGCCGCCATTGCCCAGTTACTGACAATGGTGGCAGGGCTTAGGACCACCGAAACGTCATGTTTTATCGATGGACTCGTTCGGTTAGTTACCCGAAAGGATTTTATTCATATTCAACGCCGGGAAATACTCCATTCTAACACAATTTTGTTTCTAACTTGTAAGGAAACGAAGTTTCCTCACTTTGATTATACATTTATATTTTTTTAAATATGATCTGTGCCTGTTATACAGTTCTTATTTGAGAAGAGTTATTAACATCTCTGACGTGGCTGTTGGGGAGACGGAGCATCTGTGGTTGTTTGGTTGCCAAGAGCGAGTTTTTTTATGGCAGAGAGGAGAAGCATTCAGCTGGAAGAAAATATCGTTGTATTGTTATTTGGAGTTAGTGTAAGGTATTCAGTATGAAGATATGAAAAATAAACGATTTTACTGAATATATTATTTATTAATATAACAGGAAATCTTATAACCTCCATTCATTTAGAATTTTCCATGCTCTGAAAATGTCATACCTCTTATATTAAATACAGCACATTTTTTTACGTGACTAGGTCTGGTAGGGTTCGTTTACGAAAACAGACTTTTTCCTAAGAACGACAAAAATTTGAACGCTTATTTCTCAGCGACTATCAGCTGTAACCTTACGGATAAGATGTAGTTACAGGAGTGAGAGTAAGAGTAGTAATGTGGAGACTCATAAATAAACTTAACTTAGTCCACAACCCGAAGGTTGGTTGGATCCTCCCGAAGGAGGCATGCTAAGCCATTGTGTCAGAGGTAGGACGGCCAGTTCCTTTCCTCTGTGACCTACAGTTTAACGTGGAATCCGAACCACGGAACGACCTGGCATTGCTCATATGATGAAACACAACTCTCAAAATTCCTGCGCCTGCCGGGATTCGAAACCGGGACCGGAGCAGCGAAAGTTTTGAAAGCTAGCGCCTTAACCACTGAGCTACCAGAACGCTCTACTCATATATATATTGTTTTGAGTACAATAACTGAGTAAAATAATATTATTATATATATATATATATATATATATATATATATATATATATTATTTTGATTAATGTAATATTTAAAGAAATGTTCCTCACTTCAGCGATTTTCCTAATACACAACAACCAAAACTCATAACTCGGTTTTATTTTCTCAAAATCATTCTCCAGATGTTTTGGTCTTGTGTATCTTCCTCTTATGCTCCAAATCTTGTCACTGCTGTTTGTACATTTTGGAACCAGTTAATCAAGGATTGTACGCCTTTTCTCCTTCCATCAACTTCCCATTGCTGCACAAGTTTTAGGATTCTAGTATCTTCCATTATTCTTACATGGCCATACCATTCCAATCTTTTTCGTCCTATAACTTCATGCATTTCTTCTTTCTCTTCCATTAACATTTCGGTATTTCTTATTTTTTATTTCCTTGAAAGTCTCTAATGCTTTCAACTTCTTAAAATGTTATTGATTAATTGTCCAGGTTTGTGATCCATATAAGACTGTAATGACTTAATGACAACAATGACTTAAATATAATTGTTGTTCCATTCATAACATTCCTGCTCCATAGGATTGCATTGAGCATTCCGATTACTTTCGGGTAATTAGTAATTATTTTATTAATTTCCATGTTTGATTTTACCTCTCTTTCTAAAACTGAACTCAAAATAACTATCACGGAAAAATTATGTTAAAAAAATCCTGTAAATGTCAGTGAAGGTTGAATGTGAATAGGTAATTTTCCCCGCCCAGAGCTTTTTAAGAAGCGCATTTTTTTCGCTTGGGAGTGTAAGGTATCTTTGCATTTGTAAAAAGTTGCTCTCTTCTGTACTATTAATCAGACTGATTTTGAGTTTAGTTTCTCCTATGTGAAGCTGCAAGAAATATTTTGTCCATTGAATGAGTGCAGAAACTCGTTGTGGACTTAAACTAGAGAATGTAGGTTACCGATTGACAGTTGTGCAAATACCAAATCACATATCCGTTAACAGGAACGTCTTGTAATCAAAATGGCATCAGACTTCGCCCTGAACGGGGTATAGAAGAGGGGGCGAGGGGCGAGGGGGGAGGGGGGTACGGGGATTTGTATACTGTACCGGTTATGAAGTCACGTGTGCAGTCATTCAGAAAATGTCTTCCATTGCTTACACAATGGCAATTTTAAGAATAGGTTCAGCCTCAGAACTTTCTTGGCCTAAAACTCCGCTCTAATCGCACTATCTTTCTGTTAACACTTTTATAAATAAATCAACCCTTTTAACTGGCCATTTAGTCCTGTTTTGTCCTTGCGCAACTGAAAACGAAAGTCAGCGCCGAACAGCAAGAATTCGTTGGCTCTTCTAATTTGTTTTACATTCACACTAATGGGCTATTAGAGCCACAAGGAATAATTTCACCATCGATAGAAAATATTCCTTGAGTGTGAGCATAATGTCAGATGTAGTAGTAAAATTATTGAAGGATTGTTTCTTCATTTTTGTAACCAACCAATCAATCGAATACATCAAAAACTTAGATATATATTTATAAATATGATTTTAATGAATTCCGCTCTTTATAATTCACTGTGCACTTTTGCCACGCGATCTTAGTCCAGCGTAACCCCGCATCCGAGTAACGAAGCATGTGATAGCCATTACGAGGAAGACCACTTCACAAGGTCCGTGATTCAGCCAGCAAACACGCAGATTGGTCGATGATTGATTTCCGCTGTTAGGTCTCTCCACAGCTGTGTCATTAGTGTATGAGTCACTAGTCCGGCCCAATGGCGACTTTCCACCACCAAGCAAAGCCCTTCCGCTACCCATCACGCACCCCACTTCAGCACATGGAAGCACGAATTCGTACCGGGTGTCAGTTAATTCTGAGAATACAGGTAAACAACGCGTTACGCTTACTAGTTCCCTGAATTTTTGCACAATTTAAACAATTTACACAGAAAAGTCGAGAGTATCTACAGAAAATGGAGTTTAAATGTCATTCGATAGCGAGAATAACGCCAACATGTTTAATGTTCTACCTAACATCCGGAAACATTTGTAGGTAAAATTGCCAGATGATAAGTGAGGTCGTTACAGTTACTTTCAAAACCCTTACTTTCGAAACCCATAACTGTGGACTTTTTTAACTTATGGCTTTACGCCTCGTTGACAGCTAAGGTCATTAGAGGCGAGATGGGACTGGGGACAAGGAACGGGAAGTAATTCGGCCATTTTTTTTTGTAACTGCTTTACGTTTCTTTTTAACATCGAGGTCTTTAGAGACGGGAAAGGATGGGGGGCAAGGATGGGGGGCAAGGATGGGGGCAAGAAATGGGAAGGAATTCGGCCATGGCCTTTTGAAGGAAGCATCCCGGCATTTGCCTGGAGTGATTTGGGGAAACCATGGAAAACCCAAATCTGGATGCCCGGACTGGGATTCGAACCGCCGTCCTCCCGAATGCGAGGCGAGAACGCTAACCGTTACACCGCCCCGCTCGGTAATTCAGCCATGGGCTTTTTGAAGGAAGCATCCCGGTATTCGCATGGAGTGATTTGGGGAAACCATTTAAATCCCAAATCTGGATGCCCGGACGGGGATTCGAACCGGCGTCCTCCCGAATGTGAGGCCAAAGCGTTAACCGTTCACCCACCACGCTCGGTTTTTACGTCCGAGTTCAATCAAACATTAATTTATAAAATCTGTTATTCTAATCGAAGGTTACCTTTTTATATCACTGTATTAAAATTATTATATATTCAACTGACAAATCGACAAACCTTTGCTTTTATTTCAAATGCGATGGTTCGCGAAACTGTAAACAACGATGAGATCTATTTTTCAAGGATTGTTGCTAAACTATTTTCATATTTCATAAGAAAATAACTTCCTGTGCTTTAGAGGTAATATTCTTCTTCGCGCTCTTTTGAGATTGATCGACAAAAAGAATTAATACAGTGAAATGAGTCTACTTACAAACTGGATCGCTGGCTTTGTTTAGAGTGCGTCCATTAATTACGTGAGGTAAAATAAGAGGGTGAAGGGGGTCGACAGGAATCTCAAGTTATCTTTTTAATTCCTTAAAGAACAGTAGAGCTAAAAAAAAGGCGGTCTCGAAAATCTATGAGGTCGTCGGCAGGGAGGGGTCCCTCAAAATCTCTCACCTCGCCATAAAGGGGTGGATGGTGCAACCATATCTTACCACGGGGGGGGGGGAGGGGGAGTTAGGATTTCCGAAAAAACGCCTTCACGTAAATAATAGACGCACCGTTATCTAGGAGAAGCTTTCTAGGAAACTTCTGTGCATACACGGCACATTTATTGGACAATTGTTTACGCGACCATAACAGAGGCGGATTGCGCAGACAATTTAAACTATCTGCAAGGAGCCTTAAAAAGCAAAAGTTAATGGTTCGTCCATCAATGTCATACATGCGCCTATTGTTGCCAACGTCCATTTTCGACTTACTCTCCTCTCCTTCACAACACGACAAAACGTGGAAAGCTGTGAGATATGGATTTAGTGGAGCGTTTAGGTAGTGTAGGCTACACTTCTCGAATTACGTTGCAAAATCATCCAATACTTTAAAGTACCACGGACGGTAATCTCGCTAAAGGTGACTTAGCTTTCTGTACAAAAAAAAAAACTTTTGTTTGTAAAAATTACCGCGTATATTTACCTCATTTTAAGCCAAGTCCAAACGAAAAAACACACTTCGATAGTAAAGAAGTGAACAACAGCTCTTACACACCAGTGTTTCGTAATTTACGTGCAAATTGAAAAGAAAAACGGAAAAAAATGCAATGTATCACCTAGATTCGACACTAAAGTGGAACAAATTGGAGACCTTTCTTTACTTATATCTTTCCATGACAATAAAAGTTATACTTAACACTTTATTTCCGAAATGTATATGGAACAATACTTTCACCTTCTCTTTATAACGGTGTACGTGAAAGGAGAGGTATTAGTACTTTGTTCAACAAAGTAGAATCAAATACAATCGAACAATATCTAGCAAAAAAATAACAAATAAAAAAACACATCAAACAATATATAAAGAGCATTTTTTTAGCCGCAGTAATACGACATGTCAAGTTTTATATTTGCATCGACTCATCCGTTACAAACTGTCACCATTCCCTACCAAGTTCTGGAGTCCGAAATATTAATTAAATTCGCTCAGAAAGAATGAAATGAGTTACTTCTCCCGGAGTGGACATGCTTTTCCTGGACAGGTATTTATTGTGAAAACGAATCCAATTAAAGGCCCGAGCGAAAGAGAAATTAATTTTACACTTCACTTGTTCATATTCCGTTCGGCTTTGATGCTTATTTCGACACCGAAATTCTCCTAAAAACTCTACAGCTGCGCATTAATCAAACTCTCACGAACGAAATAGGTATTCAGAACTTCTCACCGCTCCTGCGCGGCATTAAAAAATGGAATAAAGGACTGTAGTATATTGAGGGATTTTAGTTATAGTATCTTGCAAACTTTTACTCGGGATAATTTTTCTCAAGCTGCAGCTATGTAATGTAATTCCACCCAACGAAGCAGAGCTCAAGGTTGGGCAAAGTCACTTCCCGTGGGAAGGAGTCCCCCTACCACGGTAGCCCAGAAAGCCCTTAGCAAGGGATTTTAGACGAATAGAACTAATGTCACATGACTTCCCCCACCACGCTCCTACTCTGGAGAGCGCAGTCGAGAACAGCCTCCGGGGCAGTCTATTCGCCGATTCTCAGGATGGACCACGTTGCCAGACGGCATGCAGATTTTATTAGGTAATGGCTAATGCATTTATACCCTTCTGCTGGCTTAGAAAGAATATTCCGAGTGATAGGATTTTATTAGTAAGAGATTCCTTTTATGAGAGCTATTTTATGCAGTATTTATGCAGTATTTTTTCAGTTATTTCAAGTGTATGTCTATGTGCCCATTTTTATTGAAGTATTAAAGTCACTCCATTCTTTCAACTACATGTTTTCATTTGTATCGCTGATTCCTGCTCATTACTAGCAATAAGTGAGAGCAGAACGTAATTGCTCTGATCTTATGGCCACATATCTTCGGGAAGCTGATCGGGGAGTGGTTGATCAGAGACGAATCCAAACTTGGTTGTAGTGAATTGCCGCTCGTTTACTACAGGACGCCCAAATAATATATAGCAACTAACGTTCTCACCCATCTCATGCATCATGATAAGAACTGTGTAGTATTCCAACGATGGAAGGAGGTAGGGGTCCTACAGTTTTCCTTCACAATCAGAGAAGTTGATGTCGAATCACCCTAATCCAAAATACTGTTGAAATTTACGGCAAGAATTTCTAAATCTATGTTACATTGATCTGTTGTTTGTTATCGACACACGGGTGCGTCGTTCAGCGAATTTCATTGTACAACCTAAGGCATCAGATAAAAAAAAAGCTGTGAGCAAAAATTAACATCTAAATCAGTGTTGTGACCTAAGGCAGGTTTACTCTCCATGCTCTCCTATCTACTGCCCTTCTCTTCGTTTCCGTGTAGTTGCCGTTTTCTTTTATGTTATCTGTGATCTTATGCCTCCTTCCTCTCACTTTCCTTCCACAAACTAGTCCTTCCAAGGCGTCTCTTAACAAGCTCTTCCATCTCAACAAGTGCCCCATCCCGTTCTTCTTTCTTTCTAAAAGAGACATGAACTTTGAGTATACTGAATTCTTATGAACCTGCTACACTATATAACATATAAATTGTATCCAAATGTTTTGAGCAAAAGAGGTGCTAGAAATATGCCTTATCGATTTCATAAGTTGATACTTTCAGTGAAGCACGGTTTGTGTGCTGATAAGCCGAACTTCCGTAACGGGATCATCATTCCTCCAGTTCTACCGCCTGAAAGCAAGTTCTGTAGTTGATATAAACATCTCTCTTGAAAAATTCACATGTCAGTAGCGTTTCTATACGAAAGAGTACTATTAAAAGGCACCTAATATTAATAAATTATGAATATTTAACATGTAAGTACAACAATCATAGAGTTTATACAGGGTGTTACAAAAAGGTACGGCCAAACTTTCAGGAAACATTCCGCACACACAAACAAATAAAATATGTTATTTGGACATGTGCCCGGAAACGCTTACTTTCAATGTTAGAGCTCATATTGTGGACGGCTGTGATACAATACGCCATTCTCCAGGGCTGCATCAGCGCATCAGGGATTCCATGCGACGGAGGGTGGATGCATGTATCCTCGCTAACGGAGGACATTTTGAACATTTCCTGTAACAAAGTGTTTGAAGTCACACTGGTACGTTCTGTTGCTGTGTGTTTCCATTCCATGTTTAATGTTATTTGAAGAGAAGTAATAAAATGAGCTCTAACATGGAAAGTAAGCGTTTTTGGACACATGTCCACATAACATATTTTCTTTGTTTGTGGTGAGGAATGTTTCCTGAAAGTTTGGCCGTACCTTTTTGTAACACCCTGTAGAGGCGCAATAAAACCTGTTTATAATTTTTTACCGAACAGTTGACTCACCATAGAAGTAAAGATAAACCCATCGAAACTAAAAATCAAAAATAGAAGTCGACCGATTGCACTACGCTACAGATTAGCAAGGTGTCATTTTCGAAATTTTGAAGGGCTTTTAAATAATTATTAGGGTTCGGATCTTTAGGACAAGTCATATTTATTTCCTGTCTTCCTTTTGAGCTGTGATGCTTAGTAAAACGCTGATTGAATGTTTCTGATTGTATTTAAATTTATTTTATATAGCATACAAATGCATATTTAAACAATTTCCTAGTTTTGATCATATTACGATAATATTTACGGTCATATGGTCTTATTTTGTGGAAAAATCTGGTAACTTTTGATAATACCGGGAATTCACTAGAAGTTATAGACGAGAAGAAATTAAGATAATTATTCGCAGAACTGTACTCCCGATTATACATCGGAGGAAAAAACAAAATTAATTGTCACAGAATTGGTCATAATTCACCGGTCAAGAATTAAAGTTACGCATTATTGTCGCTGTATAAACGTTAATGTTCCGCCCGACAACGCAGCAGCAGCATGCCTGTGTCGATCAGCGTCAATCAGTGTCTCAATTGAATAGTTTTGAAAATAATCCTCAGTCAGCGTTAAATCTGCAGTGGATGAGTGAATACCGACAAGCCGAAAAGAAACTTTTATGAAAGTGCGATACGGAAGGGAATTTGGAAAGGAGTACTTTAGTACAAGTGAGTTTTTTTCTGTAAATTATGTGAAATTAAAGTGACTTCAACAAAATGATTGAAAATTTAATTTCCCAATGGTGCGATGAGTGCACGGAAGCAAATTTATGCTGTAAACGTGAAAGCGACACTACTAGATAAAATAAATGATGAGTAATTGAACATGCTTTGATGTATAGTAAATTTAAATTTTTTGTCCTATTTTGTAATATTTAGATCATATTTACCCGTTTTTAAGGTCATATTTGACTACATATTCCTCTACTACGGCGCCCATATTTTAGAAGCATCCAAGGACAATCGGGCTAGAATAATCAGCTCGTTAGGTGCTTGTTAGTGGTTATTTGTGGTCCGTAATTCTATACACGTCTAGATCCTCAGATCCCAATGACGGAAAATTTAAGCATGTGAGCTACATGGCCAATCAGTGTACATTACTACTTCGGCCCGATAGTGCATGTCACCTGACATCGTTGTTTGTATAATTATATAAAAAAATAAATGTTTCTCCGCGCTGAGAAACAATGTAAATCCTCTCGGGAAACTAGCCACGTGAACTTGATGTACACACAAGATAATTCGGCGATCGGCAGTTTCACCAGAAGATAACGACTGAGAGTTTGGTTACTCGGCTAGTAATCTGAGAACATTCAATAATTAAGGATATAACAAGCTTCCCGCCATCACCGTAGAACAGCCATGCCAAAGCAGGTGGGGTTCACTCAACTTGAACATGAGAAATGCCGATAGGAGATGACTTCAACTGAGAGTCTCAGAAGGGCTGAATTGCAATTGCTGGGATCAACTACAAATGTTGTTATCCTGAATCTTTTTTAATCACTCTCTGTTCGAAAATAAGAGAAGAAGATAACGGGCCAACGTTCGGAAAAAAAATCCCAACATTCGAAAACACCAAACTTACGGAATAGCAGATTGCTTAGGAAGCCAACAAAGAAGCCTGTTATATTTACCATCACAGAAGGCAATACCAGACCAAATGCTGTGTCACAGAAGCAGTTCAGGACTACAGAAATACAATTCGTTTCACGAGTTGTGGCGTGTGTGGATTCCTCAATGGGTCAGAAATGCTAATGGTACGTTCAGACGGGCGAAAATATCGACAACATTTGGCATAGTCATAACAATGTGGTGTTATTTCGCTATTCCTATGGAGTGGCAGGCATAAGGGGAAAAAAACGGAAACTGTATGCTAGGGCCAATGATTCTCCCGAATGCTAGATCCAACGTTACTTCTATCTCCCTCCCCCACCCCCCAGTCTATATGGTTCAAGTAAAGGGAGGTAAGTGGCTGACGGATAAGTATACAAAATGTAATGGAACCAGAAACAAAGGAACCGAGAATGGAAATGTCCAACACACTAAGGGAGCCTTCAGGCACTTCCACACTATGCGATATGGTAAAGCATGGCAAGTCCATGTAGCAAAGCGTAGTTAAAGTAGACGTGTGTTTGCCATCTCAAAACCGACAAGTGTCGATTCACATCAAAGGAAGCCATGCTATTGCTGAAAGTAGGTAGTGGGGACGTGTCCCATAGCCTTGTCGGAACGTGTGTCCCTTGGCCTTGTGAGGACTTCCGTTGACATTCCACCTAAAGATGGAGTGAACTAACGAGAAAGTCTTTGTATTAATAGAGCTTTACCGCACTCGATCTGTTTTGTGAGACTTTAGGTTGAAATAATACAAAGATCGTAATCCCACAGAAAAAGAATTAGTTTTGGTGTTGATACGGAAGAAATTAATAGAAAAATTAGGAATCAAACTGGACATTTTCCAGAGAGACTAAAAAAGAAAGAAAACAAAGCCAAATCCTGTGCAGGAAAATGAGTGATTCTGCTACGATAGCAGCGGCGGTAACAAGTATATCTTCGTCGGAAAACATTTTGTTACTAAACGCCATTTTCTATGTGGACGTAGTGAATTTTCATTGGAGCCATATGGCTTTACCTGCAGTCTTTGCCATATGACCTTGCCTTGCATTGACATAAGGCATAGTGTGCGTTACATAGTGGAGCATATTGGGATTCACATTATATATCTGCCAAAGTTTTCGTTTTGCAAAGTTTTCGTTTCAGAATCTCTCGGATAGTGTGTGATTGGTCAGTTAGGTAGTCACGTGGGGTCCTGACGTCAAGACTAAGCAGAAACTTTTTCCATTTGGCGAGTGCTGTCAAGAAGAACATGTGCGTTCGTGTAGTATTCGGCACAATTACATGCAGTCTATTCTTTCATAATTTAGTATTGAACTTTTGATGAAATTATTTCTTGGTCAAACTTTAATAAAGATGACAGTTCAGATGCTGGTTATCATCGTAAATTTATCCTACAATCATTTAAATAGGATGCGGAGTGCATAGATATTCTTTACTTTATTCTCACGACTGGTATCGATTACATCGTTTTAAAGAACATTGCACTAAACAGAGAAATTACTTCTACGAATATTCTTTCATTTGATAAAAGAGTGAATTCCAATCAGTATTAACAAACCTAGACTCTCAGAGCGGGTTGGCAGCCGTAAGTTAACCTGACGGCCTGAACAGTCTGGTAGCTCAGTGGTTAAGCGTCTGAGTGGACATCGGAATGTCCCCAGTTCGAATCCCTTTCTCGGCGGGATTTTAATAGGCCCTTAACTAGTGTTGCCCAAAATCGGTCTTGGTCTTGCAAAAATGCAAGACCAAGACCAAGACCAGGTGTATTGATGCAAGACCAAGACCGGCCAAGTCTGGTCTTGTTCTTGCATTTGGGCAACACTAGTGTTGCCCAAAATCGGTCTTGGTCTTGCATTTTTGCAAGACCAAGACCAAGACCAGGTGTATTGATGCAAGACCAAGACCGGCCAAGTCTGGTCTTGTTCTTGCATTTGGGCAACACTAAACCTTCAACTCTGGCACTACTTCCTGTGTAATGTGAAGTACAGCAGAACGCTTCAGTTAACGTTAAACAGCAGGTACCCCGTACACGGTAGGATTACCTGGTTAGGTTAAGGTGGCTACGATCAGGCGAATGCGCAGTCAATAGAAACCCTGTCACCAGATCAGTACGAGCACGTGGAATTATTATTATACCAGAAAATCTTCAAATCTACTTATGAACACGGTCAAGAGAAAACAGATAAATCGGAACTGAATACCAGGATTACAAAAAAAAAAAATAGGAAAGGATATAAAAGGAAGTAAGCGCCTATTTATATGTGATATATGGACGCACCTTAAAGAACCAGAGATGAACGGGTGCAGAGAGGAATGAGTCGAATAAGAGGTCGTGGCAGAAATAGATCACGAAAGAAAGTGATCGTGAGAATAGACATGTGTATCAGCGTAGAAGATAAAGTAAAGAAAGAGGCAAATAAAACAATGAATTACGAGTACGAACGATTCTAAAAGGGACAAAAAAAAAAGAGCTTGAGATGAAGAATCGTGACACGAAAAGAAATTAAAACGTTGAGAATAGATAAGAGAAAAGCGTGAGAGGAGAAAGTATTAAGAAGCGATGAGTGCAAGTATAGATGAAACATGAGCAGTAATATTGCGAATAGTTATAAGCAACAAGATGGAATGATTTCGGGTAAGGGCGCTGGGGACTGTTGCAGACTTGTCAGGTGGAAGTGGCTGGCGCGAGACCTCGCAATTAGAGGAGGCTGTTATTGAGGTCGATTAGGACACGGAGCAGTGCAGAGCAGGTCTGGCTCATAATTAAGGCCCCCTCGGGGTGGCGCACAGATATCGGCAAACCCGCCTCCCAGAAATAACTCATCTCCGGAGGCTTTCTGCCGCAGACGGAAAATCTCTCGACAAGATGCCGCGGAGCGGCTGATATCGGAGTAGATACTGCAGAAAATTGGCCCAGCGGCTGCGTAACTCAGCTCCACGACCGACGCACTCAGCTGGATTACAGGCAATCGGGGGCTCTTATACTGCACGCAACTTTCTTCATACACAACATTGGAGAGATAGTATTCTGAAATTTAATCACGACCCTCGTTCATCTAGACCTGCTACTCTCTTAGCAACTGAGATGACATTTTATAACTTACATAAAATACTGTATTAGGGGGCCCTTCTTCAGGTGTACATGCGGCTAGTCCCCCTTGTAAGGATACACGAATTGTTCAGTTTCCTCTAATGGCAGCCTCTTAATCCGGAAGTCACAGGTCGTAAAAGTTCCCACCTTACTTCACACCTCCAGTGCTGCAGTATCGACGCCGATATACCGACAGAGAGCAGCGTTACCTATAGGGAGAAGGCTCGCAGCACAAATATTGGATGTAGAATGTAGTTTGTAGTAGAGACAGCGCGAGATGCGAGAGTAACCACTTCGCGCTCTGGCCTCGCATTCGGGAGAACTCCGGTTCGAATCCCCTTCCGGGCATCCAGATTTGGGTTTTCCATGGTTTCCATGCTTCCTGTGACAAATAATATGACTGAAAAGCTGCGTGGCTTGGCTCCGAACCCCACCACCCACGTAGCCCAGCGTAGCTTTCTACCCAATCCCTCCCCTCCCCTTCCCTCTCCCTAGACTGAGCCACGTAATTTACGAACGCTACCTATGTTATGCAGCAAGGAAAGTACATAAATGGAGCAGAGATGTATGGGGAGTCATTCTAGCAACAACACGTGAGGCTAATGGGAAAATCCACCAAGATAGGTGACTTTGACAAAGAACAGATTCCTGTAGTCCGTCGCTGGGAACAAGCATCTCGGCGTGACTATTCGGCTGTTGTCATGCTGCTGTAGTGAGCATTAATGGAAAGTGGTTCAAGGACGTGAAATCACGACTAGGTGACAAGGTGGTGGCCGTCTACGCCACATCACAGAACGTGGACGTCCGACGCTTGCCTGCTCTGTTAAAGCAGGATTGGGGGGCGATCTGGTGGCAGAGTACAATGCTGGTTCAGGCACAAGTGTTTTGGAGCACACCGTTCAGCGCACACTGGAATTACGCAGCACGCGGCCCCTACATGTTCCCATGTTGACCCCTGATGCATCGTCAATTACGACTGTAGTGGACACGAGATCATCGAGATTGGACCGTTGATCAATGGAAAAGAGTCACCTAGTCGCTTGAATCACGTTTCCTGCTACATCAGGTCGTTAGTCGCGTCCGAATACGCCATCTAACGGGAGTACGGCTACCTGAAACATGCACCCGCGTCACATACGCATGCCAGTGGTGACAGTATTATGCTAAGGGGGACATTCACCTGGAATCTCATGGCAACTGTGGTAGTGCTTGAAGGCACCGTGACAGCTGTGGACTACGTGACAATTACTGCAGACCACTTGCATCCCTTCACGCTTCATGTCACTGTCCGTGTCACAAGGCGAAAATCGTGCTACAGTGCTTTGAGGATCTTGGTAGTGAACTCACGTTGATCTGTCGGCCACCAAATTCGCCTGATCTTCAACCTGATAGAACACTTCTGGGACGCTTATTGCGTGCCATACGCACCCACAAACTACCATCCCGTAATTTAAAGGAATTTATAACCCGTTTGTAGACATCTGACGCTCGATACCATCGAAAAGGTACCAAGGATTTGCCACTCCAATCATTGCTGTATTGCGTTCCAAAAGTAGACCAACTCGCTATTAAGCACGTGGTCATAATATTTTGGTAATCGGTGTACGTATGTTCGCCAGTACCAAATGGAGTGTCGGAGACAATTAAGTAGTAAAGAGAAGGAGAACTGTGGAGTCAAGAAACAGGCAGCTTGCTAGAACCCATGTGGCATGGAGACGCGTAGGGGACAATGATATTACCGCGGCTCGAAAGTTTAATGAGAGTAGGCAGATACTATTCCCAGGACATATTTAGAGACTGTGAGTGATGTCTCACACTGATAATTAGAACCATAAATGACAGGAAAGTGGGAAGGTCTTCTCTTATTCACAGTGAACTCAACATTTACAAAGATGGAAGACTTTGGGGCTTAAGTTTCCTGAAATGAGAATAAAAATGAAATAAAGAAACAAAAGTTTATTCCAATCAAACCTATAACCGCAGGAGTTGTTCTACACCATGAAGATAATTCCACGTCGTGATTGAAACGTCGAAGAGAGTCGATATAGTAGAACAACTCGCAAAGTATTTTAGGTAACACGCCACCTTGTTTCTTCCTCAAAAATAACTCTTACACAGACAGAATAACGTCACCCACGCAGAATTAGATGACACACACAAACATGCAATGTAAAGTACGTGACGACAGCATTGCTTTGTGGGCTCAAGTCTTCGCGACAACAAATGAATCAGAGCCACACATTTCATTCTGTGAATAACGATATCACGACTCCATTTGGCCCACCATTCCGGCATTTACAAAAACTGTCGAACACTGATATCTCAAAAACAAACGCGAGTCCTACATAACAAAGAGAAACTGTTCATATTCGCAAAATGAAATATTCGTTCGCATGATAACATATAACGGTACACAAAGGCGGGCTCTGTCGTTTCGGTCTGCACGTGACTGTTTATCTGCAGGGTGCAGAACAAACATTGTCACGGCCTCAGAACTCTGAATTGCCGGTGAAAATGTGTATTTTTTCCCAACCTATTTTAATTTAACCTTCGCAATTACACTCCAGAACTGACGATCACGAATATTGTGCGGAGTTACCTTAAACTCATATTCGAGTTGAAGCAACTGCAGTGGTGCCATAATGACTTCAATAAGGAAAAAAAACTTGCACATACAAAAAAATTCAAGGAGATTGCATGCATATACTTCTTCGATTACATTACGCAGTGCTACATGTATTTCTGCCATCAGCTAATCTCTTCATCTCTGTATGCTCACTGTATAATACATCCTCGATTGCTTCTATCACATACTCCGATCTTTGTATTCCCTTATAGTTCTTAACGTTAGCTGTTGCAGCCGGTAAGACAGTAACACCGTATGTCTTATAAACTGCGACTCATCAACCATCACTTTTCTGCTGTGAGATTCTTCCACGGAACCTCTCTTTTTGCATCATCTCTAGAACATACTCATTTTACCTGATTACATAACTTCAAATATTCTTCAGTGGCGCCGAATTTTCAAGGACTCAATCTTTCTTCTTCCTTATACTTCTACAATACAATCTTTACTTGCATATAATAAAGCTATGTTCCATTTGTACAGTTCCAAGTGCTTTCCGATTCGTAAATATAACAACAACATAATAATGCAATGATCTGATTTTTCTGCTGAAATGTTTAGAAACTGTCTCTACGCAGAAGAAGTTTTTCTTAAGATTAAGCATTGCTGGACCTCTTAAAGTCGATTCAAACGAAAATGTACAAAGTCTAGAAGAAATATGTTTTCAGCATAATAGGGTATTGTCGCATGATTTATCTAGCTGAAATACTAACTTGACCCTGAAGTTTCGTTCTGCAAAATTTGAACAATTTCTGTTATTTGAACAAATTTCAAGTATTAAAACAGATATTATCAATTGTGAAGTGAACAATGTATGTGCAATAGCACGAAATAAGGAAGCATCGGAACAGTCAGGTACTTTCCATTAGGTGTGTAAAATGTAGGGAGGAAGAAGGGAGACTGCAAAGCTTGATGCAGGCACTTTAAGCCTTCTCTTGCGAAACACACCAGGGACTGTGGTCAATAACGTCTTCACACGATGGACTGGTCCCTGTGATTTAATCCAGCTCTTTGGTACACAATATGGCGAATAAGAATTCTTCATTACATCTCTATCACAATCACTCTTCTGCCAAAGAAGTGATTGATAAAATTTCTTGCACAATGACATCTCGGAAACGGAACAGACGGAAATACAAATTACGGCACTAAGTTAATGCCCATTGCAGAAATCTCTGTAGAATTTCCTAAGCTGTGGTCAGTGCTATAAACCAGTTATATGACGAACAATACAGCAGTTTGGTTATAGAAATGAACTGTTGCACTCACCTGGTGAACCGAATGGCATCGTTGCCTCCTTAGACGCTAGTCCACCTGAAACACACACAAAGATTATTATTTAATCGTAGCGTTAAGTACAAAGATATCGTAATACATTTTAAGTAGAGTACAACAGGTTACCACAATTGATGAATAACAATAGCATGTCTGGGAAGTTTTAAAAAATTTGGATTCTGGGAAGGATTAATCACCTTGGTGTATGTTCATATAGAATAAAAAAATATTCAAAAGCTCACAAAGAAGTATTAATTTATCAAACTTGAAAATTATTGCCATTTCAGTTCCACAAGGGAGAAGGTGTTTCCACATCCGACCCCTTGCCATTTGAAATAACCACTGGAAACACAAATTTCATACCCTGATTTTAATTCTAATAGCTACTTCAAAAGAGAAGGTACAAATATCAATCTACCAAAATAATACGCAATATTAAGTTACAAAATAAAAAAAAATCTGTGGCAAAGCTCCTGGAAGAAGTAGAATTTGGACAAATAAAAGATATTTAGAAATCGTGAATGGTTCAAATATTTTGATCATGAATAATTATTTTGATCGCATTATACTTCAGAAAAAGGAATTATAAGCGCGCGCACACACACACACACACACACAGAGAGAGAGAAAGAGAGAGAGAGAACATATGCTTGGAAAAGAACTGACAGGGGAAAATATTTTTTGCAGAACCGCAGCATTTTCTTGAGTGAATTCAGCAAACGTTAATATTTTTCAACTCTCAGTACACCACTATACCACTTGTACTTTCAAACCCCTAAAACGCAATATTCGATACTCGTTTAGCCCACCTCCCTCTCCCCATATTCTCTTCCACAAGAATACAACAGACCTTTCGGTATTATATTTGCGTCTTGTCGATTTGCTTTATCGGCGGTTTCAAATGTAAAAATCAGGTTTCCTCGAAATCACTTTAAGCATATAGACACACTTCTTAGTTACCAACAACAAAATTAAGTTGGTACAGGTATCAAAGTTTCTAACTGAGCAGAGTCATATTTTGTAGTTTGTGCGTATCTACGACAGTCTGTTGCATCTTCAGAGCGCGTCAATGTAGCTTCCCTTGTGCTCTGTTTCTTTTCACGACTGAAGTACCTCTCTACTGGGCGTGCAGTCAGCAGGACGTTTTCATTTTTTTCTCTGTACCGACTGTATATCTAATTTGTCCGTGACACAAAGAACGCCGTAGACAGCGTAAACACGCGGCCAACCGCCTCTCTTCATAAACAAACGCCTCGCCCGGCCCATGCGCGCGCCTTCAGATAACTTTTTTGTATAAAGAAAGTAACAGCTAAAAACTGAGTGAGTAGAAATGAAGAGACCTGCCCCAACACACGTTCAGAAAAGGTACCAACTATGCGAGTTTCTCACCTTTCCGTCCTAGCGATTACTCCGCGAGTCTATGTATTCGCTTCAGCAACATAATTACCGACCGTTGCGGATGAACGTTATGGGGCATCCATAAATTTTGTGAGGTGTTTTTCCAGATTTCCGAAACCTAACCCCCCCCCCTTTCCTGTGGTGAGACTTCATGATATCTTGTCCCGCAACTGTTTGAGACCGTCTCACTCTTCCAAAGCCGGTTACACCCCCACTTTTCGACGAAATACTCCTCCAAAATCGACTTTCGCGTCATTTGTAGACTTTTTTGTTTTTTTTTGTTTTTAGTTCTGCAGTCCAACAAAAATCTCCAAAACCTCACGAAAGAGTTCCGTTGAGCCCCCTCCCCTCCCCCTTGGTGAGATTTCGCCGAACTCCCCCCCCCCCATTTCACCTCACGTAATTAATGGATGCCCCCTTAATTCTCTGGTCTCGCGGGTTCGAATCCCCGTCCAGCCATCCAGATCTATGTTTTTCATGGTTTCCCCAAATCAGTCAAAGCGAATGCCGGGATGGTTCCTTCAAAAGGCCATGGCCTTTTAAGAGATATAAATAATAATAGTATATTGTTAACAGTTTGAGTAACAAATAGATATTATGAAACAATATTATTAATTGCAACAAAAAATCACAAATTTCACGAAAGTTACAGGAATAATAAATAACACCTTCAGACCATCTCTAGTTCAACGGCACACAAGAATCAGACAATATAACACCCTGGCTAAACCTACACTACTGTATGGCAGCGAGGCCTGGACACTACACAAAGGTGATGAACGGAGACTAACAGCGGCTGAGATGCGATTTATGAGGAGAACAGCTGGCTACACATTACGAGACAGAAAGAGATCTGATGATATCCTTAAGGAATTTAAAGTAAAACCAATTCTCCAAACTGTACAAACCTACAGATCATCTTGGGCAGAATATGTACTGAGGATGAAGACGGGCCGGATCCCACGGAAAATTCTCAAATACCATCCCAGAGGAAAGAGAGATGTAGGGAGACCACCAAGAAGATGGATTGAGATCGTAACAGTCCACCACGGCTAATACCGGACAGGAAGAATAAGAAGATATTAATTTTAGAGCTGAGATTGGTGTAATGACAATAATTTCTAGACATTTGGCCCCTTATTTGTCACCAGGCACCAGCAATCATAATTCGTCACGTTCCACTGTTGAAAATCTGTTCCTCTTCTTAGCTAATACATTGCTGACTACGCTAAATCCTCGTTTGGCTACATATAATCATGGGAATGCGACTACAAACTTATTTTATGCAACCATAAAGCTGAATATAATACTGATAGCAAGGGATGGTGATTGATCCTCAACGCCATCCAAATTTACCTTGGACCAGAAACGCGCCCCCTATGATCTCCTCAACGCCCACCTGAGGGCAGACCGCCCGTTGGGAACCACTGATATAACCTCTCAAAAATCACTGCATTGGCATCAACAGTGCTACTGAACAGATTGATAGACACTAGAGTCGCTCTGTTTATCGCTTCCAGCCCGACCTCTGCCGGCCAGTACAGAGGACCGAGCCTGGACGTAAGCTCGAACCTGACAACAGGCTCGGTCCGTTATTCACGTGCTCTGAGTTTGACGAAGCGATGCTGGTACTCGCTCCGTACAATCGGAACAGCCACGAGCGGTATACGAATCTTAAAATCGCTAAATCGAAGGGTGAAGTAACTGAAAAACTAAAGAGTGAGTATATGTCTTCTTCTTGTTATTTCCTACGTGCTCTTGTATCATTCTATAAGATTGTACCGAGCGTGGTGTGTGAGAGGTTAGCGTTCTGGCCTCGCATTCGACAGGACGCGGGTTCGAATCCCCGTCCGGGCAACCAGATTTGGGTTTTACATGGTTTCCCCAAATCACTCCAGGCGAATGACGGGATGTTTCCTTCAAAAAAGGAAAACTCGGCAGATTGCACCACATTTCAACGTTTCTGTGGCGATATTTCGGCAGTTCAAAAAAGTGGAACAATCTTACTCCTGAGCATATGAATGATCTTTTGGCTAATTACAATCACGTATGAAAGAAGTATCAGTTATGTCAATAAAGTGAGTTCAGTGTTGTGCATTAATAGGTACAAATCCTTACAAGACGTCACATATATTTGAAGCTTTAATGTAAATCATTATGCACTAAATGTGGATTCAGGGTATGCTTTATGTATGTCAGTAACTATAGACAGCTTATTTATTTTATGATTTTCATTTCACTGTGTTGATATCACGAGATTTGTAATACTTCCGTCACATATGTTTATCAATACATACTCGTTACACTCCATGTCTACGACGATTCAATTAATAGAACTTACACAAAATGTTGGTAGTAGTTACTGATATACTGTAGATTCGACAATGCCCCTGCTATACAATCTTGTTCAGTTTTCTATAAGCACGGGCGAGGAAGACTTCCTGCTTTACCGAGCCTTCGTTTGTCCGCCGAACCTTCGTTTGACCACCGAGCCTTCGTTTAACCACCAAGCCTTCGTTTGAGAACCGAGCCTGGGGAACTACCAGCGGTCACAGCTCGCCCGGTTACAGAGGACCGGTCACAGGAATAGCCGAGCTAGTTCGAGCGTGAATAGACGGCAATTTGCAACACACTAAGAGGGATATGTTGTACCGATTGTGGCAATAACATAATTATCGACTTGATATAGCGTATGCAGAATCAGTAAGTGGTCACATATTAAAAATAAACTGTTAGTTTTTCTGTATGACCGTAATTTTTTGTGCACATAGTCAAGTAATATAGCTACGGTAAAGTTATGAAATCGCTTCAAGCATTTATAATTACCCTGTAAAACCGTGACGCACTGAAATCCATACTACAACAGTGCTGCGTCTGATTTCGTTTTTTAACTGCCAGCAGGCTACGAGACTGGAGTGGGTGCAGCCGATATCCTCCAGTTGGAAAGAGGTTTCTTCAACGTTTACTTAGAGTGTTTGCGAACCACAGTTTACGACTTGTCCAAACACACGTCGTGGAGCACGCCTCACATTTTCGCACCTCTTAAGTTTTTCTGTAATAGCCACACCAACGGGACACTTCCTCTGCACCTGCACCCGATCAAACCGTTAGCTTACCAGGGAAACAAGAAGAACCGAAGAATCCTTCTGTTATTTTCCTTTGACTGGAGCTAAGTTGTCTAAGGACGATGAATTTAAAGGGAGGAACTGAGCACCTCCATCTCTCAGCAAATCGAGTCAATTTCTGTCAACTTGCTTGCGGTACGGTCGTTTCGCAGAGGAGGAGACAGGAATAATGCTACAGAAAAATAAAAAACTTGTGGGAATGAAAAGGAAATCAAACTGAGGAAGAATTTTGCTAATGAATTTGCCTCGATCATTTAATATGGCGCAGTCTAGCAAAAAGGCAATTAATCACTCTTTATATGTTCTACTTGAGACTGTATTAATGTCATAATTGGCTTCCACGAAATATCAAGCAATAACTGCCTCTCCGGTGATCAAAGTATTTTGGAAATCAGAAAAACTTAGTAGCGAAACATTGTGAATTACCTCTCACAAATATTTATGCTGGTAATGTATAAAATTATTGTTTCTTTGGAAAAAATATCTTCTTTTCTTCACAAAAATCCGTTTTATTGCATAATAATGCTAATAGTCTGTCTAATGAAAGTTTTTGTTTGTTATTCTTGGGCATTAGACTTCAAAGGCGGTAAATTTCTTTTCTGACTTAGAATATTAGCCATTAGCAGTCGCCGGGAGTATGGTTAATGCGTAATGGTGAAGGTAATGCTCCAAACATTGCCTACCAAAACGTTTTCCTATAATCATTCATTCCACCTTTAATTTTCACAGCAATTTTTGTTTTTCCAAGTTTACAATCTACATTATCTGATTCACTAAAAATATAAATTTCATCATAATAACCTATAAGCTCAACATCGTTACAATATAATTTATGTTTACTTCCGGGGAAAGCACCAACTTTATGGTACGACACTGCGAGTTGTAAAATTAAACGTACGTTCAATTATCAAGGATTAAATGTAAGCGGACGAACTTTGTAAGAACGAAAAAAGATTTTACTATATTTTTTATTACTGTTAAAACCCCACTTTTTTGCCCCGATCCTGAAATACTGCATATGACTTCAAGTTGCAGTGATTTTTTTTCTTTTGGTTGTCGTTAGTCTTTTGACTGGTTTGATGCAATCCTCCATCCCTTCCTATCCTGTACTAACGTCTTCATCTCTACATACCCCTTAAAATCCAATTCCTCAATTATCTGATTCATATATTCTAATCTCTGTCTTCCTCTACAGTTCTTACCCTCAAATGTTCCCTCCAACAGCAATTTAACCAATCCCGCATGTGTCAAAATATGACCTACCAGCCTGTCTCTTCTTTCTGTAAGATTCTTCCACAAACTTGTTTCCTCACACATCATTTCCAAAACTCCTTCATTTCTTACTTTGTCTGTCCACTTAAATTACGACAGCAAAACGTTCACTACTCATATCTGTGCTGGGCAATTCCGATTTACAACACAAATTTGAT
Organism: Vandiemenella viatica; assembly: GCA_031002005.1. Lineage (NCBI taxonomy): Eukaryota > Metazoa > Arthropoda > Insecta > Orthoptera > Morabidae > Vandiemenella > Vandiemenella viatica. The sequence goes on from CM061914.1 coordinate 91,612,470, forward strand.
ATTGGTGACACCCACTGCTCGCGAATATGTATTCTAAATAACAGCGCAAAGATACTTCTTGCGCCACTTTGCTAGAAGCGCACACGGTCGTCGCAGTAAAATATTGCAGTGCTCTGATCCGCAGAGTAATGGCCTGTCTTGGAGGGCACGGCGACAAGGCGCGGCACAAAAAATACCACCTGCTGAACCAACGCTGTCTTTCTCCGTGGATACCAGGCAGCCAAATAATTGAGATTGAAGCCGACCAAACAATTAGAGGTTCCTTGAGTAATGTGCCTCGGAGATAAAATACCTCAGGACAATCATCTCCTCCGATCTACTTTATAGCAGTGCTAGGTGACGAATTGAGTACTGTACCAAAGTCACGTACTGGTTTTACTGTGAACGTTAAGACACCGACGCGCTGGATACGAGGAGCTTCAATGGTCCGTCCAGATTTTGGTTTATAGAGGTTTTCGGTAATCATATAAGCCATATGCGATAGCTCCTCTCCAATTAAACATGGCGGAATGGCATGGAATGTATCCCCTAGAAACGGAATCACTTCTTAGATCCTGTAATTGGGAGAGTCCTTGTCTAGTAACCAGGATTAGGATAATTTTTCTGAATTATACATGAAAATTCTAAAAAGAATATTTATTCAAAAGCACAAGAAATAATCCGCATAGCAAGTGAGAGTAATACTTTTTTTTTTACTTTACGCTAGTCGAAGTAGAGATCAACAGAGAGGACTGGCAGCAAGGAACGGGAAGAAATTCTGACATGGCCTTTTGCAGGAATCATCCCGGCATGCACCTGGAGTGATTTGGGGGAAATCATGGAAAACCGAAATCTCGATGGCCGGATGGGGATTTGAGCCCGCGTCCTACCGAATGCGAGGACAGAGCGTTACCGAACATCCATCGCAATAATGCAAACAACAAGTATTATTAAAATTTCTATGAATATCAAACCATTATCCCGCTAGTTGTTTTTTATTAGTAGCAGCACAAACTAAACCAATGTATTCCGTTGTAGGAACTAATCTGAATATATATATACATATATATAGCATCTCTAACGCCATCTAAATTCTGATGTGTTTCTAATGATGCAAAGATCTGTGAACACCGTACAGAAGAAATTTAAACCAGAGGAACAATTCGAAAACGAAAGCTACGAATCAGGGATACGAAACAGATCAGTTTCTCACGTGAAAGGAAAAGAATACTATATAAGAACAAACTCTTTCCCAACTTTAAATATTAACAATGATTCATCCAGTGTGATTCGCTGATCGTTCTTTATGAATTCTTCAAGTGAATTCAGCAAGGTCTACAATGACCTTTCACTCTTTATATCCTCTCTCCCGAGTTAAAATTTCGACACCATCGTCGATTCATCCATTTATCTCCACAAACCTTGGTTATGGGGTGAATATTAACTCGTCGCACATTTCTTGCGTTACCGAATCGAATAATAGACCCCACTTCACAGTCTTCAAGCTATCAATCTATTTAGATATTCTAAACACTCACAGAAACAAGAAATGCATTAAGGGTGGAGCATAGCAGTAAGCAGCTGGTCTCCTGAAACTATCTGAGCTTGAATTGTACTTACGCCAGTGCTTTACACGGCGCAAACGGGTACTACTTTCCGGACAATAATGCTCTCTACAAGCAAGCAGAGTGAAAAAAGTGTTTGCGCATGATATATCGGCGGTCCAATTGTGGTGAAAATGGCGACAGAGTGGTGGATTGCCGAAATATTGTGTGGAAACGCCATGTTAAACCGCCTAGTTATCCGACAGCTTGATAAGAAAGAAAGACCATTCATGTAGCAGATCCCTGGCGACGTGACGAGATCTCTGCTACCTCGCGAGTTGCAGTTAGTTAATCTCTGTGAGTCGTCTTTCTCTGAAGAGACAGTCATTTCAACACACCTCCAGATACGCCCACCACAATTGCGCACAGCAGGTGCCAAGATGTGGGCGACAGAGATAAGGAAGGAAGCTGACGGGCACTCCCGCCTACAGTGGAGGTCCCTATCAGGCCCGATACGGTGGACAAAGCGGCCCGGAGTAACACAGGACTGAGAAGTAGCAGCCGACACTGATTTCATCAGACTTCCTCCCACAGCTAGTGTACTAGCTACAACGGATGATTAAGCTGTTCGTGGTGCAATCGCGAGAGTTCTCCAGCGTCCATAAACTATGTGGCTACGTTAAAGGGGGAGGGGGAAAGGTGTTTGGTAGGAAATAATGCTAGGCTACGTGGGAGGGGTCTGAGCCAAGTTGCGTAGCTTTTCATTCGTTTTATTTGTCACAGTGGACATAGGATAAAGATTACACAATGGCTTGTGGATATTTATTTCCGTCATTTAATTATCTCCTTATCTTTGATACCTTATATACTGATAGAGGCGCACATGCTTGTGACTTGAAGTCATCGAGTTAGGGCACCAACCGACACACGACGCCGCATTACGCGTCGAAAAACACTAGGTACAAGATACGTAGACACAAATTCACTTATAGATGTCACTTCGACGATGCGTAAAGCCATCAGAAAAGATAGTAAATGACATCTGCGTACCATAAGGCACGAGATCAATCTATCTGGCTCATTTCAGTGTGTAACATCCTTGCATTCGATTCAGTAAATGTTTTAAAAGTCTGGCAAGTCACCGAATGAAATGTTAACAGACTACAGGCTTGCTTTGATAATCAGATGTTACATTGTTACTATTTGATACATCCGGAGATGAAGTCTGCATTTCTCTTTTATTTTTCATTTATTTATACACTATTTTTTTTCAATTTGAAGATGAAAGTCTGATGTGCATGCAAGTTACTTAACCTTTGATAACCTGAAGAGATACTTTTGTTGTCGAGTTGTTATTTAGCTGACTACACAACAAGCAAGACAGTTGATGGGGGACCAGCAAGTGACAGCATCAGTTATCCAACCATAACAAACAAAAAATTTGCTACATTTAAGAAAGGATGCTAACGTAACAGTACTTTCTACAACTGTTTCGTACGTACTAGGTTTTCAGTTTCCTGCAACCTAGAGTAATAGATATTACTACAACGGTTAGAATTAAATTTAAACACGGAATATTTCCACAGCATCTATCTGCATTGCTTAAACCTAAGAAAAATACGGATATCCGTGATCGTAACAAATCTGAAATAGGTGATGTAAACCATCTAGTTCTTTCATGTGCCGATGTGAAACATACAGCCCTACATTCTTAAGTCAGCCATGACAAAAGTCTCGGAATTCATTTTTCGACCAGTATCTGCTGTCTGAACCACGTAAACAACCAAAATGAATATAAATTGTCTCTTATATGATGAGCTTTGTTACTCGATCTGCTGTAAAATTTGCATTTTTCGATAAATGTATACTTTTCTTGTACAAAGTCTTGCTTATTTGATGGCTGTATAGTGCCACGTAGCGCTTAAGGTAAAATAAACAAAAAGTCTTCGTGAATTACTGCTCAGAGTTTCATCTGACAATGCAAACGAAGTTTCGCGGTTGAGTAATGCCGTGGTGCTCTGTGGGTGTAACAAGAGCCCGGAATTAGCGGGGGAGACTAATCACCAGCCAGGCCTGCGGATATTTAGTGGTGTGGCAGGCGAGGGCCATCATTTGCTCTCGGCGGCAGACCTAATTGCGAGAGGGAACACAAGACCGCCTTTCAAGAACTCGCCGGCAACGGAAGGCATCCCGAGACAGACTAGACGCTACAACATTAATTGCTATACCTTTCTATTTTCTTGCCGTTGGGATGGCGTGTTGAAATATAAGAAATAACCTAAATTTCTGGCTCATATTTTATAGTCAAGGTGAAAAAATATGGTAGCTTGCTGAATATGTGAAAATATGTTGTGGTTGTTGGTTTTTTTAGGGGGGAGGGTAAGGAGGGAAGCCTTGGGGCGCGTCAACGTCTAGGTCATTAGCGTGGTGAAGGTATGGTGAAATCGTGAGACAGAATTGCAAGAAAATATGAATTTACGGCACTTCTAAGCAAAACAGAGCGAAGGAAACGACAGGTGTTGAGTTTGTATATGGAGATAGTAACCAAAGTTGTAGACTATTTGAGCATTTGGAATTGTTACAGAAAAAAATGGGAGAATCATAAAGGAAATAAACGATAGATGCATAAGAGGTCAAGGATTCTTCAGTTGGAAGAGGGAGGTGGAGTCACTGAACAAGTGAATTATACATAGGATCTGGTGGCTCAATGGTTAAGGCGTCTGACTCAAGATCAAAGAGTCTCCGGTTCGAATCCCCGTCTCTAAGGGAATTTTCATAGGAGCTTAACCCGTCCTAACTTCTGACACAGCTTGCAGTGTAATATGAAGTACGCCAGAACCTTTGCGTGGCTCGGATTCCACATTAAACTGTAGGTCTCCTCTAGGGCCAACAACGCTAGTCGAGATGTGTATACATCCAAATAAACTCAACCAAAACGAAGGCTTAACGTGGTCGTAGTTGGCTCAAACGTACATAGATACATACACAGGAATTAAGCCAATATTGACGTTTTCGGAAAGATGCATCATAAAGGAAAGGGATCGTATAAAAATAGTGATAATCGAGAAAATAGACCGTATCCCTTCCTTATTATTTCTAATCGAAAAAGTATATTATAGACAGAATAGAATTTAAAAGTTATTGTCAGTATTCTCCGAAGCAACCCTCTGAAATTAACCAGGAAAGCTGGATTTTTTTTTCATCAGGATAGCTTTAAAAATCAAAATTAATTGAAATTTATTGAAATTTTTTGATGTTTTCTACAGGTTACTATTGCGGGTATGAATAGTCTGCTCTGCAAATGTGATCAGCTACACTATCGTTTTGTTTCATGTGAGAAACATAACAAACTAACAACTTGAACCAATTAAATTCATGCTGCTTTACATGAAACTTTTCTAGTAAGTATCAAAATATAGCGGAAAAGAGAGAGAGAGAGTGTGTGTGTGCGTACGCGTTTTTTTTTTTTTTTTTTGTTTCTTTTTTGTTTTTTTAAGTGTATCTGTTTCTCTTGTGTATGCCGTTAGCACACAAATCTAAATTTTCTGTCGCATATGTACGTATACTAATCCCCTAAACTATGAAATGGTTTAAATGTTGATCAAGAAACTTTAACATCGTCTTTTACTTTCTTCCCTTGACAATCCATTATTGTTTGTTGAGAAAAACCCGAATAGTTCGTTGGGTCCCTAATGTTTCTTTTTACAGACCTTCCAAGGAAAAAAAATTGCTAACGAGCGCTGAATCAACGAAAGTGAGCTATCGTGGTCGTCGTCCCGAAGATTGTAAACTTAGTCTGGTGCTGGATGCATGGTGGCCAGTTCCTTTCCTCCTTAGCTAACCCGTTAATCCTACCAGGTAGAAGGGACCTACAGCTTAACGTGGAATCGGAACGATGGAAGCTTTTTGTCGTACTTCACAGCAAGCTGTGCCAGAGGTGAAGGTGTGGTTACGAGTGTTCGAAAATCGCCGCCGAGACAGGGATTCGAGCAGGGGGCCAGTCAGACGTCTTAAGCACTGAGCCACCAGTCCGCTGTAATTCATCAATAGAAGAGTGGGAAAGGAGTGACAGCGGGCCTCCTAATTATTTCCATACTCTACCCAATCTGAAATGACGCGGCTTCGTATACAAAGCAACGGTTCTCGCGCGTCATCACAGGTCAGGTGGCGCGGGGGTATCGAGGCCGCAGAACCTGTCTGCGTGCGCTGACATCACGTCTGACTCAGCCGGGTGCGCATGCATGCACCGTGCGAGTCTGCCGCTCGCGCCGGATACTGTGTCTGCGCGCAAACGTCACAGCGGCGGAGTACTCGTTACAAACCACGGTCTCACCTCGCATTACGGCGACCTTCCCGACACCTGCACCAAAAGAAAAACACGCCCGCAAAGGCTGCAGGTGCAAATGCCAGTACGCGGGACGATGCTACTGGAAAGGTGAACCACAATGCGAGTATACAGATGCTTCATAGCCACGACAAGTATAGTCATATATATTATTTCCATAAGGGGGCGTCCATTAATTACGTGAGGTGTTTTTCCGGAATTCCGGATCCCCCACCCCTCCCTCTCGTGAGATTTGGTTGGACTCCCCCTCTAAAATGACGTGAGATTTTGATGGAGGACCCCCCACCCCCTATTTCACCTCACGTAATTAACGGACACCCCCTAAGGTGTTTTTTTTTTTTTTCCCACAAGCCATTATATTCCTTGATAACTCACCGAAATGTATGAATGAAGTGTCATTTTAAAGCTTACGGCCTCCACTTTAGTCTTTTTTTTGCTGTCGTCAGTCTTTCGACTGGTTTGATGCAATCCTCCATCCCTTCCTACCTCGTGCTAACCTCTTCATCTCTACATACCCCTCAGAACCCACGTCCTCACAATTATCTACTTCATATATTCTAATCTCTGTCTTCCTCTACAGTTCTTACCTTCGACTGTTCCCTCCACTAACAAATTAACCAATCCAGCATGTCTCAAAATATGACCTACGAGCCTATCTCTTCTTTCCGTAAGCTTCTCCCACAAACTTCTTTCCTCACCCATCATTTAAAAAACTCGTTCATTTCTTATTTTGTCTGTCCACCTAATTTTCAGTATTCTTCTGTAGCACCACATTTCAAATGCTTCACGTTTGTTACTTTCCGGTATTCCTAAAGTCCATGTTTCGCTACCGCAAAGTGGTGTGCTCCACACATAGAGTTTTAAAAAGTTTTTTCTAATTCCTCGACCAATATTTGAAACTAAAAGGTTTCTCTTTTTCATGAAGGCTCTGTTTGCTAGTGCTATTTTGCTAGTGCTATTCTGCTTTTAACATCATTCCTGCATCGGTTATCATATTTTATATTTAATCTACTAGTATTGGAATCATTTCTGTTACATTTCATCACTTTAGTCTTGCTTTGAATTATATTCAAAATCTTCCTTCAGTATTTTTTTCATGCCATTCAGTAATTTCTCAATATTCTCAGCCCTTTCTGCTAACAAGACAATGTCATCAGCAAATCGTAGCATACTGATTTTTTCTCCTTGAACACTTATGCCACATGGAAATTTTTCTTTGACTTTCTTTATTGCTTCCTCTATATACAAGTTGAATATTAACGGGGATAGACTACAACATTGTCTCACACCATTTTTAACTGATGCTTCTCTCTCATGATTCTCTACTTTTTTTACAGCCGCTTGATTCTTGCACCCAATATCCGACCCATAAACTGCACATTTCACAAACAAAATACACTTATCATACAGAACGCAAGTTACATTTTTCACGGACAGGTGGAAATACTATCAGGTTAAATGCTCCATACTTAACAAGTCTGGTTCTAGCAAAGTGGGCTTCAACCTCTTTCGTTCTCATGATTCATACTAAGCTGCCTGAGTAGTAAGACAGCCGATGTTCACTTGGCTCTCAGTGGACCATACGAGGGGGGGGGGGGGGGGGAATACGTACAGCTGCTAGAAGCTGAATGGTAGAACCACCTACTTAACTGTAAACTGCTCACTGAATCATCTTACTACACAACTCACAGCCTTTTGGAAAGGTTTAAAGCATTCCGCAGAACTGTGACAACAAACTAATCTTATTCTGATTCCCTGATAGTCCTCATTAGTGTAAAACCATCACGAACCAACAATGTAGTCTTATCATTGAAGTGGTGGACCAGATCAACCGAATGAACCTGATCCTGCTGTGGTCCAAGTTCGACACTGGTGAAGCAGGGAATGAGGAATTGGATAAACTAGCCATGAACTCGGTTATAGTATGGTACAGACGTGTACTGTACAGCGACTTTCTTCACAAGGCAAGCAGGAACCTCAGAAGGCACTGGAGCCTGACATTTCAAGAGTCGTATTGCCGGCCTCGGTACGTAGGTGCAAGAGAGTTAGCTCCAAGTGGCAAGGGTTGCCGGTGGAATGGGTGTTAAGTGTAAGTCTCGTGTGTTGTCCTACATCTGCATAATCAAATAAATACTGTAAAACGCATTAGTAAATACATGATAATGAAATAATATATTGAGGAGTGCTGGGTGCATGGCTATAAGACACAGCGCCATTTTTTTAAAAAAAAGAATCGTATCAACAAGAGGGCGTAATTATGTCAACGTGTTCCCAATTGTTCCTTTGGGATCATGGTAAGAAGGCTACAGTCTGTCAAAAAATCTTTCTATTACTAACGCTCGGTTAAGGTTCAATCTTGATCGTTACAAGAAACATGCATAGAGACTAACCACACCGTAAATGTGGTGACCTAGAAGATTCAGATTCTCTATTTTTCGGATGCCCAAGATGATACAACTGATTAAAAGTGGCTACGCCATACCAACAAAACAGAAGCTTTACGAGGTAGCTCGTATATAAAAACATATGGTTAGTTGTACAAGTTTCTATGGAAGTACATATAGTTAAATACATGGAATGTGTATAATTGTTAGTTACCATACGCAAAGATTGTAACATATTGTTCCTCGTATTGTTTTCTTTGTTGCTTTACGCCTCGCCGAAGTCGAGGTCTTCAGAAGCGGAAAAGGACTGGGAACAAGGAACGGGAATGAATTCGGCCATGGCCTTTTGAAGGAACCATCCCGCCATTCGCCTGAAGTAATTTAGGGAAATCATAGAAAACCTAAATCTTGATGGCCGGACGGGGTTTCGAACCCAAGTCCTTCCGAATGCGAGGCCAGAACGTTAACCGTTCACCCACCACGCTCGGTACCTTGATTGAGATCATATTAAGTGGCTTTATAAGTTAGGAGCTGGAGATATGGATCCCATCATAATGTCGAATAATTGTGACTGCTTCAACTGGCCGCTCAATCCACCTCTTTCCTGACCTCGTAACCTAAGCTGATCATGCAACCAGGTAAAAGGGACCAACAATTTTATATGGGATCTCAGCAGTGAAAGGAAAAAGCTACAGTCTACTTCCGAGAAACGCAGTAAGATTTGTAAGAGAATCTGAACATCACAACACAAAACTGGATTCTAATCTTTTCTCTTCTTCTTATAGTTATACGTCTCATTAACGTCGAGGTCATTTGAGGCGGGAGAGGACATGGTACAAGGGACGGGAAGGGATTAGGCCAATGCATTTTGAAGGAACCATCGCCGCTCTCGCCTGGAGTTATTTCGGAAAACCATGGGAAACCGAAATCAGATGGTCGCGCGGGCATTTGCACCAGCGTTCGTCCTTCCGCATGTGAGGCCAGAGCGTTACCGCTCATCCACCGAGGATTCGAACCAGCGATATTCTGATCCGCACTCACCATAAAGCTCTAAAAACCTCCGCTGACTGTTCCCTACGAACTCAAAGCTCTAGAAATTAGGCGTCTCAAATCGTAAACCAGACTCGATATTTTCATCGTCAGTATACTGGAACTTGGTTGTGAGTTCATCGCTTCATTCCAACAAAGCGGGCAATTATAACAGTGGCTTCACGGTGCAGAACCCAAAATGACTAGGAGAGAAAGCGGATGAAGAACAGAAGGGGACTGCAGAAGGATCACGTCACGGCTAATTTCTACATTTCTCACTTCTCACTGCACAACGAGCACAACGAGCTTCTCCCAAGGTTGCCTTATCGAACCTTACCTGGGCCCCAGAAGGTTGACACCAGCAAAAAGCATTATCCTAATTTCATTTTTCGCTTGTCATTCTACCGCCCATTGGGCAGCTGCCACAGTCCCCTACGGGGCTACTAGAAACTGGCACTTGGCAATCATCTCTTAACTCCTACAAAGTATCGTGAAATAAATATAACGCTGAGAGAGCATCCAACGCACACAATGTCTACACGAACAACTCTTATCAATCTGAGTGACGAATGGAGTCAATAGTTTCCGCCCATAACATGATAGGCGAAATAGCGCGGGTTTTATCACTAGTTCCACTCTGCTAAATCAGCAGGAACTTCCATTTATATTCAGCGGATACAAACATTTCTTTGTGAAAAGGAAAATTTCTGTGGCTTACTTGGTTCTTTTTTTATGGCTTTACGCCTAGTTGACGCAGAGTTCTTTAAAGGCAAGATGGGACTGGGGCAAGAAACGGGAAGGAATTCGGCTATGACCTTTTTGAAAGAACATCCCGGCATTCACCTGGAGTGATTTGGGGGAACCATGGAAAACCCAAATTTGGATTCCCGGAAGGAGATTCGAACCCGCGTCCTCCCGAACGCCAAGTCAGATTATATTTCAATTTTTTTAAAAAAAAAATAGCTTATGACTAGTCGACATCGAAGTCAATAGAGACGGGAAAGTATGGTGGCAAGGAACAGGGAGGAATTCGGCCATGGCCTTTTTAAAGGAAGCATCCCGGCATTCACCTGCAGTGATTTGGGGAACCAAGGAAAACTCAAATCTGGATGCCTAGATGGGGACTCTACGACACTGAAAGCCAATAAATGAAAAAATATTGTGTGGTCAGACATCGAAAACGAGGTTGTGATAATCCAAAACTGCAGTTATATAAACAGTTTTGCATTAACATTTACGATTCTTTCCTGTGAAACAAGGGTGCTGTGTTACAGAAAATGCAGAAATTAGTTCATAGTTTTCACAGATAAATAAGTTAACCGTTAGAAGTCGCAACACCACGTTTGTGGCGAAGGTACCTGTATGTTGAATGCGAACGCTGATATGTATAATAGTAAAGGTGTCTTATTATGCGTTAGCTGTACCTGTATAGTGATGGACATTCTAACAGAGCACAGCACATAACAAACAAGTTCTGGTCCCTTCCGAGAGCAGATTGACCGGTGGTGCAATACTAATACCAAGCAACATCATTTTACGTGACTTTTCCCGTCATCAGTATAGCCCACTTTTTCCCGATATATAGAACCACATTGGTACCAAAGTATTTAACGGACAAAGTTTAATACGACCAGTTACAACAAAATGTGCAAATGGCATTGCGAAATAGGTTAATATTTTTTATGTAAGGCGTAAGAGAACAGGTTCTTCAACAGCTCTTAATGATGCAATGCATGAAGAAGTAGTAAAAACCTGTTTGTTATGTAGCAAGGAGTAGTTACTTTTGGGTACACGCGAGCCTAGTAACCTCAAAACATTTTATAAGGTCTCGTATCTGTTACAAATCATTACATAAGGGTTCCAAGATTAATGTATTACTCCAACAGCTTTTTATTTACGAACAGGCTAAGTTATTTTATGCGGAAGAAAGTCTTTAAAAGCTATTGTGTTGAAATAAGATCTTAGAAAATACGCCATGATACGATAAACGTAGCATAAAACTGAGATCTCCCGAAAGACAAAATTCAGTAAAGCGGGTACAGTAGACGAGGCAATGGAACTAGCTAAACCCGTTACTTTCAAGCAAATCGTTAACACAGCGTTTCTCAACCTTTTTTTAACACGAGGTCTAGTAAATAATATCAAAAATAATTCTATGTCTAACTTATATAAACATAAGTGTATCTTATTAATCATTAACAATTCTTATCCAAAAGTACCGTGGTCCTTTGAGATCTATACTTGCAATAAGACTCTCATAAAACAGTCGTGAATTTAATACTTAAAACAACACCACTCTCTATGACGCCAACTGGAAATGTATTTTATTAAATTAACAATTCCGTGATACCCGCATATCCTCGAAATACTAATTGTTTTCCCGGTAGTTGAAACATTCAGATGCCGACTGACAAAGTATCGATCTGCCACGCAGGCACCTCTGTCGTGGCTAGCTTAACTCATCCCAGTAATCCTACCGGGTAAAGAGGACCTACAGTTTAACATGGAATCAGAACCACGGAAGCTTCCTGGCGTACTTCACATTACACAGCAAACTGTGCCAGAGGTGAACGTCGGGCCTTTGAAAATCTCCGCCAAGACAGGGATTCGAATGGGGGTCCTCTTGATCTCCAGACAGACGCCTAAACCATTGAGCCACCAGGCATCTCAGTAATTAAATGATTTTAAGGATCTAGAACAAAATGTACTCCATCTGCGATAGCAAATGGAGGACAGTGCATTTATACCGCATACAGTTGTAATAAATGTAGTCTAACTTGTTTCGATGAAGTTTAACTCCGATAACGTTTCGCCAGCATCCTCCAGCCATCTTCAGGGCTGACTTTCGATTTGCTCGAGATTGAATTTTCTTGTTGTTTGTATTCCTTGAACACCAGGATATTCAGTCAGGAGTAAATAGAAATTTGGCGTAGTAGATACCCGGAGGCCATTGCCGCATTTAAACAGCAACAGAATATTCTCAACACCCGAGTAAAGGAAAAAAAGCAGCTTCTATAACCATTGAAAGCCGTAAATTTCGTCTAGTTTCCGCTGCAGTGCTTACCGAGCGGGAGTGTGGAATGACGCGGGACGCCTTGTCAGCGGTCCGCAAGTCTTCTTTTTACCCGTCCGTCGTCGTGCTCTCCCGGAAGCAGAGGAGCGAAAGAAAGAAGCAGGGTCTGAGGCGAGTAGCCGCGAGGTCGGAAAGAGGAGCCGACGCGACGGTGGGGGGGAGGTTTGTTTTGCGGTCCCCTGCGTCGAGTGTTTGCGCGCACGCACGTGTTGCCGTGCGGTTCCGTCTCGCTGTAATTACCGTAGCGGGGCTCCAGCTGCTGGGGCGTGACCAGACTTAACAAGCCGGCGGGGGCGGACACACACACCACACTCAAAACTGCCCCACGATGCACTGACAACCTGCGCACCTGGAATCTCAGAGGACACGAGCTCGGTCTCAGCTCTGCCACCTATATTTAGGTTCTCTTTGGTTTTCAAGGCGGGATGGATGGTTGCTCCAAAATATTTGCTTCCCGTTCCTTGCCCACATTTCTCTCCCGACTCTCAACGCCAACGAGCCACAAAGATCCAATAAAAAAATAAACTACGACTCTCGCACTGGCACAATGAGAGCAATTCAGCAATGGTTAATAGTAAACAAGTAGGTAAAATGGAACAAACCCACCTCGAGCTAAGACGGATGGAAACGTCTGGTACTCGCTAGCTGGTTCGAAACCGTGTGGAAGATAAAATTTTCTTCACTTGTCGTTTGGGTATCCCGGTATGTGAGATACTGGTAGCAAACTTCTGTTCACCATATTATGTGTAAAAAGCCCTGTTTAAACACAAAACGGATGGCGACATAAAACTTGACGAAGCTTAAAGAATTTTTGGAAGATTGTGTCAGAATGAGGAATTACGCGTTTTCCTTCCTTTTCTTCTCTCTCTCTCTCTCTCATTGTACACACCACATACCTGTTTCAATAGGTAGTTAGTATGAATCAAAAGGAGGTGGCGGGGTGGGGACGAAACGAATAACTTGAGCTCTGTGTTATAAGTATATTTTTGATTGTCTTCTTCTTCTTTTAGTGTCGATGGCAACAACAGATAGAATGTAGTTTTTACGTCAATGCGATGGTTTTGCCAGTATCTGATTGAAGGTTTGACTGAGATACATTTATTCCGAGTTGTGGGAACGACACAAATGTACCGTAGTTTCGATCTCGCTGCAAGAACATGAGGTATCTGGTTGCTCTCCCAGGTATCCCCAAGAAGCGAGTGTGTCTCTGCAGCGGCCAACTCCAATTCGAAGTCTGTTCACTTTTCGTTTTGAAATGTGTTGTTTATCAGACGAAGATTGTAGACCATGTCACCATTCGTTTAAGTGACTGCGGAAAATCATCTACTCGTATAAACGGCAATCAGGATAGCTGGTATACAGAGATGGAGTCCGTGCAATCATTCGCCTAAATCAAGACTGCCTAACCCCAGGCCAGCCAACATGCTAACTTAAAAACCTCTGCAAAGGTCTCATTGCTTTTTTACTTTTCATTACAATTATTGTTATTATTTTTTTTTTTCAAAGAACTGTTCAAAGGCCTCATTGATGATTTATACTTTTTAATTGTAATTAAATTGTGTTACCTATATCTTTGTTATATTTAAATATCTATTGTAACTATTGGCGAATATTATGTGGGCCACAGGATAACTTAAAATCGAAATTATTGCCCGCAGGCTAACTTAGAATCGAAATTGTGGCCCTTCTCCAAAATTGGTTATGCAGCAATGGTCCAAATGATTGTGGGAAACCGTATAAAAACCAGTGGCGCCTTATCGCTCAGGGCCACACTGACGGGTCATTCTCTCATCCTGTATACAGGGTGTTACAAAAAGGTACGGCCAAACTTTCAGGAAACATTCCTCACACACAAACAAAGAAAATATGTTATGTGGACATGTGTCCGGAAACGCTTACTTTCCATGTTAGAGCTCATTTTAGTTTCGTTAGTATGTACTGTACTTCCTCGATTCACAGATTTTCTGTGAACGTGTGGGCAGGAATTGTTGGTGATGTCTTGATTGGGCCCCATGTTCTTCCACCCCGGTACCAAATGTAGAGACTCTTCGTGCTCGTATTGTGGACGGCTGTGATACAATACGCCATTCTCCAGGGCTGTATCAGCGCATCAGGGATTCCATGCGACGGAGGGTGGATGCATGTATCCTCGCTAACGGAGGCCATTTTGAACATTTCCTGTAACAAAGTGTTTGAAGTCACGCTGGTACGTTCTGTTGCTGTGTGTTTCCATTCCATGTTTAATGTGATTTGAAGAGAAGTAATAAAATGAGCTCTAACATGGAAAGTAAGCGTTTCCGGGCACATGTCCACATAATATATTTTCTTTGTTTGTGTGTGAGGAATGTTTCCTGAAAGTTTGGCCGCACCTTTTTGTAACACCCTGTATACACAACCCATTACAAGCTATACCAACTCATCTACACTCACAAAGGAAAGCCTACCAGTGCATCCCTTCTACAATGGTTCGATTTAGGACTACCTCAATGATCGAATCAGACGATAGATTTCAGTTCACAGATGAATAGAATAACTACAAAGGTAGACAACGATCACCGTATGGGAAGAACATGATCGAAGAAACAACGCACGTTTGCTACGATCAAATTAAGATGAAGGATAATAGCTGCAGGATCCAGAGACGGTTGAGTAGCATAACACTGCTGATTTTTGTTTTTGTCGTTATTCTGGCTTTATGGCTCATCGACATCGAGGTCATTACAGGCGAGAAAGAACTGGGAGCAAAGAACGGGAAGGAATTCGGTTATAGCGTTTTGAAGGAACCATCCCGCCATTTGCCTGGAGTGTTGTGGAAACCATGCAAAACACAAATCTGGATGGCCGGATGGGGATTCGAACCAGCGTCCTCTTGGGTACGAAAAGGAAACTCATATTGTACAGGGCATTTTAAAATGCAACTTAAATGAGGAGTTGTGTCTTGAAGAAAACCTATACCGTATATTAAGTGTCTACAGTACTTGTTACATACACATCATAGTGATGATTCGAGTGTTGTGCGTTAACTTAGAAAAATATTCATTTTAATAATAACGATATACATTTTTCGTGCGCACTCGATCCTATTTTAGTAGGTGTAGTGTTTCGTAGCAGTATCATAAGTGTTACCAAACACAAATAAAACATATTTACGAATATATCTAGTGTACACTTAAAGCCTTTTGGTTATGTTGAGATTGAAAATTACGAAATGTTTCCAGAAGATTTAGTTTAACTTCTAGATACAATTCTGAAGTTGTTATAAGAGCTCCCGAAAGTGCGACACTAGATCATCTGAAGTTACTACTTTGTGTGCACTTAGCTAAGTGGATTTCAGTTTCGTTTGGAATGTAAGAAGATAAAAAAATATAGAACTACGGATTTTGTTACATCGCACAAATGACATTGTTGGATACAACTCAATCATTTCCGCAACCTAGTAGTATAGCTTTGTCGTAGGGTTGCATGGATGTCTAATTGATGTAAAGCGTCCGGAGCAGAAAGATTTAACAGTCATTTCCCTTAGTATTCTGCACGTTGTGGGCCCCATAAACTCAGGAATTCGGCCACGAAACATTTCAGAACATTATTTTCCCCATTTTGTTGCGATAATACTTGCCGACTTTTAGGATTTCGTACTACAGGTAATTTCCACTGGCAACACTTGATTTACACTTATTTCACATTTATTCACGACAAATGTAAACTGTTAAACACAGCGTTCAGTACGAGACACTCCAAGGTCTAAACCATAGGTTCCTAACCTTATTTGTGCTACCACCCCATTTTTTTTTAAACAACTTACTGTCCCCTTTTCAAGAAAAAGACCCCGATTCCGCTTCTTGTAATAAATAATGTAAACCATAACGCTCCAATTTTTTTTTTTTTTTTTTTTTTTTTTTTTTTTTTTTTTTTTTTTTTTTTTGTCGTAACACACTTTTTCAAACAGTGCTTTGGTGGGTTCCCTCTTAGGTGAAGTGCGCTATGTCATATACTGGAAAGCTAGGATCAATTTTTAAACTTAAAAGATATTTACGATATTGGTGTATTCTTCATAGTTTTATTAACAAATACATGTCATGAAAGTAATAACATTATTATTGGTTAGAGAGCTAAGATCTGTTTAATCACACGAATTTTTCGATATCTGATGGCTTATTAATCAGAAATCTGAAATAGCCTTGTTCCATTACTGACAATCTGTTTCTTTTCTGGTATAAACTGCTAACTACGCTAAATCCTCTCTCTGATGCATATGATGGTGGGAATACGATGAAAATCTTTGATGTGGATACAATAGTGGAAGCCAGGGTGGCGGCAGTTGGTCCCCAACGCCCCCTTAACATTCCTTGGGCCATAAACGCCCACTTAAGTTCTCTTTAGCGCCCACTGGTCCTCCTCCGTTGGGAACCATTGGTCTAAACAATGTGTCTCGACCACACCAGGCATGTGTCCTCCGCCAAATACAGTTCCTGACCATCTGCTACTGCTTGCTGCGTAATAACCCATAAGAGCTGCTGCCCCCTCAGCAGTACCAAAACACTTCTCAGTGTCAATATAACAAAATATTTCGCCCGTGGAACCGCAGATACAAAAACACACGTAAATTGCAAAGATTTATACGTCTACGTCACGAAGGCAATCTCCACTTCGTCCAATCTCTGCTTAAAGTCTCACTGACCTCGTCTGATCACAGTTTAAATTCCATTTTATAGTGATTGTGCGTAAAAAAAAAATAGAGACGCGGAAAGACTGATTGGTATGCTGTATATAAATACAATTTACTTTTGTATACGGAAGAAAAGGGGGGGAGAAAGTGGTATTTTCCGTTCAAGGATTATCGGTGGTTATCACGACGGTAAGTTCTGGAGTATTAAAAGACGAATGTTTCTGTCAATTTATCGGAATTCCTGCACTACGATGATAAAGATATTATTTTAGGGAAGAAAGAAGAAGCAGGCGCAGGGGATTTCTTGTCGATAATCATTTCAATTTCCTCTGTTTACAGTAACTTATTTCTCTTTAAAAATTTTAATTTATTTGCCATAAGACCATACTTCGGTGACAGTTTCCTTAGTTGTCCATTTACCCCTTCCTTCTTATTATTTTATATCCTTTAAGTGTAAATTCTCTCATCCATCAACAAGAAAAACCGTGAACTTCGCTCTCTCGCCCCCATTTAACACAGAGAGTTTTCGAGTCTTACAACTTGTAGGAGCTATGATCATTTATCGCCATTTCTCTGTTCAGTGACCTAGGCTTTTCTGTTCCGTTAGTCATTGTCTAATGGTTGCAGGTTCGCGCTCCAGCAAAAACGCCGTTCTAAGGACAAAGCAAACCCTCTGGTTTACCGTTGCGGGGAAAATTATTATTGTGGACAAGGAAGCACTCAGTCACATTCCCAACGCCCGCTGTGACACAAAGGCCTGACTGTCCCTGTGGAGCGACACGCAGGTAGAACTCCCGCCCGGTCCGGCGACCTTCGCAACTTTTTCGACAAAGTTTTCAGAAATAACATTTGTTTAAGACAACTCACATAATGTTTTATATCATACTCCCCGGATAATACAACGAAAAAAGCTTGAACTTTCTCTGGTATAAAAAATATTTTATTGAACAAATTCCTTTTTCTTGTAGGACAGGCATTTAGAAAAAAAGTTTGTACCATACATATATAAGTTGTGTTTTAGCATTTGAGCTACTCCAGGACGTTCCGTGGTTCGGATTCCACGTTAAACTATAGGTTCCCTTTAAAGGCGCATTCCCACGATCCCTGGTAGGAGAGGCGAGACGAGACGGGACCCTCATTAGCCGAAGTGTAGGGACGACCGCGGGCCGCAGGTTAGTCCTAGCTTAACATGCCGCCACCTCCGCACCAAGTTGCCTAGTGTCGTTTGGCACAGAGCACTTTACAGCAACAGAAGGGGTGCGCACCGCTGCTGGAAACTGATGGCAACAGCGCACCGCTACACACGCCTGTGATCTTTACCGACTCAGAATGGGTAGCTGCGTCTCGTCTCCGCTAGCAGAGGCGGCCCTGTTCTCATAGGGTCCAGTCCCGTCCCGTCTCGTCTCTCCTACAAGGGATCGTGGGAATGCACCTTAAGACTTGTACCCGTGTCTTTTAGAATGTTTCCCATTAGCAATTTATCCCACGAGTCATTTCAGGTTGTTTAGGTTATACCCGTGTCTTTTAGAATGTTTCCCATTAGCACTTGTGACACGATGTATACACATCTACAGCAAAATTCAAGCTGAACAAAGGCTTAATGTGGTTCTAGTTGGCCCAACCGAGCATCTATACATACAAAACCTGGAGATTAGCACCAGCATCCATCCTACCTTGCTAGCGAAGTCCTAAATGGAGAAAATTTCTTTCACCGCCGGCGTTCGAATCGACAAACACTGGCGAACGCCGACCATGATCAAAATCCGCAACAATCTCAATGAAATGGGCTAAGAAATTTACATCGAAAAAAAATTCGCTATATCAGCTTTATAAATGTTGGGTTGATTCACACACCTATTGGCTGAGTAACCTAAGATGTCGGTAGTTAGGTACTTTTATTATTGGTAAAAATATTAGCGATAACTATTGGCCCCTTATTGCAGTTTTGAACGCCTCAATTACGAGTTTCACAAAGAGAAGACCAATAAATATTAGTAAACAACGTTCGCGCTTCATGAATGGGCAGCAGCAGCTACCTCCCTCCATTAAACATGTAAGTGCAACCTGAAAGCAAATTTAATCCAAAATCTCAGTTCAAACATTCGTGTGTTGCCAAAGAATGTCGGGTTTCCTCTGTTGCATGACCGGACCTAGGAACGAACCAGGGTCCTCCCATGTGGAAGGCCCAAATGCTATCATTCAATCGCCACGCTCTGTCATCCATAAATATAATAAGACCAACTGGAAGAAAATCAGTGCGTTCAAGGTTTTTTTTAAATTAGTTTGGGGCACTGTTAATGAGACACCGAAAAAAATGAATCAACTGTTTTTTAAACTTTTGTTTATTTATCTGTCTCTTTGGATAAATGGAATTCATGCGAATACTACAGCTTAGATTTCTATGGTGGTCAGAATCATATGCAGTCCCTAGTCCTAGGGGTAAAATTAGGTATACTTCATTTTGATGTGAAATCCGAAAGTTGAGAAATTTAAGATAAAATTGTCCACAAAATAGTAGCCATCTCCTCAGTGATTATGTGTGTTCCAGTGCGCATTTTTTTTCAACCAGTTACTGACACCACAGGATTGAATTGACATTCATACACTTAAACACCCATTCCCGCGGCCGGACTCCAACAGACGACCTTCGGCACATTGATGCGGTTTCAGATACTGTACATCTCATTCTCCCAGGAATAAAACACAATATGTTTCATTTTGATGTGAGGTCGAAACGCTGAGAAATTAAGCTAAAAGTGCTAGGAGGATATTAGTATCCATTTACCGTTGAAACTGATTCCTGCAAAATCTTCATGTGGCATTTTGAGGGGTTTTAGAACAAACTGCATCCCATGGTCCCAGGAGAATAAAAAGACATATATATTTCTTCTTGATGTGACGGCGAATAGCTGAGAAACTAAGACAATTTTTTTTCTTTTCTTTTTTTTTAATATGGAATTCGGCCACTGTGTTTCTTTTATTTCTCAAGTGTATATATAGAATCTTCCCGTGTTATTATTGATGATAAAAAGTGACAAGAGAACACAGTACGGACACAACCCTTAATTAAAACCACCCTATGCCGTACTCGAACCAGCGCCCCTGCAACGCGAAGATAGCTCGCTAGCCCCGTGCTACCGGGGCCGGTAAGACAAAGTGATGGTAGGTTTCCGCGGCCGGAGTCACTTGTCTCCTGGCTTTATTTCGGTGTTGGGTGTTGTTATACACCCGTGGCCAGTTGCCCGTCTATAGAGTCGATCCATAAAAATGACTACAGAAAAAGTGTCGCAGTAGAATTTCAGCTTACAAACGGAATTGAATTATCAAATTACTACAATTTTTTTTAACTGCTTTACGTCTCTCAACAGCGAGGTCTTTAGAGACGGGAAAGGATGGGGGCAAGGAATGGGAAGGAATTCGGCCATGGCCTTTTGAAGGAAGCATCCCGGCATTTGCCTGGAGTGATTTGGGAAACCATGGAAAACCCAAATCTGGATGCCCGGACGGGGATTCGAACCGCCGTCCTCCCGAATGCGAGGCGAGAACGCTAACCGTTACACCGCCCCGCTCGGTCTTTAGCTTTCTAGCGGCTTGGAAGTGAATTGTCTCATACGCGCGACTGTCACACTTATTACTTTTGTCCTTCAAGTGTCATATTCCGAAAAAAATCGTTCTCAATTTATAATGTTGTAATCTTTTAAATGATAACTCATTCTGTTAGATATAAAGGGAGATAAATGGTTCGTAACAAAATAACAGGTTATGGAAATAATGATCTTTTTGCACTTTAAGGATCAAATTCCGAAAATATCCTTTCTAAATATGATATTTGTAAAAGCAGAGATATTAATCTTTAAAATGGCAGCTAATTTATCTATTTCGGTTAGATATCAAGGGAGATAAATAGCTCGTGATAAAAAATACGTTATGGAATTAATGATACTTTTGCCCTTTAAGGGTCGAATTCCGAAAAGTCTCTTTCTTAAAATATGATGTGACCAAAGCGGATCTCTTAATATTTAAAATAATACCTCATTAATCGATTTCGGTTAGGTATGAGGGGAGATAATGGCTTGTGTCAACAAAATACCTGTTAGAAATAATATATCAGATAGGGGTTTTTTTTCCCCTCCTCGATGACGATGTGTTTAAGAGAGAGGTCCGTGTATTAACGGTCAGCGTGAACGATGTTGCAGGCAACACTAGTTACTGAGGACGCATAAACACGCTGCCGATATAGTCAACATAAGACGTCGGTGAAGCTGCGCATGTCTTTTACCTCACGCTCCAGACCTCGGTGAAAGGTTTTGAGATAAGTAAATTCCAGTCATGCAGTTTATAAACACGAGCGCCTGCTAGGCGGTTAGTATTAATATATTCTAAAGGCGGCGGTGGCGTCTTGGTCTGTTTAAAGTCACCATTACTGCGCCTCTTGAAGATAACGCAGAAAGCCGGGCAGACGTCGAGAGGAGAGCCGGCGTGCGGAAGAAATCATCATTAGCACTAACAAGACCTCGGCGTGTCTGCGCATATAGCAACCACGCCCGCAAGTTACAGCACGCTCGCATACAGGAGGCCGCGGGTTCGAATCCCCGTCGGGGCATCCAGATTTCCAAGATTTCCAGAAATCACTCGAAGTGAAAGACGGGACGGTTCCTTCAAAAGGCCATGGACGAATTACTTCTCGTTCCCAGTATTTTTCCGCCTCTAATGACCTCGACAAAGCGCAAAGTCTTACGAAAAAAAAAAAAATCGAACAGCGACGATTTTGATTACACGTTTCACATCTGAAATATATATTTAAATATATATATATATAAAAATGCTTCTGAAATATTAGATTCCTTGAAAGTACTAACCGTTTGTATCTTCTATGACTGCGATCGTATACTGGAATCTATTTATCGTTTGCCACATGCGGTAAAAATTTTGCTTTATTGAGTCACATGCTCAATTAAATTATGTCTTCAGATCATTCGTTTGAAATCAAATTGTATTGCCAGTACTAGAACAATACTATTAATATTTCTTTGAGAACATTAGTATAACTTTTAACCTTTCCAAACTTAACTTGACTACAGAAGCTGTACAATCCGTCTGTAATTTTTTGAAGTAAAGCTCATTTATTTACTACACACCCCTTTCTTCAGTCTTCTCCTATCACCTAGTTTCAAAAAAATTCAGACTGATTGTAAAGCTTCTGTAACCAAGTTAAGTTTGCAAAGATTAAAACATATATCAAGGTTGTAAAAGAAATATTAGTAGTATTATTATAGTACTGACAATGCAATTTGATTTTTTTTTTTTTTTTTTTTTTGATGACTGATGTGCGTATTTTCGGTGCGCTTTGTTATGCGTGTTGTAAATGAACGAAAAGTGGGAGAAGGTTAAACCGGTGTTGGCCCGTTCAGACCTACTCTTCCGAAGGACCCCTCAGGGAGCCGCCAGGTATCACGTCCCCACACAGTGTTGTAAATCCTCATACACACTTCAGATAGATTTGGGAATTATCAAGGACTTTCGCGCGCAATCTAGTGCTTAATAATTGTGCACCTGCACTTGTCCTGAATATGTGACAATCGCGCACAGTGACAATCGCGCACAACCGGGTCGTCTCTTGTTACCTGCTTTTAGCTACCAATTAGTCACCGCGACAACAGCATGCTGGATTCTGGTCAGAGGAGTATATCACAAGGAAACCTAAAGGAGCCAAATAATCCTTACGAAGTGATCTTGGATGATGAATTGTTGAAGATGGGAGATGGAGGCAGTTTCCTTCTTAAACGGATCATATGGAAGGGGAAAGAATAATTGTTCTGAGCGGTGAAAGAGGCAAACAAAGTTTAAAATTACACGAACAATTCTTTATGGATGGTACTTTTAAAAGTGCCAGTAAACAGTTCTCCCAAATCTACACGATACATGCGGATTACGGCAGCACTGACGAAGAAACAAACATACATCCTGTAGTGTTTATACTCTTACCTGACAAAAAGAAGACTACTTACGTACGTATGTTTCGTGAAATTATCAATTGTAAAAACTGTTGACAGATATGAAAAGAGCGGCGACATCAGATCATGTCTAGAGGCGTTGTCCTACATGCACAAGCTTGAATAAATGTAGGTCTACTGTAAATAATAATCAGTTATGACGATTCTCTCTGGTTGATTTGGATAATTTCATTATTTTAAATAAATGTAAATAAGTTGTAAATATTTATTATGATGAAGCTTCTTGGCTGATTTTAAACACTTTACTTACTTTTAGTTTTAGACGGTGCGGGCCGGTATCGGGCTAGTGAACATGGAGAAGGGATAGGTAGATTGTGGAAATTTCTGGTCTTTTACGACCAAATTTTATTTTGATCTTACTGATTGACTTACAAAAGTGTCTTTCTTTTCTTCAACCTCACTTCCAGATTCATCATATTTTCTTGAAGCAGACAAATCTAAGATTACATTTCTGTTTTACGATAGCAAAAATAAATTGTAGAGAAAAAGAGTACGATTGTTTTATTGTGTTTGAATATTTATTTTCCTATATATTCGGTCTGGTGACTCACAGTGTTACGGCGCACGATTTGGGCACTGAAGGTCCGCGGTCCAAATCCCGGGCTCAGTTGTATGTAATTATTACAGGCCTTAAAATTGACGTTCACCTCTGATGATTTGTCAATACTGCGTTCCGTAAATTATAAAGTACACGGGAGAGAGGGGAGAGTGTGGCCCGACCTTTAAACTGTGCGCGATTGTCGCTGTGTACGATTGTCGCTGTGCGCGATTGTCACTGTGCGCGATTGTCACGACACCCTTTTCCTACCCTGCTAGCCATGTCCTGAGGGGACGTCCAATTAGTTTACCTTCCTCCCCCTTAGGGGGCGTCCATAAATTACGTGAGGTGAAATGGGGGGGGCGGCGAAATCTCACGTGATAATTTGAAATTTTTTTGGGGGCTGTAGAGCGATGGTCGATTTTAAGGGGTATTTCGTCGAAAAGTGAGGGTGTAACCGGCTTTGGAAGGTCTACAAAACGCGAGAAGGCAATTTTAGGGGGGGTATTCGGCGAAAAGTGTGGGTGAGACCTAAAAAAAAAAAAAAAACAAAAGGTCTCAAAAAGTTGACACGGCAATTTCTAGGAGGGGGGTCTCAATACGGATCAGATCTCACCAGAAGGGGGGTGGGGGTCCGGAAAAATACCTCATGTAATTTATGGATGCCCCCTTAGTGAGATTTGACCTCGTAATTTTGAAGACTTTTTTTTTTTTAAGTTGACGTGAGATTTTGTGTGGACTCCCCTTCCCTTAAATGAGGTTTGGTGAGATTTTGCCGGACGCCTCCCCTCTGCCCCCTCCCCCCCCCCGGATTATGAACATTTCTTCCGCCTAAAGGACTAGAACCAGTTAATCTCTTGTCAGTCGCCGGGCACCGTAACTAACTGGGTGTCATCAACGTGACGTTTTTCCTTGTATTTCACATAGCAAATGGGGCGAGTTTTTAAATGCGTCTTGCATTTTGCAGGTCTGAAGTTATCTAGTTCCATTTTTAAGCTATATATTACGCAGTGTTAAGTGGAAAAGAAGTAATGAAAGAAACAGGATCTACATATTCTTTTACTCCTTTTTCAAGAACTACTTTTTTCCATACGTAGCTTTAAACAAAACATATGGTTGCAAAAGGAAGAAAAACAAAAATTATTTAATAAAAAAAATGGAAGCTGATTCTTGACGGGCAAATCTTTTCGTGCAGATGTCTCCTGCGCCTTCTCATCACCGTCATTGTCTTCCAATGTCGGAGATGTGCTGCCTCCCAGAAGCAAGTTTGACAGTGGATACGCCGCTCTTTCGGCGTATTTTGCAATGCAGAATAGTTATTCCTTCCGAAGTTTGTTTTGTTCGATTGACGGAAAGCAGAAGCGAATGGCGCGTTTATGCAGAAAATGGCTTCTGGTAAACCACAATAATAGTATAGACAGTTTTGTTATTCCAGAGAGGATGACTGTGAGCTTGGTGATTTTCCACGATCATTTGCTTTGATCTGGTTGGTTTGCTATATTTATTTTGCTATAATAGCGACATCTATTGGCATAAAGACATCTCCAGCCCGCCAAAGAAGGCCAGGCATGTGACGTCACAGTGACCATGCTTGAAATATATTAGTATTTATAAAGATGGTGGTGATGATTGTCACACTGGGTATGTGTGGAAGGAGATTCTGAAGTAGGGAAATAATGAAATGTGCATGTACAGACTGAGGAAAGATACAGTCTATATAAATGGGGGAGGGGAAGTATCTGATAGTGAAACCAGAAAGTAATATTGGTCCTTAGCTTCGATACTTCCTGAACAGACCTTTAAAGCAGCAGAATGTCCGTGTGCAGATAACTGTAAAGGGAATAAGGCGACTGCAGTGCAGTTCAAGTTTAGCTGCTTTAACAGTTACCGTGGGGTTGCAGGAAGCTATTTTCGGTGAGCCGTCCCGTTAAGCTGCAGGTAGAATAGAGGCGATGTTTGCTCAGCGCCGAGGCCTGAGACTGCAAGATAACTGCGGGGCTAATGAAAAGAAAACGACCCCGTGCACGCTGCACGCGTGGGTCGGAACGTATCTCGCATAACTACCGCCACAGTACACTGAACTAAACGACCAACACTGCAAGTTTCTTTTATTGTCTGTTTCCTAGCTGAGTTTGCTGTCCCTTTGTCAATGCACCGACGCCTTAGGCTGTGGTTACACTGCAAGCGAATTCGCGCGAACAATCCTTCGCGCCAAATAGCGCGAAATCGCGCTATTTCGCGCGAAGGAGAAGTGGTTACAGTGCAAGCGCATTCGCGCGAACGTAGTCGCCGGAAGAAGTGGTCACGCGATTCAAAGCGGTTTTTAGAAGCTAAGTAAAATGATCATATCATACTCGACTGCCGAAAATTCAAGAATATGGATACTGAAGAAGAATTTTATTTTGCTGAAAACCCATTTTTGAAACTCTTTGCATCTGAAAAGAGGAAGAGGCAATTCTGGGTTAATTAAATATTCTTGAATCACCATTTGAGTAAATATTTCAAACTTTTCGATGAATTAAAGAACCAGCCACTAAAGTTTTATGAATATTATCGTATGACTTATGATACATACTCATATATATTGAATGCAATAGAGCAAGAAATAACAAGGCAGTGTTACTTCAGAGAATGTGTTGCACCATCTGAAAAACTGTCAAATTTTCAGAGGAAAAGTAATCCAAAAAGGCGGGTGACTAATAGGTCTACCAATATGGTATATGATGTACGAGAAACTCTTAAAGTGTATTTTAATAGTGATGTTGGTGCCATACCACAACAGTATAATATTTAATGTAAGTTGTATTAATACTTTATTATGCATTTAGACAATGTACTGCATGTAACATTAAAAATAAGTTTACATAAAAATCGTTAACTTATTGCCAACATTTAATTCAGCTGCTATTTCTTCCCATAACTTCCTTGATTTATCACGGTTATGATATCCTTTATGATTCTGATCCCACAATATTCTTCTTTCAAACACCAAACATATCATTTTTTCACAATCCATAATAATACGTAAAACAACTGAAATAACCAAAGGATGGATTCACGCGAAATAAAACCTTTTCCACCTATACGGAATCTACAGCACTTGCCTCAGCCTACAATGGAATCGCTCCGTTCGCGCGAAAAAAAACAAACCCGTTTGAACTTCTAGCGACAACAAGCGATTCGCTCGACGAATTCGCTTTTACTGTAACCGCCTGCCTTTGTTTGTATGTGTTTGTTTATAATAGCGATTTCGCGCGAAATCGCGCTATTTCGCGCGAAGGATTGTTCGCGCGAATTCGCTTGCAGTGTAACCACAGCCTTACATTCTTACCACATTTACCCAATGTGAATTTGAAAAGATATTTAAAAACAAACAAAAACGAAAATACCTGATAAATAAATCCGGCTGAGGTTGCTAATAAACTTTGTAAGCAATGATGTTGCATACCAATTTTCCCGCAGTTGGTTAGTTACTTAATTGTTAATAAATAAAGGAATGTCTGGCAAACCAACATTCTGTAATTATCGTTTGTCGTTAATTATGGGTACTTCTTACGGGCATTCCATTATTTTCAAATATAAAGAAAATGGTTTAAGAACGGTGCATTTTTCTGTGCTGACATACGGTGGTGAGACCTGGGCACTTCATGAATTTACGGAATGGAAACTTAGGATATACCAAATAGTTATGGAAAGGTCAATCCTACGTTTCTAAAACAGACAAAAGGAACTAACATTAATTACAAGGGTTACAGACATCTTGAAGAAAACAGCTCCTTGAAGTGGCAGCGGGCCTGCCATGTTGTTCGGATGAAAGACGAAGGATGTACAAAAACAGTGTTATGCCCCGGACAACACGACAGCGCGTGCAAACTCGAACTCTATTGTTGACTTGCTAAAGATCTGACTGCACAGATTTTGGTTTGCACAGTTTTTTTCAGCAGATATCTGTGAAATGGGTGACGGACGAAAATATTCAAAGGGATTCTTTATAAGCAAACAATAAAATAATGCTTATATTTAAAAAAAAACTCTTCTGTTGGTCGCATCATCACAGACTCACAGCTGTCGACACACTCGGTCATAATTAGATTACTTGAAAATCTGTTGTAAGAGTCGCAGATTTCTGCACCCCTCTACAATAACAGATGCGTAAGTACTGCAAGGGACGTAGGGTCCCCCTTCGTCCACCGCCCTACAAGAACATGGAAAATCCTCTTACAGAGTCTCATGTCGCTTCGCACTCCCCACTGCATTGCGTTCCGGTAACTTATAAAGATTTTTTTTTTTTTGCCCCGTCCCTTGGAAAAAGAGGTCCACCTGATACTATAAGTAACGTTACAAATCGGTAATGGAAAATATAAGCGATGAGTAGCGTTTCATGCCCAGTATCGAGGTTACAAACAAAATATCTTGACGTAGCCTGGAAGCGGCTAGATAATACCGAGAAACACTAAAGGGGATTTTAACGGCACTTGAAAAGTCACCCGAACTACTCAAGCAGTTTTAGGTGCCTTCGAGCATGATGGGATGTTGGTCGAAACTTGTTAAGAGCCTTTCAAGGAAAGAAGGATTGTTTTCAGTTACACTGACATAGTCATACCCTGTTAGGACAATGAAGAAAAAAATTAACAATAAAAAGTTTTTTTTTTTTTTTTTTTTAACTTCTGTTTTAAAATAAAATGTATAAACTTACCCAAACAGTGCAGAATATTACGATATGGTTGAAGACAGCGGGTAAAATGTGTTTACACTAGAACACAGTTTTAGAATAAAACTCTGATGCATCCACCATAAGTGGGTACAAATAAAATGGATTTTCAGCAAACGGGTTTCGTCTTTATTCAAATATCATACCTTCCATTTTTACCATAATTAGTAACGTTAAGATTCGAAGTATCGCTAGACAATGGTTGTATGAAACACCTCATAATTTCAACGTATTAATAGTAAGCAAAACTGGCGCTGATAATATACTAAATCGAGTTTCCCCATTTATGAAATGAGTTTTCATTTCATAAATGGAGAAACGCCAACAAAAGTTAATTAAGCAATTCTCCGAAATGGAATTTGCACGAGTAAAGACCTTTCAGAACTTTATTTCATATGCAGTATTTTCGTCGGTAGATAAAAAATCTACAGAACATTTTAACAGATAAAAAAAAAATTTTAACAGGATGTTTGTAATTCACAGCTTAAACAATAGGTCTGCAAAGTGTTCAGTCCTACCTTAAACATGATTTCTAACAGGTTAGAGAGACGTATCCAAGAGACATGACCCAATACATTGAAAATCATCTGATTGTTCAGAGAATGTAAAACATACAATCAATACACAATAGTTCGCCATATATTTAAAAACACCAAAAAACAAATTAGAGCAAAAAGAACCTTACTATGCTAATAAAATTGAAGTTTATTCGTTTTCACGGCAGTAAGAATTTAATATGCATAGCCTCCAGAACCGATTCGCACCTGCATACCAGGCATCCGAATACCAGACAGGGTTTAAATCTGAATTCTGACTTGGTACTATGACAACTTCTGTTTCACATATGTGAGTAACTCACTACGGTGCCGATACATACGAGCAAGACGTGTTAAAAGATGTCACTAAACCTAGGCAGTGGGAGTAAAACTTGAATCTCTTACGCGGAACAGTATGACATTTATTCCACTGATTGATAAAAGGGATCTTCCAGTTGAGTAATATCATCAACAGATCAGATGATGAATCAAGAAGTCATTTGGTCTCACCGCCAATCAAATCTGCATATACAGTATCAGATAATGATAAACAGATTATTAGATGTTTCGTGGTTTAATTAATGTAATAAATAACTAGTCCACGATCGAGTTTCAAATTTTAACTTGTTTTATTTTCATAAGCACATCGAACTTCATAGATACTGGACACATGTAAATAACTCCAGCGATTGCATTTAACACTTCTTACAAAAACTATACAGCCACACACCGTGTTCATAAACTCGTCGAAAAACCGTCCAAGTAAACTGTCTCTTAGCATCTGCTGGTCGCTTTATATAAGCTCCATTGAAAGTTCTAGAACACTAAAAAGGCTTCCGACAGATATTTCTCGAACATTAACAATAGTTAAACAATTGAAAACATTAAAAACAATCAGAATTAATACATAACCATTTACAATCATTACAAAATGCTTAGTACTTAAACACAAAATTATCCACATAAATCATTTTAAACTGTAGTAAATCGTCCTTTAAATATCGTTGCTCGCCTTAATACTAACAATTACAAACATTTAAGGAATTCTCTACCACAGTTCTGTTCTTAAACATATTAACTGGTATTTAAATAATTTCTTTTCACAAAACCAAATCCATTCAGACTGATTTACAATAAAATACAAGACAAATATACAAAACCATTTTCAATCAAACTCTAGTTTGCTACAATTGCTTCATAAAATACAATATCAGTTAATGTTTAGGTTTGAGGGCTGTTACAAGGTGTCTCGCTAACGTATGATCACAAAGAGAAACCGATATCACAAGTTGAGATCACGGGTAAAAACTATTGGTTTTAATGAACCAATCGTAAGAAATTATGTGCATCAAGTATCATGTGGAACAACATAAGAGGGCGTGATACTGATTTGCCCAGCTGGGAGTTGTCAGATCAATTCAACAGCGAATATAAAAACCAACGTCCTCAGTCACTTGATTTTCTCTGCACTGTGGAGGTAAAAAAAGTTGCAATGTCTGCAGTAAGCGCATGTTTCTATGTGGACTGAAAATGAAGTAAAACAAGAGAACGTCGTAGGTAAGTTCAACTTCTCGGTTATCAGGTTATTTTTCAATATGACTGAAGACTTTTACAGCCATTTAGCCATTGCGTATTATAAATCTGCTAGTGTACTATTGTCCTTCAAGTCTTTGTCATTTTTGCCTCTCTTCACGCATTATTTCTAAAGTATTTTTGTTTACCATAGTACTGCATGGTACGGACACGAGATTTAATTAAAACCTTTCATGGTCGAGGCCGGACCCGAACTGGCGACCACAGAAACTCGAAGCCAACACGCTAACCTCTACGTTGGAAGGGTTAGTGTTATCAGTTATTATACGACCTAAGTCTGATTCACATTTAAAACCAAATAATTTATATCTACATGAAATTTTATCGGTAAACTAGCCGAGCGAATACGTTTGGATAACACGACGTTTCGGCGGTCATATACTTTGCCGCCATTGACTTGACAATGGTGGCAGAGAATATGTCCGCTGTCGTGTTATACAAACGTACTCACTCGGCTAGTTTCCAGAAAAAATTTCATCTATATACAAAGCCTTCATTCTTATATAATTTATATCTGTCTAGTAATTGACTAAGCAAATTGAGCAAAGCATTCTATTGATTAAGATGATCAATAATGACCAGATAACATAAAAATTAGCATACAAAATGCGGCAAAAACAATTAGTTAAGTAAAAAAAGAGTAACATTCAGCAGAATCATTAAGATTAGAGCATTCCGTCGTCGACAGGACATTAAAACCTTACTGCTCTGCAAAAAGACTAACATCGCTATAAGCAACTCATCTCGTCAAAATCGTAATCAAATACTGCTAAATATTTAGTTAAATCGCAGTTGCATCGGTGTTTAGTGCGTATACAGTTGGTAGCAATTACTTGTATGACGCAAGCAGCCAAACTGACTTCTGTTCTTCACCCTTGGGGATTGTGCACAAACTACGTGGCTCGGTCCACGGGGGGGGGGGGGGGTTGGCTGGAAGGCTACGCTGGGCTACGTGGAGGGAGGGGGGATTCCGAGCCAGGCCACGTAGCTTTCCTTTCATAATATTTTTCACAGTTAAAATGAGGAACAGAACTCACAACAGCACGTGAATATTTATTTCCGTCATTTAACTATCTCCGTATGTAATTTACAATAGTCTGACAAGAGAAAACAGTACAAAATGTCTTCTGGAATCAAAAGGTAACAAAGCTACGTGCTACGTGGGGGGGGGGGGGGGGGGAGGCAAAAGCCACGGGGCTACGTGGGGGGGGGGGGGGGGGGTTCACAGGAGGCCAAAATGGAGCTACGTGGTTTGTGCATGCTCCCTTGTTGACGTTTTGTGAAGCGTGAGACTACAAATTCAGGTATATATTCATAAAATTTTATGCAGTTTTAAGGAAAAGTTTTAGGAAGCTTAGTAAAAGCACTTAATAGCTGAAAGAAAAACCAAAACCCTGTCATAACAAGAATTCGTCACACTGAAACCGGGAGTGAACTTTCAAAGAAAATTAGTTCATTATTACTGTTGTTGTGTTGGCACATGTGAAGCATACATATTATCCCCAGCACCACAAATCACAATTTCGTTTATCTCGAATTAAAATTTTTGTACACATAAAATCTTTCTCTAAACCACCATACAAGTTTTTATTTTTTTATTTTTTTATGACATTACGCGTTGTTGGCAACGCGGTAGAAGACTCGGAGAAGAGAACGGGAAGAAATTCTGCCGTGGAATTTTGAGGGAACCATTCCGACATTCGCCTGAAAAGTTTTGGGAAATTAATGGAAACCAAAATCTGAACGAGCAGACGAGGATTCGAACACACGTCCTCCCAAATGCGAGGTCAGAGCGTCACGCTCACCCACCACGCTCGGGATTATAATTTGAAAAGTTAAGAATAACTACAAAAGTCTTTTTTTTAATCCATTCCCAAATATGAAATATTATACATTTCAGAGTGTAATACAGCAGTTTATTAGGAAACGCTCAGCTACGTCATTCAATGTGGGGTAGTGTCATTTGAACAGCAGACGTCAGCAAGTTCTAAGTGTTACGAGCAATGTGATAATTAGCTGAATTTAAGCCACCAGTGCTAACGTTTGTTAACATGTCGTACCATCAACACGTTAGGCAACAAAAGAAAGTTCTGTTGTTCACATTCATGATACAGTAGAGTGAAAAATGTTAGAAGCTCTTAGTTAACGAAATATAAAAGTTCTCAACCCGGCGGATAATCGATGCTCTGTGTAAACAGTGTGAGATAACGAAAGATATCCGCGAGACACCTGGAGTATGCGTACCATATTACTGCGACATTGAAAAATGATAATGTAAAACGAAAAAGATTTACAAGGAGTGGTAAAAACTGCATTTGGCATTAGATGAAGAGAAAAAGGTCAGGCCTCGGTAGCGTAGGGGCTAGAGTGCTAAGCTCCGCGTGCCGAACCTCGCCGGTTCGAGACCGGCCGAGGCAGGGTTGTTAAAGTGTTGTGTCTGTGAATGTCATGTCAGTCCTGTGGTATGTCTAATTAGCTGGTAAAAAATTCATCAGGCTGTCTGTATGGCCTAAGATGCCGAAAATAATTGAAAAAAAAGGACATGTCAGCTTTGAAGTTATTATCCGTCGATAAGTTTACAAAAACACCGCAAGTAGATTACGTGGAGACCTGGAAAGCGGAAAAATATTTTGAAGTGAAATTCTATTGGGCACGGTAGTGAAAAATTTGTTACCTTCGCGTGTTATAAGTGCGGTGCGCACTTTACGTTCTGCGCATGCTCACTTAGCTATACATTGATACAAGCTGCTACGATAGTGTCCGGTGTCACTTAAGTTCGTGTTGAACAGCACAGGTTTAAACGTAACGACATCAGACTGTATATTTACAACCAGAGGAATCGCCATTATTACACACTTTCATGCACCAGTATTTTTGTTGCTTTTTGTTTATTTATATTCGTTTCATTTTTTATGAGAATAACTTCGACAAAGTTCTCGTTTTTTGTACAAATGCTATATAGATAGTATCATTCGTCCACTCGATTGAGAAAGAAATAACAAAAATATATAGAAAAATATATGGCAAAAATACACATAAAAATGCACAGAAGTTTCATTTCTTGAGCGTGTACATACTGATACACGTACCAGATATTCTTTTACATTGTATCTTCAATCCCCTGCATCGTTCAAGGCCGTGTATAGAAATGATAATCGGCGAAACATTGCTAGGAATAACAGACAATTGTAAGAATTTATTAAAGTTGTGCAAAAATGAAACGCAATACAGACGTTGGTGGCCAGAAAACTTGGTGGACCCGGTCACAGATAGTGATGCAATCGCATATCTATGAAATATTAAAATTTTATGATCGGCACTCTGCAAACGAAGATAACTCTCTTACGACAAACTGTAAAATTTCATTACATGATAAAGTATTGCAAGGGACAATTTACGACGATGATCGAGGCAGAGGATTAATAATTCAAACCACCGTGGTATTTCGTTATTCTCACGCTTTTACAAAATATTTTTTATATTTCTTTTTTAGTGTGATATATTTCTTTACAATGTGCGTTTAGAATCATTATTATTATATTATCTGTACTTACATGTAAGAATAACAGTAAACACAATAACAACTCATGTTTCAATTTTTCACTCCAAAAGAAAATGTCTCTAGCCGGGATATATAATTTTATATGAGGCCCGCGGAGTAATGATGCACTTTCAAAGTGGCCCGCAGGATCATTTGGGTTGGACACCCCTGGTTTAAAGTATTGAACCTTTTTTTTTTTTAATTCCCGGTACTACAAATTCACAGATTCCGGTGCATATGAGCAGACTGTCTTCATGCATATGCGTGAATGTTTTCCCGTAAGCAGAATGCGTCACCAATAGACGGTCAGCCTGTAAATCAGTCAGTGTAATGAAAGCTTGTAGCTTTCACGGTTTTCACGAAATTGTCGAAACCATCCACTCATTTATGAAGCGGAATGGTTGCACTATGACAGTAGTATTGCCTCATAAACTAAATATATCCGAGCGTATTCTTGAACCCTCCAGAAGCTTTTACAGGGTAGTATTCTTTTGGTTTAAGTCTAATTTCTTATTTTATCAAAAAAAAAAAAATGATTCAAAGGATCAAGCCACCTTACCCCCAGTTAACTTTCTTTTCCGAACACACACAACATTTACCTGATTCGTAAGGTTGCGGATCCACCAAGCGTTTGTGACGTTAGCAAATACAGAATTTGCACGGTGGAGACGAGAAAAGCGCGCACGAACAAAGATTTATGGACGTTTCGACTGGTATCGTACGTCAAAGCAACATATATAACAACAGGATGGGATAGTGTTAAGTGTTTCCTGTTCCCTGAGTACTATAATTTACGCCCGGAGATATAGTAAAGTAATCATAAATATTACCACAGCAAAATTAAAAAGCACTACGCCTGCAGTGAAATCGCAACGGATACGGGAGCCACTATTGACTCTGTTAGGGACAAAGTAAATTCTTTAATCTCTTTTCAGAATCTTCTGGCGACATATGACAAAACTTTTCAAATAAACCACTCCCATCGTCTGTTCTTAAGTCATTTAGCAGTCACGTTGAATTCCGTTTTTTTTTTTTTTTTTTTAATGAGATGTTTACAATTTAGGTTTCCTCTTTCTTTTTTGATAATATCATCTTTTTCACTTAAAACAAACATAACTACACAAGGTGCAATACTAACAAAAAAATTCCTCTCAGATCCATTTAGACACATTACAGGTACTAGTCGGAACGATGAGAAATGTTCGTACACGTACAGCTGTTTGCGAATATTCGGTTGATGGAGACAAGCCAAACCACCCAATCACAAAGCAAACTATGCGCGCCTGTTGGATCCCTACTTTAAGGACCATTGTTCTTTAGACTCCGCTTCAAGCCATTTTTTGACTGTCCTTCATTCTGAAAATTCCGATAAGAGGACCCCATTTGAGTAACGGGGTTCACAGGAGGAGCCTCTACGAAGATTGCGGTTTATACAACATAAAGCAATAGGGCACACCCTGGGCAACGTCTTCTGACCTTCTATCACTATCGCGCACTAATGCGCCAAAGCAATACATTTGAGTAACTACGAAGCTGTATCCCAGTTATAATTATTTCTCGCAAATGGGTTCCTGAAACCTTTCGCAAATGCTCGATCAGCCGTTCTGAAGACCAGTCATTTGAAGAGGATACCGGCAGCAAAATACTGAATATCTCTGTTCACTAGTCAAGCACTTTTCGTAAGGGCGGACTTATTGTCATTTTCAATGTCGGAAGAGTTTTAAAGCGCAGAAGAACTGACGGCTGTGTAACTGCTGTAAAAATGTTGAAGGATGCGTCACAAGAGAACGCGTACTGAAATAGCTAGCAGTGCTAACACCTATTTGAAGACGATGTGCTGGAAGGTATAGAAATCCTAAATCTGCTGCGATTGTTTACATATCAACTAGAATCAGTGAATCTCGACCACTTTGATCTAGATTCAAAATATTGAGGGAAGGGTGTAACACTTGTGAACTGAAACAAACGAAAGCGATATTTAAAAAAATATAATCACCTATTTTGTGTCAGCACCGGATAAAATTGCTAGCCTATTTTTTAAAAAAGAATATTTGTCACTGGAAGAGGAAAATAAAAAGTATACCTCACAAAAAAGTATTTTTTTTCATGCTTACTGAACTATCATCTTTGTTTTCCTTTCAAATGGTATAACTGGTACCTCATCCTGAATCTAGATTCATAAATACATACACAGTAATTTTTAACTAAATTTATGGATGATCCGTTTCTCTTATCCTGTTATTTACATTCATCACTATTTCAGTGAAAGATCAAATGGTAGGGAACAGAAGCACGTGGAAAACATTTATTTTTGTATCTGATAAATTATTACGCGCCTTTCCGAGTACATAGTGTCGTGGATAAGTGACTTCTTACGTTCCTCTCAGATAAAAATCGATTCAAAACTATGTGTTCTAACAAGTCGTTTGGAAATGAATTACGTACAAGGGCATTCCGTTCCAAAAAAAATATTTTTGACGAAAAATAAAGTATTTCCTCATACATTTTGGTTAGAATAAAATATTTCGACCGAAATGAAGAACGGCTGGTAACCCTAACTCCGAACTGTGTTTTGTGACAACATAAATAAACGCAACCGAAACGAGAAATAAGATATCTCAGGTGAACGTTGTGATCTTCAAAAGTTGGTAGCGATAAGGATTGTATTTACTCGAGCGAGATGAGATTAAGAAGCAGCTGTGACTTTGCGTCACACACACTACCCGTCGCAAAAAAAATAGAACGAGGGCCGCAGACAATGGCGTGTGTGGTAATAGCTGGCAGGTGTTATGCGGGGGAGGTGCCAATGCATTGACCGAGAAAGTGAACCGCCTCAGATAACACTGAACAGTCTTTGTACAGGTTGCAGAGCGCTTACCGACTACACAGAGCCACTGACCAGTAAGCACTGTGTAAATATCTGTGTCCAGCCAGCAGCTTGTAGCGTAATTGACAGTGCCTTGGTGTGATGCAGTTAGGATCTGCTTGTTACCTACGATCGGTAATTACCGAGCGTGGTGGGTGAACGGTTAACGTTCTGGCCTCGCATTCGGGAGGACGCGGGTTCGAATCCCCGTCCGGGCAT
This sequence comes from Vandiemenella viatica, assembly GCA_031002005.1. Classification (NCBI taxonomy): domain Eukaryota; kingdom Metazoa; phylum Arthropoda; class Insecta; order Orthoptera; family Morabidae; genus Vandiemenella; species Vandiemenella viatica. The sequence continues at coordinate 91,649,508 of CM061914.1, forward strand.
CGAGATTTGGGTTTCCCATGATTTCCCCAAATCACTCCGGCGAATGCCGGGATACTTCCTTCAAAAAGGCCATGGCCAAATTCGTTCCCGTTCCTTGTCCCTAGTCCCATCCCGCCTCTAATGACCTTAGCAGTCGACGAGGAGGCGTAAAGCCATAATTAAAAAAAGCTCGGTAATTGACTCAAGTATTTCGGATTTTACGCTTAGATTTTGAGATTTTACGATTAGTTAGAATCGAAGTAATTACAATCGGGTTACCGAAACCATTCTGGCATCTTGCGATCGGAATATATAATGAAATGTTCCAAAAGTAACTTGATACAATGTAATTTTCCAGCCGGATAGTTTCGTGAAAACGCAACGTTTCGACAGATCGCTCTGCTATCTTCAGCAGCCGTCACATGGCTTCCGGTAGTTGTAAGCCTGCTGTTACTGCCTCGACAGCAGAGCCATCTGACGAAAAGTTGTGTCTTCACGACACAATCCGGCTGCCACCCGTGGAAATTCATCGCAGCAATACGACGAGAAAGTCTCCACTCATACATAAGTAATTGGATACTTTAATAATACTAATATACTTAAATATATATTATTTGGGAGGCTTCAGTAGTTACGATGTCCGGACGGGGATTTGAGCCCGCGTCCTCTCGAACGCAAGGTACAAGTGCGTGGATCAAGGTGTGCAAACGAAATAAAACTATGTCCCGTATGGTACGAAATTAAAGGAGGAAAAACCAGAACTTAGAAATGTAAATGGGATAAATTTCATCACATTTTCCTAGTGTGAAAAATAAATTACTGTCTAGATCTTCACACCTGTAGCTACTGTTTTTTCAGCCATTATGCCATAAACAGCCTTTCTACTAGAATACAATCAACAGCTTCTAATTTATAAATTCACGATTTCTCATAAAGAAAGACCAAAGATTAAGGCAGAATAGAAAAGCACAACGTTTCACTCACTCGCTTCTTTCATCTCTCAGTCAAAACACATATTAACACAAGGGAGGACAACGGTGGACTAACACGTTTCATCTACCCAGAAAGAAAACCTACCAACGTTCGCGTTGAGAAGAAATTTAACATTTGTGTTAAGACTTTACCTTCGATCCTCTGATTCCAAATTGGATTCTTAGAGCCATCAATCATCACAGTTTCCTTTCTTCAACTTACCTGTATGATCAATTTCTCTCAGTTTCTAATTTCCGACAGATATCTTAAACAGACAACAGAAAGAGTTACTCAACAGGAGTGTTGACATGAAAACGTGGGTGAGCGGTAACGTTCGGGACTGGCAATCGGGAGGACAATGGTTCAAATCCCCGCCCGGCCGTCCAAATTTCGGTTTCCCACTCCAGACGAATGCGGGGATGCTTCCTTCATAAAGACCATGGTCGAATTCCTTCCTGTTCCTCCTCCCCCAACCTTTCCCGCCTTTAATGACCTCGAAGTCGACAAGGCCTAAAGCCATAAGTAAAAAAAAAAAAAAAAGCAGGGATGGTTCTTCAAAAAGCCACAGCCGGATTCTTTCCCATTCCTTTCGAGGCTCGAACGACAGCGACGTCGACGAGGCGCAAGGCCCAAAGAAAAAAGGTGATGTTATAACTTCTTTCTGTATCCTCAACAATCACTTTGCTTAAATGCATCTCCTTCTGACGCCATGTCCGATTCCGGGCGTAGGAGACTTCTTGATTCTCATGGAGAGTAGCTTCCCGTTGCTTTCCTCAGTGTGTTTCTACGTGTTACCGTAAGTGTGCATGACTGTGACAGTATGTGTGGTCAGTGTACGGTGTTACTTGTATTGTATGAATATGAGAGTTGACTAAAGGAGAGGGTGACATACAGTGCTGGCCGATTCAGGTTTACTCTTCCGAAAGACACCAGGATAGCCAGGCATAACATTCCCATCCGTCGGACGAATCCCAGCAGTGCCTCGAGATTTAACCAAAGACTTTAGTGCACAATCTGTTGATTAGGAATAGTGAATCATCACATCTCTAACCCTGCCAGCCCAAGCCTGATGACAAAATTTTGTTCCACCATCGGGATAAGAACCAGCCAACCCCGCGCGAGCGCTGGGCACCTACACGGTGCTGTAATCGACTGAGCCAACGGGGCGGGCTTCCATGCATCACTTCTTCGCTAAGCCGCGTTCCCACGACGTCTTGTAACGAAGGCGGGACGGTAGGGACGAGCGCGCGCCGCAGGTTAGCCCTCGTTTACCTCGCCACCACCTCCCCACCACGTTGCCTAGTGTCGTTTGGAACAGAACACTTCACAGCAACAGAAGGGGTGCGCACTGCTGCTGCAAACCGATGGCAACAGCACACCTCTACACACGCCTGTGATGTTTACCGACACGGAGTTGGTAGCTGCGTTTCATCTCCGCTAGCAGAGGCGGCCCTGTTCCCATGGCGTGTTGTTGAGTATCCATCCCGTCCCGCCTCCTTTACAAGAGATCGTGGGAAAGCGGCTTTCTATTTCCCCGCATGATGACTCACTCTGAATGTCACGGAAATGAGGTACCTGTGTGGTAAGGGTACAGTCACCCCCGTGTTGGAATACACCTCTGAGTCTCGCCAGCTGCCGGGGCATTGTGCGTGGATTAACATACAAAGAGAGACGGGGGCCGATCACGCCACTAACTCCGCCCGACCTCGCCAACCAGACGGGGATCAAGGGCGAGTCAAGTACCGCACCACATCTGGCGCCGACTTCCTTATCACCAAGGCCGCCAACTTAGAAGTACTGCAGGTGGAAAACTTTCACTCCCTGTTCAAATCACGCTTCTTATAGCTAGCATTCTATTTACTACAAACGTTTTCTAACGAGCTGTGATTTAGCAATTCTATTTTTCCCGTTTACATACAATTTTTCCTTAATGATATCAATGTTACTAGTCTTGCATTAATTTATTGACCTTACACTAATTATTTAGTGATTAAGAGTTTTTGCTTTTGTTGTTTTGTAAATATGTCTTTTTTTTTATTCTCAATGGCTTTCGGCATCTGAGACCATACAGCCAACTCGATGGTAATTATGTCATTCAGTGCTTTCAGTATCTCCAGTATGAATTTTTTCCACTTAATTAGACACACCACAGGACGACATTACATTCAGACAGCAGACACAACAGTTAAACACCCATGCCAGCGGCCGGACTCGAACCGGCGACCTTCGGCACGTGGAGCTAGCGCTCTAGCCCCTACGATACCGAGGCCGGCGAGCTATTAACACATGTTTAGAAATTTTGACAAGACTCTGCGGTTAGGTTACTACTGAAGGGACCGAGCATGATGGGTGAGTGGTTAACGCTCTAGCCTCGCATTCGGGAGGACACCGGTTCGAATCCCCGTCCGGGCATCCAGATTTGGGTTTTCAACGGATTCCCCAAATCACTCCAGGCGAATGCCGAGATGCTTCCTTCAAAAAGTCCATGGCCAAATTCCTTCCCGTTCCTTGTCCACAGTCCCATCCCGCCTCTAATGACCTTGACGTCGACGAGGCGTAAAAAAATGACTAGAGAAGGAAGATGATTGGGGGAAAGGAATCGGAAGGATTCGGCAATGGCCTTATAAATGAAACCTCCCGGCATTTGCCTGGAGTGATTTCGGTAAACAATGGAAAATCGAAATCAGTAGGCCGTACCGGGAATTGAACCAGCGTCCTTCCAAATGCTAGATTCGAGCGTTACCGGTCACGCACCGGACACGGTGATTTACAATATATTCACTCCAAAACCGTACTAGAGTTGTATATCAGAAAGTATAGCGAACTTGTCAACTAGAGCATTAACGCTACGTTCGTCTATGGTTCGCAGAAGTGTATGCTGTGTAGAGATCGAAGAAATCGTTCCATAAAAAAAAAAAAGACTTTGAAACAAAGCAGGTGTAAGATACGCTTTATTTCGAGACGAGCTACTGAAATTGAAGTAAACTGGGCAAATGATTCAAATCAAACACGAAATTGATACCTTTGAACTGAAAGAAACGAAGAGAAAGATCCAGAAAAAGATGCTTAACGAGATGAAGTCTCAAATTGGACTTACATTGCCATCCGTGGCACGGAACAATAAAAGAAATTAAACGGTATAAAGAGAGTTCTTTGCACAGCAGTAGATTTTCAGTGATTAATAAACACTGATTTAATACACAGTTTATAAGCTATATGAAGAAGATACAATATCATTAGCGTGTAGTCATAATGCTGTCAATATTTCCCAAAGATCCTATCACACAATAATTTGGCTGCCCTAAAGGTTCCGTGGGTTTTTCGTACTGGTCTTCGAATGTCTCCGTAACAGAAAACTCGGTTTTCATTTTACATGTCAACATAATGTAACTCAGTTGACATCATAATTAGTCTCTGCTCTTTCCAGGACTAGATGATTATTAAATTTATTAATATATCCTCAATAGCTTCAGTTCCTGAAAAGATATTTTATTTACAGAAATTAAAGTTTCTTATTATTCAGTTTCATTTTTACCAATTAAGTAAATGCTTACTTCTCCCAGAATTTTTCTTTTTAGCAGAAGCAGTTAATAAGAATTGAGTAGATCTTCAGGAAATCCACGACATGAAAAATGTGGAGATTAATTGCTAAGAAGCAACAACAATGAATAATCAATTATCTACCCGCAAATTAAACGTAAATGATATAATTCCTCAAGCAACAATACTAAGAAAATATTGTAGTTATTTCTCTATTTTCAGAGGCAATGTTTATAACAAGTTATTTCAGCGAAAAACATTTTTTTGGTAGCATTATTTTCGGGTAAAGGCTTATATCAGTTTCTCTGACTGTGTGTATTTGTGTCATATTTCAGGGAAATTTTCGAATGTATCAAGCTTTATGAACTAATGTTTAGTTCGGCATAAATGATTAAAAGCCATAATTTTTGTGGTAATATCAGGTAGGACCAATTGCTTTAAGTCGCGAACACAGAATGACTACATGACAACGACGCCGCTGTTATTTTTGGTGCTGAAAGTTTTGTTTTGCCGCTTAACTTCGAGAAAAATGGCTGATATGGCTAGGTTGAAACTCACGGCTCCAGGTGAGAAGACTATACACCTACCGGACAGAAACAAAATTTAACCTTAAAATTTCTTATTTTCAAATATATTTACCATTTCTTAAAGTCATCTCTTGATAAAATAAATGAGACCAAAATGCTTCTAAATACTTTTTAGAATTACACGCACCGAAATCGGCGGGGGAGGGGGGAGGGGGGGGAGGACTGTCTACACAGTATAAAACCAATGAAAAATTCATTTCGACAGCATACGACATTCATAGTTCGTGCAGTTTGATTTTTATAGCAGAATAAATGGGAAAAAAACCTGTCCCTATCTGTTGGACAATCTCCGTGCGTGCTGGGGCAACTGAATTCCTTTAACAGAACTTTCATTTCGGCAGAATGTGATCAGCGTTCCAGCATCAACTTCTCACAACAGAAAGAGAATGAAACAAGCCAAGCGCGGTTTTTCCGGAATTTCCGAATCTCGTTATTACAACTAGAAAAACAACAGATAACAGCGGAATGGTCATAAATCGTCAATAGAAACAAAAGACTGTCTCAAATCAGGCCACATTCTTCCTCGTACCTGACATAAACTTGCCACAGCAATTGATGATCTCCAAAGCAGATTTACTAACTTTCATTTTTGTTCCGTACAGGGATGATCACAGCAGCAAAAACAAGCCAGCTATTTTTACCGGTTAAAAAAATCAAATATATTAAATCAATTAACGGCATTGCCATAAGATGACGTTTTACCGTTTCTTACTATTGACCAGTCTGAATAATTGTAAATAGATTTAAATATAATTTTAACAATTTTCTTTTTATTAAAATGATGCTGTGCGTCTTTTGTGGTTTGTTAATATCAACAGCCCATAACGGTTGTAACATACGTTTGAATGGATGAGTATTTAATAGCTTGAATAGCGGCTGCAAAACACGAAAACAAGATCGAATCCGGTTTCGTTTCCTTGAACTTTTTCAGTTGTCTGAATGAATAATCTGTGATCCAGGGTCCGCAAGTCGTTAAAATATAATTACAGCGGAAGAAACTAATTACAAGCATGTATTTGATACGCAACATTCTAAACTGCTAATGGATGCACCCAATCAACTAAATGAAACAATAAATTTGCTGGTACATTTTGGCTATCACCCAAAGACTGCAGAATCTGCCACTGGAGACGGCAATGTCTTTACGAAATGTTTATCAGGCACCTGCAGAAATAGTGATAAGGTAAAAGAAACGCTTGGACAAATACTGGTGTTCGTATAGATGTTACTATCCTGTTTACGGTCATTTTCCCTAACTTCAAATAATTACTGCAATGTAAAATAAAAGAAATTATTCATTTATTATAGTTACATGAGATTGGATTGTTAATGTTTCATATTTTGTTCTTTACATTACGTGAAATAGTTCTGAATGAGGTGTCATACTTCTAAATTGTGCTCAATTAATTCAAGTATTTAAGTTATAATTAAAGGGCATTAATACATATCATTGCGTTAAGGCCTTTTTCAATAAATAGAAACTAGACGACCCGTGCGAAAATTTCGCGAATAAAATGCGATGAATAATGAGGTTTAATATGATGTCACCAAAGCTGAGTCATTACTTTTCATACTCCTACTTCATTTATCGATTTTGGATAGAAATCCAGGGAGACAAATGGCTCGAAACACAAAAAAACTTATTAATATATTTTTCTCGGGCTTCCAGCCGTGTTAATATATCATATTTGCGGGACGTTTCGAAGGCTTCCATCTCTGCCTCCATTGTCAACCAAATGTCAGTGTATAACTGTTTGTTTATTCAGCCGCTGCTACGGAAACGGTGGAAAACAAAAACCAACACAACGCGATTACGTCATCCGCTCTTCTGCTCGTTAGCGGCGCGAAACTGTTTCAGTACTTTAATCGCCGGGTTCCAGGCCGCACTGAGTTGATAACCAGTGTCCCTGTTGACTAATAAATCAGTTAATCTTATTTCTACAGCCTCTGTAATAACGCTGGCCCAAAAATCTTTGACCCGGGCTAAAATGGTTGTTTTTTCAAATTCAAAAGTGTGACCTTCTTGCACACTATGTTCGGCCACCGCAGATTTTTCTTCTTGCCCAAGACGAACATTTCTGGCGTGCTCTACACATCGCTGCACAATGCATCGCTGCGTCTGTCCAATGTAGCCGCGGCCACTTTCACATGGTATATAATATACACCAGGGGTTCGTAAACCTAGGTAATCTTTAACGCTGCCGACCAAGTTACTAATTTTAGTGGGTGGTCTATAAATTGTCTTGACTCCGTGTTGTGATAGCAGTCTACCTATTTTGAAACTTAGGGCACCCACAAACGGTAGAAACGCAAGGCCCTTGGTATCACTCTGATCTCTCCGTCGATTTTCCTTCTGTTTAAACGCACGAGTAATCTGTCCCTGATTATAACCATTATTTAAAAACGTTTTCCGGAGATAGTCCAATTCCCCAGCCAGGCTATGTTTGTCACAAATCCTTTGTGCTCTGTGTACCAAGGTAGTTAATACAGAGTTTCGTTGTGCCGGATGATGACAGCTGTTGGCATTTAAATATAAGTCGGTATGGGTAGGCTTCCGATACACAGTGTGTCCCAGCGAACCATCAGCACGTTTAATAACAAGCACATCAAGAAACGGCAGGCAACCGTCCTCCTCCAATTCCATTGTGAACTGAATATTTTCATGGATTGAATTGAGATGCGCAAGGAATTGGTCAAGACTGTTTCTGCCATGGGGCCAAATCACAAAGGTATCATCGACATACCTATAAAAACACTTCGGCTGGAGTGGTGCGTGGTTTAGTGCCTCTTCTTCAAAAAATTCCATGAAGAAATCAGCAATGACAGGAGACAACGGCGAACCCATTGCTACACCGTCCACTTGTTCGTAATATTCTCCTTCAAACTTAAAATAAGTGGTTGTCAACACATGGTGGAAAATATCAATCATTTTTTGATCAAAATACCTCCTTAACAGATCTAAGGAGTCGACCAAGGGAACACGAGTAAAAAGAGAGACCACATCGAAGCTCACCATTAAATCACCAGGATCTAAATTCATGTTGTCTAAGATTTCCACAAACTCACTGGAATTTCGAATACTGCGATGAGCCTTCCCTACGAATGGGTTGAGAATATCTTTGAGGTATTTAGCCAAAAAGTACGTAGGGCTATCAATTGTACTTACAATAGGTCGCATAGGTACTCCTACTTTATGTACTTTCGGTAGACCGTACAACCTGGGAGGAACAGGAGCACGGGGTTGGAGTCGTCTTTTCACATCTTCTGGTAGTTCTAAGGAGCGGATCAGCTTCGTAGTCAAGTTGGTTAGCTTAGATGTAGGGTCACGGTTAATCTTCCTGTATGCTTGGTCCTCCAAAAGCTGCATAATTTTACTATGATAGTCCATCTTGCTTAAAACCACCGTGCAGTTACCCTTGTCTGCCGGAAGAATGACAATATTTTCGTCTTTCTTCAACTCACGAAGCGCACGCCTCTCTTCACTTGAGATGTTTGATTTAGGCAATTTACCTTTACAAAGCAGCCGACATGTTTCACGCCTTATCCCCTCCGCTTCTTCCGCAGGTAGCGTGCGAACTGCAATTTCAACACCACTGATAATCTCCCGATAAGGCACAGATTTAGGTACCGGAGCAAAATTGAGGCCCTTCGATAAAACAGATGACGTAGCAGGATCAAGTTCTCTGTCTGATAGATTAACAATAGTTCGCGCTGAAACATGTGGCTTCGTGGAAAATTTCATTGAAATCCGCTCAAATTTCGAACACTGTCTGGCCGACGCACGTTGTTGCAGCTTGAAACTATACGCTGTAGTACTGCCATCTACCCACTCCCAGGCATCCACAGATAATGCGTTAGCAAGGTAAAGATGACACGATAGCAGCGTCTTGCCAATCCGGTCCAAAGCTTGTCTCGTAAAACGAATACGTTCCTTTACCAAAGCAAGGCTTGCACGACGCAAAATTCTCACTGCTGCGGCCGAAGTAATTGGATGACGTATTCGGGCAAATTGTGGCACCACATCATGATCACGACATCTTTGAAGAAACGCCAGATTGCACAAAAGCTTGGCCTTTTTATTACGTAGCATTTCTAACTGTTTTACAGAACGAAACATCTCCTCCCCGTAAAGGCTAGTGATATAGGATCGTAATTTTTCACGGCGTTGAATATTAATATATTTTTCTCGGGCTTCCAGCCGTGTTAATATATCATATTTGCGGGACGTTTCGAAGGCGTCCATCTCTGCCTCCATTGTCAACCAAATGTCAGTGTATAACTGTTTGTTTATTCAGCCGCTGCTACAGAAACGGTGGAAAACAAAAACCAACACAACGCGATTACGTCATCCGCTCTTCCGGCAGACAAGGGTAACTGCACGGTGGTTTTAAGCAAGATGGACTATCATAGTAAAATTATGCAGCTTTTGGAGGACCAAGCATACAGGAAGATTAACCGTGACCCTACATCTAAGCTAACCAACTTGACTACGAAGCTGATCCGCTCCTTAGAACTACCAGAAGATGTGAAAAGACGACTCCAACCCCGTGCTCCTGTTCCTCCCAGGTTGTACGGTCTACCGAAAGTACATAAAGTAGGAGTACCTATGCGACCTATTGTAAGTACAATTGATAGCCCTACGTACTTTTTGGCTAAATACCTCAAAGATATTCTCAACCCATTCGTAGGGAAGGCTCATCGCAGTATTCGAAATTCCAGTGAGTTTGTGGAAATCTTAGACAACATGAATTTAGATCCTGGTGATTTAATGGTGAGCTTCGATGTGGTCTCTCTTTTTACTCGTGTTCCCTTGGTCGACTCCTTAGATCTGTTAAGGAGGTATTTGATCAAAAAATGATTGATATTTTCCACCATGTGTTGACAACCACTTATTTTAAGTTTGAAGGAGAATATTACGAACAAGTGGACGGTGTAGCAATGGGTTCGCCGTTGTCTCCTGTCATTGCTGATTTCTTCATGGAATTTTTTGAAGAAGAGGCACTAAACCACGCACCACTCCAGCCGAAGTGTTTTTATAGGTATGTCGATGATACCTTTGTGATTTGGCCCCATGGCAGAAACAGTCTTGACCAATTCCTTGCGCATCTCAATTCAATCCATGAAAATATTCAGTTCACAATGGAATTGGAGGAGGACGGTTGCCTGCCGTTTCTTGATGTGCTTGTTATTAAACGTGCTGATGGTTCGCTGGGACACACTGTGTATCGGAAGCCTACCCATACCGACTTATATTTAAATGCCAACAGCTGTCATCATCCGGCACAACGAAACTCTGTATTAACTACCTTGGTACACAGAGCACAAAGGATTTGTGACAAACATAGCCTGGCTGGGGAATTGGACTATCTCCGGAAAACGTTTTTAAATAATGGTTATAATCAGGGACAGATTACTCGTGCGTTTAAACAGAAGGAAAATCGACGGAGAGATCAGAGTGATACCAAGGGCCTTGCGTTTCTACCGTTTGTGGGTGCCCTAAGTTTCAAAATAGGTAGACTGCTATCACAACACGGAGTCAAGACAATTTATAGACCACCCACTAAAATTAGTAACTTGGTCGGCAGCGTTAAAGATTACCTAGGTTTACGAACCCCTGGTGTATATTATATACCATGTGAAAGTGGCCGCGGCTACATTGGACAGACGCAGCGATGCATTGTGCAGCGATGTGTAGAGCACGCCAGAAATGTTCGTCTTGGGCAAGAAGAAAAATCTGCGGTGGCCGAACATAGTGTGCAAGAAGGTCACACTTTTGAATTTGAAAAAACAACCATTTTAGCCCGGGTCAAAGATTTTTGGGCCAGCGTTATTACAGAGGCTGTAGAAATAAGATTAACTGATTTATTAGTCAACAGGGACACTGGTTATCAACTCAGTGCGGCCTGGAACCCGGCGATTAAAGTACTGAAACAGTTTCGCGCCGCTAACGAGCAGAAGAGCGGATGACGTAATCGCGTTGTGTTGGTTTTTGTTTTCCACCGTTTCCGTAGCAGCGGCTGAATAAACAAACAGTTATACACTGACATTTGGTTGACAATGGAGGCAGAGATGGACGCCTTCGAAACGTCCCGCAAATATGATATATTAACACGGCTGGAAGCCCGAGAAAAATATATTAATATTCAACGCCGTGAAAAATTACGATCCTATACAAAAAAACTTATTTTAGAAATATTGACGTTTTTGCCCTTTAAGGGTCGAATAACGAAAATTCCTTTCTTAGAATATAATGTTACCACGGCGGAATCCTTAGTCTTTAATGTGATATCTCATTTATCTATATCGGTTAGATATCAAGGGAGAGAAATAACTCGTGTCAAAAAAATGCGTTGTTGAACCATTTATACTTTTTCCCATTAAGGGTTGAATTCAAAATACTTCGTTCTTAAAATATGATGTCACCAAAGCTGATACATTATTCCTCATAATCTTACTTGATTTATCGATTTTGAATAGATATCCAACGACATAAGTGGCTCGAGACACAAATAACGCATTTTAGAAAAACTGACATTTTTGGCCTTTAAGGGTCGAATTACGAAAAATTCCTTTCTTAAAATATAATGTTACCACGGCGGAGACCTTAGTCTTTAATATGATACCTCATTTATCTATATCGGTTAGAGAAAATGACTCGTGACACGAAAACGCATTGAAAAAATATTGATACTTTTGCCCTTTAAGGGCCGAATTACGAAAAATTCCTTTCTTAAAATATAATGTTACCACGGCGGAGACATTATTCTTTAATATGATACCTCATTTATCTATATCGGTTAGCTATCAAGGGAGATAAATAGCTCGTGACACAAAAACGAATTGCAAAAATATTGATGCTTTTGGCCTTTAAGGGTCGAATTCCGAAAACTTTATTTCCTAAAATATGATGTGACCACAGTGAAGACCATAACCTTTAAAATGAAATCTGATTCATTGATTTCGGTTAAGTATGAAGAAAGTTACAGGCTTGTGACAAAAAAATACCTTATAGAAATAATATATATGATTGTTTTTCATGTTAAAATTGTTTCAACCTCCAATTATAATTTTATCAATATTCAACGTCTATTATTCCACGTTTAACGGCAATATACACTCCGAAACCTATGAGTAACTTTATGCCGTGTTGGTCTTTGTTAAATATTTTCTGCACAATCATGTATATAATTCGTAAACGGTGTTTTTTTTTTGTGTCACGAGCCATCTTTCTCCCACAATATTTTACCAAAATTGATAAATGAGGTATCACATCAAAGATTAAGTTCTCCGCTTTAGTAACGTCCTTAATTAAGAAAGAAATTTTTGGAAATTCAACCTGTAAATTTCAAAATTATGAACATTCAAGGTCACAGTTGAGAGTCAAGCAGCTAGACTGCGCTGTAGTCGATAAGGAGTGATAGCATTACCGCTAGATAGCAGTATCACATATCACAGAGAGATTGATAAACTGTGTGTGTTTTTTCAGAAAGGAGCTTTTTGAATATTTTTGTTTCTGTCAGGGATACAATCATTTCTAATTGGTTCGTAAGACGTGTTTTGTTACCTACCTTTTTCAATTGACAAATAAACAACAGCTACAAATGAGCCGATTATTCTTTCACGTTAGTACAAATCACATTATCACTTACTAGCTGATACCCGCGACTTCGTACGCGCGGATTAAAAATTTCTTTGCCAGAATTGAATATAGAAAGTTGTTAGTCGCGAAGGATTGGTCCCAAACAACACCGAGTCGGTTTAATATGACAGGAAAGCCATCACTATATCATTCTGTTGAGGAGAGAGTCAATTTCGAACATATTCAAAAAACAGAAAAGCAAACGAAGGTGCGGGGATATTGGGGGGGGGGGGGGGAGCATGTTAAGGTTAACTGGCGGAAGCTTTATTTGAGGTTGGTCTTTTCTTCTTTCTTCATCCGATTCTTGGGTTCTAATAACTTTAGCTGCTCGTGCTCTGCTAGAGCTACTCCTTAGGTCAGTTTACGCCAGCAAGGGATGTCAAAAAGGAAGGCAAAATAAATTGGTGCCAGAAACATTTAAGCAGACACAAAGTAATAGTACAGAGAAAATCTACACGTTTCGTTTAAACTTATTGGAAAACATGCGTACTCCAACTTTCACTCATGAGTGTAGTGAAATACTTCTTCCACCAACCTATTTGAGTCGGAAGGACAGGAAAGATAAAATTAGAGAAATAAGGTGCCGGACTGATTCTTATATGAATTCTTTTTTCCCTCGTACCATTAGGGATTGGAATGCACAGCAAAGAGATTAGCTTTGGTGCTGAGCAACCTCTGCCACCCACAATTTTGTGAATTGCAGAGTATATATGTAGATGTATACCAAATAATACGTTTTTTCTCTAAACGAAACTTAGTAACAAATTATACACTAACATAATGCGCGAGAACCACGGCTTGAGCAACTGACCTAACATTACAGACTAATACATACATCCGTCTCCCTGTCACCATTCGACAAGTTCTCAAAATTTATTGACTACAACTGTTAATCACACAGAAAGAAATGTTCTGTGTCCTTCCTACAAATACTTTCCTTGAAAAATTCCATCAATATCGGTATAGCTATTTAGTCGTCAAAACGTAACAAAAAGACAGAGACTTACTTCCGCATTTATAGTATTATTACTACAGATCACACACACACGCACTGACTGCGAACAACTGCTTAGGGATCAATATAACGTAAAAAGGTGTACACCAACAGCATTGTAAGACTATCTACGATTTGCCTCGCATTGAACCCCCAGATTTGTGATATCTACAGTTTAACAGTCAATCCGAACAACCGACGGTCCCGGCGTCACTCTTACGATCAATAAGCAATTTTTTAAAATCTTTGCCTCCATGGAGATTTGAATCGGAGACCATGATCCAAACAGCAGTAAGCAAGCGCTTTAACCACTGAGCTATTAGACGGCTATATGGAAAGGTAGTACAGAGAACTACACATCCTACGATTATGTCAATCGCCGTTCAGTAATTTTTCAAAATTATAAGACAACATGTATTAGCGTATTTATACAGAAAATTTTTCAACCAAATGTAGACAGTATTTTTCTCCTTGTTTCAAAAGATAAGTGTGAAAAGTTTCATCGAGACCGAATGAAAACTGTGGATTTGTATGAAGAACAAACAAACTAACAAACAAACATACATACATTCATCTTTATATATATATAGATCATTCGCGAAATTTTCGCACGGACCATCCAGCTTGAAACCTTACTAATCGTAGCGAAAAGGACGTATTACTTCGAAGACCACCAGATGGTGACAGAATCATATCCCCTCACTCCCATCTCTCTGAACGCTTTGGTCGCACCTTTTCGTTACACAGCTGCGACCATTTGAATAATCCCAGGGGGACAGAATGGACGCTAGAGAATGAAAAGAAAAGAGTCTGTTCTCTGTATCAGCAGCACGTTCGCTACAGCGACCCGTGCCACTGTGGCACGATTATCACAGCGGAGCAGTAAAAATCAATAAGGGCACGCACGAGCCCGCCCTAGCGGTGAAATAATGTAGCTCCCCCTCCATCCGTGCTTTTCGAGGAATTAAATGAACTCTTTTTTTTTACTGGGTAGGCGATCTGTCATATGAAGGGACCCGTGGTTGGGAGATTCTGAAAGATTATATGACCCACGCCCCTTGCTCCGCTTCCAGATTTGTAACTGCGAAGTGAGAAATGACTGGCCAGGATATTAAAAAATAAAGCTTAGCACCCCCATTTCTATAGCGAAGGCTTCGTCCTGTAAAATGTAAATTTTAAACAATATCCAGCGAGGCTGGTTCAACAAGCATTTCTCTATGTTCGACCCTTAAGACCAAATAACATCTTTTTTATTGTGACTTTGCAGTTCGTTGATAGCGGCGTCATTATAACTGGGATAATATTATGGGTTGTAAAGTAAATTGGATACTTAACATTACAAAGGGGATAAGTGCCAAATTTGTAAACAGGAAGTAAAAGAAAAGATTAGCTGTACTAGGCCAGCTACTCTGCAGCACTGCAATCTTGTAATGGTCAACTCTTTAAATGCAATTGTATATTTAACCCAGTGATTCCCAATTAGCGGTACGCAAGGTTGCTTCAAGGGGTAAGCGCGTTAATCTCTTAGCTATAAATTAATCACTAACATAACTTAGCTTTGTCCACAACCCGAAGGTTGGTTTGATCCTCCAGAAGGAGGCATACTAAGCCATTGTGTCAGAGGTAAGACGACCAGTTCCTTTCCTCTGGGACCTACAGTTTAACATGGAATCCGAACCACGGAGTGTAGCTCAGTTGATCAAATACAACTCTCAAAATTCATGCGCCGAACCCGGGACCGGAGCAGCGAATGATTTGAAAGCAAGCGCCTTAACCACTGAGCAACCAGACCGTCAGTCAGAAAAAATTGTTTCCCTCGGTGACTAGCTCAGAACAAACAAAAAAGCTGTCTTTGTTTCTTACATTAAGGAACCCAACTGTGAATTACCCTGCGTCAACGTAGTGAGCAAACTTCGTAAATATGGGAAGCTCAAATGTTAGGCCGTATGGTTTAATGATGTAATCATGAAGCACGCGATCAATAACGCTGTATCGAGAATTCTCAAGTCATTTAATGACTTACGAGTATAGTTTCCTAACCTGGGTGGGCACGCCTCCCTAGGGGCTGAGTTTCCTTTGACGTCTCATTGAAGGAATTTGTCTTATTAATAATAAAATTGTGGCGGAGGGAGGGGAGGGGGAATTTTTCTTCTGAAGGAAGGAGGAGTGGGTAGAAAAAAATTAAGGAACCCCTAACATAGAGACCTGGCGCTATTAAAAGGGATGAATGCTGTCGGAACAAATTGAATTCCGAATCCTATAAAACCATTATTGAAAATATTTTTTTGAGAGATAAGCATAAAACTGTACGATATTGTACCAATATATCATAATATACCTATCATAACAGCTAAATTGTCCGTAAGGATCTATGGCTGACAAAAGGTGAATAATCTGGGACCGGAATTTGGGACACATGGATACTTTTACAAAGTAGCCCTTAGTTCAGAATCATAAAGCATTGACCAGAATCAGTTTAGGAAAATTGGGTAACAGATGAAACAGCGTGCACGGGATTTGAAGCAGTCTTCTAAAACGTCAGTACAATAATTATCAAATTGTGTTAGTTTCAACACAAAATTGCCACTCTTTTCTTGGTTCGTCCTAAAAGCGACAATGCGGTGCTGAAATCACAGGTTCAACAAATCGATGTTGTTCCACAAGAACAGGGGTGGCCAACACGCGGCCCGCAGGCCACCTTTAACATTTTTCCGGCCCGCGAGATTTATCACACTTGTACAAAATATTTTTTATATTTCATTTTTAGTATTACATTGTGCGTTTAGTATCATTATTATTATATTATCTATGTTTACATATAAGAGTAATAGTAAACACAATAATAACTCATGTTTCAATTTTTCACTCCAAAAATGTCTCTAGTGGGGATATATAATTTTATATGCAGCCCGGGGAGTTATGATGCACTTCCAAGTGGCTCGCAAGATCATTTGGGTTGGCCACCCCTGCACTAGAACATGGTCCCCAAACTTTTTATCCAGTCGATCCTTTCTTATCGACTCCCAGATTAAGTACTTAATAAAAATGTTTAATCATTTTTGGCATTTCTAATGCTAAGCAATTATGAGACCTGCACAACAACCCAACGAAAATTTACGGTTCACATACGTTATAAAATCAACCCAATAACGTTAACAGAAAAATGAGATATTTTCCACTGTTTTTATACTCTCAAAAAATAATTTAAAAAAATTATTGATAGATGGAATAAATTTCAAATAAAGGTCTTCCAAATAGAACATATGGTTCTTGCACTATTTTAACTTGTCACATAGCGATGCATCCACCTTCCTAAAGTCTTCAGATGAGCTTCTGCAAACTATCACCTCTTGACAACCACCTTAACTCCACGTGCAAAAGTAATTGATTTAAAGCTTCATCATTTTCTTCACATAACTTCGCAAACACACGGGAATTGGGAGGATGAGTTTTAATTTCATTTATTGCCCTGGTTTTTATTGTAACATTCCTATTTTTCCCTAGACAGTTTAATTGATCCTCTTTAGTATTAATCGACCTACTTTCGAGCCCCGTGTATTAGTCGACTCCTGGAGAACTTTTATCGATCCCACGAAGTCGATATCGACCACTTCGGAGCCCCCTGCATTAAAAGAACCTTAAAAAAAGGAATTATTTATTGCAATACACATGGGTTGACTTAGAAAATCCTGTGTATAAACTACATGGGAAATGAAAAAATCCACCAGATTAATTAATAAAAGCGAAACTACGGGATAGAATGGATTTAATATCATAAATCTATTTCCGAAGTATGATTTCCGAATTCAGGGAGGAAACAGGGTGTTGTCCTCCAACTTGAAGGGGTAGTCTGATGTGACCATAGGTGAAAATATTCTCACCTGCACAGTTCCATACTGAAATTCATTTCATGACGATAAGTGAAGTGAAAAGAATTTGAATTTGCGTTTGTCGCAGGATAATTTCTCTTGCAGTATTGCGTCCAACTTTGCCAAAATTTGGCGTCAAACAAATGTATAATTAACTTTAAGCTTTATGCCTTGTCGACATCAAGATCATTAGAGTCGGGAGAGGATTGGGGACAAGCAACGAGAAAGAATTCAGCCACGGACTTACATTCCTGTATTTGCCTGGAAAATCAGGACGGCAGGACTGGGGATCTAACCAGATTACTCCTATCAGAGACCTAGGGACGAATGAATAATCGTCGCAAGAAATAAGGAGATAACAAGCGTTTCGAATTCCACTGCACATTAACTGCTAAGTTGACCAAGTTCCGGTGTGCCCTTAAAAAGGATGAAATGACAAGGTCTCTGAGCAAGTGAGGGTTTTATCACAACAGTCGTGTCACCATGAAGTGTGTCTACGGGATGCAGATAAGCATTCGTTACAAACTCCAAGCCATGCGGAGTCTTATCACCGACGTTTATGCTGAAGATGCCAGCGAAGTAGCTGGAAGTGTCATACACTGAGGTGACAAAAGTCATGGAATAGCAATATGCAAATATATAGACGGCAGTAGTGTCGCTTAAAAATTGTATAAATGGTCAATGCCTGGGCAGGACTTCCATTTTTGGTCAAACGCTTCGTGTGAGAAGCTTGATTATGTGATTATGACGAAAAGACGAGAATTAACGGATTTCGAACGCGGTATGCTAGTTGGAGCTAGACGCTTGGGACATTAAATTTCGGAAATCGTTACGGAAATCAACATTGCTAGATCCTCAATGTCAAGAGTGTGCCGAGAATACCTAAATTCAGGCATAACCTCCCATCATGGACAATGCAGTGATCTACCGCCGGCACTTATTGAGCGCGACCAGTGACGTCAGTGTGAACAGACAAGCAAGACTGCCTGAACTAACCGCAGGAATGAATGTGCGACGTCTGACGGGCGTGTCCGTTAAGACAGTCCGGCGAAATTTGGCCTTAATTGGCTATGGCAGCAGAAGACTAACTCGGGTGCCATTACTAACAGCACGACATCGCCAACAGCAGCGCTCCTAGGCTCAAGACCATATCAGTTGGACCGTAGACGACTGGAAAATAGTGGCTTTGTCAGATGAGTCATGATTTCAATTGGTAAGAGCTGATGGAAGGGTAAGAGTGTGGTGCAGACCCCACGAAGCCATGGACCCAAGTTGTCAAAAAGGCACTGCGCAAGCTGGTGGTGGCTCCATAAAGGTGTGGGTTGTGTTTACATGGCGTTCAGCTACTGGGAGACCACTTGAAACCATTTATGGACTTCATGTACCCAAACAACGATGGAATTTTCCAGGATGACAATGCGCCATGTCACCGGGCCATAACTGTTCGCGATTGGTTTGAAGAACATTCGGGACAATTCCAGCGGATGATATGGTCACCTCAATTGCCTGAGATGAATCCCATCGAACATTTACGGGACATAATCGAGAGATCAGTTCGTGCACAAAATCCTCCACCGGCAACACTTTCGGAATTATGAACGTCTATAGAAGAAGCATGACTCAGTATTTCTCCAGATGACTTCCAACGACTCGTGGAGTCCATGCCACGTCGCATTGCTGCACTTCGCCGGACAAACAGAAGACCAAGACGCTATTAGCTATGACTTTTCTCATCTCAAAGTGACCTCTTCCCGAAACATATTTAACAAGTTTGCATAGGCTCAAGAACTTTTTTTTTTTTTTTTTTATTTTAATGAGCTGATTGTTCGTCATCCTCACATGAGTAACTAATCTATCCCTGCCAAAAGTCGAACACTTTTTACAGCATCTACGTAGAAGCAACATTTTCGCAAAAAAAACCGGAAATAGTGTATAGAGCGCCAATTCGCCAGAGCTTCTGCTAGGCGCACATTCAAAACACAGCTAGCCGTGTAGTAATATAACTGAAGTCTAATTTCTGCGGCTCACATGACATCATATCGCAACCTTCATGTACAACGTATAATAAAATCCGAAGTTTGCAATGAAAGAATAAAGTAACTGGGCACAAAATAATCGCGTTTTAGTTTGTCTGTATCTTCATTAATGTCCGCACTCT
The DNA here is from genome assembly GCA_031002005.1 of Vandiemenella viatica. Taxonomy (NCBI): domain Eukaryota; kingdom Metazoa; phylum Arthropoda; class Insecta; order Orthoptera; family Morabidae; genus Vandiemenella; species Vandiemenella viatica. The sequence goes on from CM061914.1 coordinate 91,669,246, forward strand.
GCAACAAAATGCCCATTTTACTTTAATCATCAATATAAATCCAGCTCAAATGAAAAATGGAGGTAGTAAATTATGTTTTCTGCTTTGGATTAACCGTCTGTTAAAGAGGGAGTTCTGAGAAAGAGATAAGGAGACGAATCAGCGAAGAGAAAGTCGCGATGAACAAGCTTACCGAGAAGTCGCGCAACCAGGCAGCAACAAATGTCACGTAGATCCGCCTCGTTGAAACACTTGTAAGATATGAGCCCTTAAGAATACAGACAATAATCGTACGGATGCCTTCGAGATGTGTTGTTTGCGTAGAATGGTTGTGTATCTTTACATGGTAACTTAAAATTTCCAAAGTTTTTCTTCCTATGTCAGAGAGTCATATAATTATGCGGAAACAATTTAGAGAAGTTGATCGTGGAAGTCAAGGTTGAGAACAATACTATGAGCAAGAACAGCTAAAAAGTGGTCTGATTCAAAATGGGTATTCAAACCCACGTCCTCACGAATGCGACGCGAGCATGCCAGTACGATTGGTCTAAAAATTGTGCTTAGCAAAGAGGAATCCAGAAATGAGTCAACGGTTGATGATGAAAGTTACTTCTAACATCACCTATTCGATACATCATTGCATGTACGAAACTGCCATTATGTGGCATCTTAGTTTGATAAATTGTCTTCCTTGTCCCGGAATTCCTTATATATTTTTTGGAGAAATATATTTTTTCGCATTGGCAATTTATAATCGTACGAAGCGGTGCGTGAAAACTTTACAACTTTTAAAGGAGTCGCCATTTATTTCAATCTTTGGTGTGTATCTGTAGGACGTAACGAAGTCACCATGGTTGGTGGAAGTTGAAGTATAAGGTGCCGTACTTCAAAGTAAAATCTGATGTAATCTTGAATAAGTAAATCACTAAGTTCTTCTCACAGAGGGAACATACCTATTGAGAAACTTCATTCTCTATTTACCTGGAACAAGGAACTAGGATGTTACTGTTTCATGGTTTGACAGCACATAGATATTTGTCACCGTCTCTCAACAGGACCGGGATGTTCATCACTAGGTTTCCTGTACTGTGATGACGAAAGAGAAGTGCATGTCCATATGAGTATGCCAACAGAGTAAGCTTTTACAACCGTTATTATTTATCAATCGTATTAGCTAATCGAGAAAATATAAGGGTAAATATCCATTATACTCCGTTCATTCTTAACTGGCGACTCAAGGTCATGTTGCTCTTGTTCCACTCCTCAACACATCTCATCCCCCCCTCCGATGCCTTCCACTCCCAACAGACCACTGTGTATTTAATTAGAAGACATCAATTGCCAGTAGGCAAGTTGGTAAATAAATTCATAAGGCTTTACAGACTAGGTAAAGAGTTTAAAAGTGCCGACCATTCGCTTTAGTCGTGATTGAACTATCAGTTCAACGTGGAACCCAAAATATGGAGAATTTACACTCACAAAGCAAACTTTGCGAGCAGTGAAGGTGATATCAAACTCCTTCAAAAAATACCACTTGTAACCGAGAACCAAACACAAGACTTTCTCTCACCAACGGATAGCTTTGCACCGAACAACCAAACAGGGCACAAATGTTGTTGGTGATACGCGTTCCAATATTTTTTTATTTATGATTTTTTTTTTTACTTATCGATTTACGCCTTGTCGACATCAAGGTTATTAGAGGCTGGAGGGATTGGGGACAAGGAAGGGGAAGGAATTAGTCCATGGCCTGTTGAAGGCATCATCCCGACATTCCCCTGGAGTGAGTTCGCAAAGCTATGGAAAAATGAAATGTCAGGTCCAAGCGATCTTTCCAATAGATTATTTTTTTAAAAAAATAATCCAGTATATTCCTTATAAAATGTCATAACAAAATTTTCACGAAGTTGATGTAGTTATTAGAACTGACTAAAACAACGCGTGCTGCCTTTCTTTCAAATTCCTCTAGTAACCCTGCCGGATATCGTTTCCAAAAACCACTGAAAGTTTAATGAACAGGGGATCCTATGGAGTTAAGAAGGCTAAACCGTTTATTCTTTCGTCCGAGTACTTAAAAATGCGACACACGGGTTATATGCTCTTCAGCGTACTAATTAAATGTATATCTGGGTTAACTGTCCTAAACTGCATGTCTCTAACATTACATTCGTGGATGAGTAGATTTCCTAAAGATTCATATTACCTTACATTTTTCCACAATTTAATTAAAATTGTCAGCTCTGAAACCATTTAGATATAGCAATCTTGGAAAGCTGAATTTCTTCGGTTTATGGTATCTCCTCTTCCCTATAATCAGTGCGTTGTTTGCAAAAACCGAAGGCTTAATACAGGTTCAAAATATCAGCATCGTATGGCGTCATTTTGATGACGTTCGACCGTATATTACAGCTTATTGCAGCGGTCCTGATAAGATTGACATATCCAGTGACATTCCTGCTAAGAATCTGCATTTCTTTGAAGATGATAACGTGGTACTGTGTAAAATGCTTTCAGAGAATCCAGTTTCAATTTGTAATCCTTTATCGGTTAGTAACATGACCACTGGTATCAGAAAGCTAATCTTGTATCGCAGAGCAGCTTTTCCTAAAGTCGAGGTGATTCGTTGCTCATTCTCACTAAATAGCGTCACAGGTTTGTACGATGGTGGCTCGGAATTTTCTCGTTCCGTAGAGATGTATTTTGACATCTTTAAGAAATGTCTTTAACGACACGATAATGCTGCTGGAATATTGCTGGGGTAAATGTATTGTTCTTAAGAAAGAGTATGCTGAAAAATGAAAGCAAATTTGAGATTATAAATTAATTCCTTTACCGCAGACCACAGATCGCCGTAACGATGCGTCTTAGGTTTGTGTGAAATTTTCGTTAGTAGAGGGCGATAATGACCACAATATTGACACACTATAAAAACTCAATAACAAAGAAACAATAATCTAGCAGTCTGGTGGTCTAAGTGGTTAAGGAGTCTGACTGGAGATCGAAAGGTTCCCGGTTCGAATCCCTGTTTCGGCGCCGATTTTTAACCTGACCGTAACCTCTGGCACAGCTTGCTGTGTAATGTAAAGTACGCCGGAGACCTTCCGTGGTTCGGATTCCACGTTAAACTGTAGGTCCCCTGTACCCGGTAGAATTACCAGATTAGGTTAAGCCAGGCTACGATAGAGGCGGAATGCGCAGCCAGCAAAAACCCTGTCACCAGGACATTCACCTCTGACTTATTCGAAATTATCCAACATGTCTTCCAAATAATGTGGGCTTTTTTATGTGCTTTACGTCAATTTCTGCTTGTTACCGTATTATCAACCTTATCTTCTTTCTTCGCATTGCTATATCTCCTCAAAACGGACACCCTTACGCAATTTTTTCCTATCGTACAAATGTAAAGCTCTTCACTGCGTCTTTCTCCAATTCACAGATAATTTTTTTCTTTATGTTACGTTCTTTTGATGACCTAGAGTTCAATCATGTTTAGAGGCGGTGACAGGTTAGCTATCAGAATATTCCACGGCCAACCAAATCTTCCAGTTCCATTTATTACTAGTTCTTTACAGTTAGTCGACATAGAACAGCCACTGTTGAAATTCGTACAATTTTAGCCATAGGCGATCTCTTATTTTGCTCATTTTCACTCCTTAGTGTCATATAAAAGCATCTTCCGGAACATTTCAACTCATGGAGATGCCGCATTAACAGCACAAAGTAATAAAAATTATGTGTTGGATTAGAAGTACAACTTCCTGAAGAGAGCTGTTCAAGAAGTTAATATGTGCACATAGGTGTCATTTATAGTCTCCAATGATAATCTATCTAAAACAAATAATAAAATTGAGTTGTACTGATTTTCTTTTAATTGCCTAGGTGCGCATGCACCGGTGGCAGTTTACCTAGTCTTCTAATTATATATTTCTTATTATGTTTTATTATTATTTTACATACTTTAAGTGTTAAAAAATTTCTACCCTACTACTTTTGCCATTTACGAATTTTAGTTTTAAATTTCGTCAGCGTTTTTGATAAATTATTCATCCCTTCCCTTGGTAATCTCTGACACCCTTATGTACAAAAATATTCTACTCTCTTATGCACGGAATTGAGTACCAAATTGTGCGCTTGGTCATTTTTTCCTTTTCATACACTATTCCAAAACACAATTATGGCACTAGAAGTTGATCTTCACAATGATTACGAATCGTTGTCATTTGTTCAAAAAGGGGTCAGATATTCAGGGTTACAATCTTCAACCAGCTGCCAACACTTCTCAAATGTGTAGCAGGGGCTAATATTAAATTTTAGAAAAAAATTAATAATTTTTTTAATTAGCAACTCGTATTACATAGAAGAGTTTCTTTGAAAAGTAACTAAGTTCCCAGTAGATTGTATACTTTTTTCCTTATGGCTTTACGTCTCGTCGATGTTGAGGTCATTAGACGCGGGATGGGACTGGGAACAAGGAACGGGAAGGAATTCGGCCATGACCTTTTTGAGGGAAGCATCCCGGCATTCGCCTGGAGTGATCTTGGGAAACCATGGAAAACCCAAGTCTGCATGCCCGGTCCCGGATTCGAACCAGCGTCCTCCCGAATGCGAGGCCAGAGCGTTAACCACTCACCCACCACGCTCGGTGATTCAATTTTTGAAAGAACGTGACCATATGAGCCAACTGGTCAAAATGGCGTTGCGCCCACTCTGGCCTGGAAGCATGCACAGAGTCAATTAGGAAGGGTGTCATAAATCCGTTGTATCCTTTCCAAAGGCAAGCTTGCCCACAACCGTTGTAAATGGTCCATGATATCCTGGATACTGGCATTGGGAACGGAGTTGACATCCGAGTTGTTTCCACATACGTTCTATCGGGGACAGATGTGGCCGCGGGAGTACATCAACATCAAGCAGACAGTTCATAGAGACACGTGCCATGTGTGAACGGGCATTGTCCTGTGAAGTTTCGTTTCGTTTCCTTCACTTCTGAGAGCTACACTTTTGTAAGGAGCATATAACAATATACACATGTTCTTTGATGGTTTAGGGAATCAACAAACTCACAATCTGTTAATTTTCGAATTTTACCCCGGATCGTTCCGGGTTAAGTCTATTTAGTGACACGTGGCACTGCTTTTAATCCTGACATAATCATGCTCCTCGTAACTATGTGGTTTGAAGATTCTTACAAACAGATTTCTTCCTACGTACGAATGACTATTTTATGTGTAAAACAATGAAGACTTAGTACCATCTATAACCTCTAAACAGTATGGAGGTATTGTTGCTAGAAGCACATGACTGCAAATCTGGTCATTAGACTGGAACAAAACATAGTAAAATCTGTAAAAAATGATCCTTTTCACCCTTCATTTAAAATGAAATTCAAGTAAAGATCTCCATTCCAAATACACTGGTAAACCCGAGTATTCTTATTTCACAACGGTGACGAAATTATAGCGAAAAACGTCACCTAAATGTGGTTGTTTTGCAGCAGATGTATAATAAGACGCCATAATTCCACCCTAATGATAGAGCAGCCAATGAACATGCCACAAGAAACATTAACCGCGCCGTCTCTTTCAATCAAAAGATGTCTGTCATTACAGCTACAAAATATATTTGTTTTACCGCCATACTATGATCTATAACCTGCTCATTTCTCGGTAATTCAGAAATATCATCGCGAAAAATACGTTAACGCAAAGTCTGCATTTTCGAGTCATTTCCTTCGTAAATGGTGTACTAGGAACATTTCCTCAGAATGTTTTACAGAATATTATAGCGTTTGGATATCTTTATTTTCATTTCATTTCGCAACTGAATCAAGTCTCTCATATCCAGCATCAAACTTTCTAAACTTTTTACGATTTTCGTGATTTTAGCTTAATTTTAGGCACACGAAATCCGATAATTTCTTTACGATCAACTCGTAGATAAAAATAATACAGTCTACCCCATACAGGCCTTTTTAACAGACAAAAAATTGTAAAATAAGGATATTGCATAAATAAATCAAATTTTTATTTCCACTCATTCATTTTTAACTTATGTCTTACACCTCGTCGACGTCGAGTCATTAGAGGCGGGAAAGAAACGGGAATAAATTCGGCCAAGCAGTTTTGAAGCAACCATCCCGTTTTTTATCCGGAGTTATTTCGTGAAATTATAGAAAACCAAAACTGGATTGATGGGGTTCGAACCCGCGTTCTCCCGAATGCATTGCCAGAGCTTTACTACTCACTCATCACGCTCGGCTACTTAATCACCGAACATTCCTCTCAACAGGACGAAGATTTAATGGTGTACCAAACGATATTGTTCTTTTTATTGCATAAACATCTTTGAATTAAGAGCTCAAAATGTTCCTCTTCTATAAAAAAAAAATTACGTTGCAGAACTGTTCCTGACAGACAACAGTACTGTGTTTGCTGCTTTCTACAAGTAAACCTCGTTCATCTTTATTAATGGTCTATACAGGCTATCAGAGATAGCAGAACTAAGATAAAAAGGAAAGCGATAAGTAATCCCGTAGATTCGTTTAAATCTACCTCAATAATTTGTATATCAGTGCGAGGAATCAACACTATTATCACCAGGTGAAAAACTAGGCACTGTATTGTTGGCGAGTCAGATGAGTTAACACTATGGCCAATCATCGCCCCTCAAAAATTAAACTAATATCACATAATACATGACGGGACCACAAATATAAATTCATATTGCCACACCTCCGATATAATTAAGTCCATAAACACATTCAAATCACACGCACGTCAGGCATTACCTCCATCACAGATCATAGGTAACCCAGACAAACAACGCCCACACCCAATTTTGGCTGCACTGTCATGTGGGTGTTCCAGTAACAAGTACCTTTGCCCGATCGCGGAGGAAAAAAAAGTATACTGATAACGTCAAGCGTATTCGACTGTTTCGCGTATTCGATAGTTTTTCTTTCCAATACTTTCTCGGTTAACATCTCTGCACACAAAAATTTTCATCACATCCTCTCCAAAGAGAACTACAGATTATATTGCAGATATACGTTCAGAAATAAAATACTACTGAAACGAAAATAAGAAGTCGTAAAAACAGAACTAAGAATAGCAAAGCCACAAACCAAATTCGAATGGGAGATAACATAAGGTACAATAATTTCGTGTAAAACAAAATGAGTTTTCATAAAAAAAAAGGATCTTCCAATGCAATTTGTTGTATGAATATCCAAAGAAAATATCGTGTAACAACATTGCAGCAGCTCTATCACAACAGTGGCGCCGCAATTTGATGATGGATCCTTATGTAACTCTACGAGCAAATCAAAAGTAATTTTTTATATATATATATATCTCTTAGTTCTCGAGATATTGACTTTCAAAATTTTCTTTGTGCTTTTGGCAACGTTTTTCTTCTGGTCCAGACCACATTTCAACCTTATCACAGCCGCTAGGAAGAAAACAAAACACCAGTTGTGCATGTCCTACGTGTAGTTCCTTGTGGCCTTGGCGAAATTTTTTTCTGGTCCAGGAAGCATTTCAACCTAACCACCTCGATTTTTAGATAGTTTATCTCGATAACTAAGCAATATATCTTTTTTACTTTTCACTTTTGACTTTTGTTTTACATCGTCGAATTACATAAGAATCCATCATCAGATTTAGCTTTGGCAAAAAAGAAATGTCTGGTCCAGGTCGCATTTGAACATAACCACCCCTATTAAGAGATATTTTATCTGAAAACTATCATCAAATCTGGTTTTGGCAACTTTTTTCTGGTCCAGGACACATTGCAAACTAACCACCTCACTTTTGAGATTATCTCCAGAACTAAGCGTGATATCAAAAAAATTGTTTTGCACTTTGGATTTGTCTCGTCGAATTACGTAAGAATCTATCATCAAATTGCAGAGCTACGGTTATCGTAGAATCCACCTATGTTGTTGGTTTATTACTGGAATTGTACTTACATCTGCCAGACTCTGCAATGAAGATAGGGAGAGGAGAAGAAGTTGTTATACAGTCGACGAGCTGTGTAGGATGTTTTATCCAACGTTATTTGGCTACACTTCCCCAGCCGAAGCTCACACACAAAGGCTCGTACACACTAGACGCACGCACACTTTTACCGGACAGTCGTATCGTTTTTCGGGACTGTTCGGCCTCCAGCCGCGCCGTGTATGTAGTTCTGCTGCATCAACCACACAGAACGCGCAGCTCTGAGCCCTTCCCTTGTGCGCTCGATCTGATCGGCCGCACACAAGGAGCCCGTTACTCTCACAGCCGGAAGCGGGGGCGGAGAACTTCCGTCGTGGTTTTTATCCGCCGCTCCACCGCGTGCACGTGCGGCTGCTCCCAGCGGCGTCAACAGCGGACTGAACCAGCGGTCAAAATATTTAACAGAGGCCGCAGCGGCACTGCCAGTGCTGCCAACCGCACGCACGCGCGCGCGCAGTGCTCGTCCCCCCTCCACGCCTCTCCCCCACCAGCCGGCGCCCTCGCCACACCGCAGACGCTCAGAGAGCAAGCGGTTGGCACGCCAGGATCGCACCACAGCTGCGATATGGATCTCAGTTGCTGTCGGCGGGCAAGACACTCTAACCAGTTTACAGCAACAGTGCATTCGCAAATGGCTCCAAACGCATCGAGTTTGTTATGTCTGCAATTTGTTTTCCTGTTTGCCGGCTGATCATTAGCAGCTGGTCATTCTACCTTATGGCTACTTCCCTCATACCGAGCGTGGTGGGTGAGCGGTAACGCTCTGGCCTCTCATTCGGGAGAACGCGGGTTCGAATCCCCATCCAGCCATCCTGATTTAGAATTTCCATCGTTTCTCCAGATCGTTCCAGGTGAATGGTTCCTTTAAAAATCTAAGGGCGAATTTCTTCCCGTTCCTTGCCCTCAGTCCTATCCTGCCTGTAATGACCTTGACGACGACGAGACTTAAAACTAAAAAAAAAAGAAGCGACCCTCTTGCTACAGTCCTCTTTCTCAGTTCTGCCCTCTCTGACTTCCGTCATTATTGTTAATCAATCAGTTGCGATGCAGCGTATATCCAGCTGGCAGTATCGGTAAGCACCTATTTCTGCACTAGGTGAAATTTTAAATTCTGTCTTGTTTGAGATAAACTGAAAAGCACGTCCTTTGATAAGGGAGCGTTCATAAACAACGTGGCACGGTCTAGGGAAAGGAAGGGTTGGCTGGAAAAGCTATGCTGGGATTCGTGGCGGGAGGGTGGCTTCCGAGCTTTTCATTTATATTATTTGTCACAGTTAAAATGAGGTACAGAACACATAACAGCATGTGAATACTTATTTCCTTGTGTTATTTACGATAGTCTGACAAGAGAAAACAGTACAAAATGTCTTCTCGAATCAATAGGGAATAAAGCTAAGTGGGGGGGGGGGGGAGGAGTGGTTGACATGAGGCCAAAATGGAGCTACGTGGTTTATGGACGCACCCTAATTTACTCCAGTCCCCGACTTGTTTACCTAAAAATGAAAACTTTTTCCCTCTCTTAAGCCCAGGGCCGGATTAAGACAGCGCGAGACCCGTAGCAAATGTGAAGAAGGGGCCCTCGGTTTTCGCCGTCCGGGGAAATTGTAGAGCTAAAAAAAAGGTCGCCCATTTAGTCTGACGGGAGTCTCCAGAGACTCCTACGGGCGAGGCCTCCCTAGGAGGTGCGAGGCCCACCAGAAAGCGCGAGGCCCGTAGCATTTGCTAAATCCTGCTTCGTGTATAACCCGGTACTGCTTAAGCCTGAAGTCAAGAACTAGTTTACGCTACTTGGTACTCCTAATTTTTCTCCAAATATCCATCCTGGTTGCATCGTTCGCTCCCAGAACTCTCTTCGCTCTCCTCTTGTCTTTCATTGACTCCCCATTCACTAATTTATCATAACATATACTTCCTGTGTTCCTCGGCAATTTCCACAAACAAATGTTCACATTACCCTATTACTCCCTCCCCCCCCCCCCCAATGCATCCACGAAGCTTCCGACAGTATTTACATTTGGAATTTCTTTCCATATCATTTAACCTTCATATCCTCCCGTTACATTGTACCCGTTTTCCTCGTGCCAACATATCTCATATTTCGCTTCTATTATTTGCTCATCTTTACTTAAAAAACATGTTTCAGATCCATGCACTGTATAACTGGAAACAAAACTATTTTGTCTGCTTTGTTTGTATTACTACCAGTAAACATAAAAGAAAAATAGCCGCTAGCTGTATTGAGCAATCACCTTGGCATTCATTCGGAATAACTGCGTAAAATGAAGTAAAACGGACCATAGATAGCTAAAGGAAGATACAACCTTGGTCCTTTCGAATGCTAGACATAAACGTAACAATTCATATCCAAGCTAAGTGTGCTGGAACTCATGCTAAAGCTGAATGTTGTTGGGCGTTTTCCCATATCTTCCAAAGCCAACTCTTGCATTTTTCCCCCCTATGGTAAGGATGTAGAAAGAAGCAAAATCAAAAGGGACGACGGATTACATGACACATTCCTACTACCCTGCCTAAGATTTCCGTTACCAACTTATTGTTCATCCCCCTGTAAGAACTGAACTTTACTGTCCTCTCTTAAAGGACCCAGCTTTGTATAACGTTTTTTTTTTTTTTTTTTTTTTTAAATTGTTTATTTGGCCTTTGGTCTGAAACTCTTAGCCTGCATTCAACATTATCAGATGTTTGTTCTTGTCTTCTTACAGCGTGTTGGGGGCTTCAAATCTTCATTTCGGTGTCTTGGAGGAAGCGGATGATTGCTTTATAGATCTGTACATTTTTGTATTGTAAAGTGGTAGTAAAGTTCGCTGGAAATTTGACAGAAAGCTGTTCTAGGCGCCTCTAGAATCGCTTGCGTTGTAGCTGAAACCGCGAGGAGGAAAGCATGATTGGTTGAGGTCGGAGATCTCTTTTTTTTTTTTTTTTTTTTTTTTTTTTTTTTTGTAACTACTTTACGTCTCTTTTTAACATCGAGGTCTTTAGAGACGGGAAAGGATGGGGGGCAAGGATGGGGGGCAAGGATGGGGGCAAGGAATGGGAAGGAATTCGGCCGTGGCCTTTTGAAGGAAGCATCCCGGCATTTGCCTGGAGTGATTTGGGGAAACCATGGAAAACCCAAATCTGGATGCCCGGACGGGGATTCGAACCGCCGTCCTCCCGAATGCGAGGCGAGAACGCTAACCGTTACACCGCCCCGCTCGGTGAGATCTCTTGATCGAAGGTGCATATCGATGATTCTATTAGACGGAGGCGGCATAAGTAGTGTGGATAGCAGCCGTGTCCTAGTCTCGTCCTAATAATGGTTGTTATGCGTCTTCTTGCTATATGGTGCTCAGTAAACCACGATGTCTTTGGTATTGTTGGTTGTACTGATAACGTTGTATGTTATTTCGTCGGTGAGTCTTCCCCTGTCGTAGTTTTAGATTTTTACATTTAACACTAATATAATGACAGAAAGAAGAATATTTGCCTCCTTAAGCCCTAATTAATTCTTATGTCACTTTAGTACGTATTTAGAAGACGTCAGAACGTATTTATCTGTTGCGGAAGTACTGGTTTGACGTGTTTGCACGTCTGATATTTAATCAAAGCTGAAGCGAGGTATCGCAAGAGTTGTATGTGCGGGCTGGGCTGAACTGGGCCGATCGATACAGCCCGTGAGATAAGGTCAGCTGGCTCCATTCCATGTGATGATGTTAACGGTAGCATACGTCAAAGCAGCTAGCGGAACAGGTGCTCAGCTGCAGGCTAGATGACTCTGCAAGAGATGTGCCACAGTTGCAAGAGCCACTCTTCTCGAACACGAAATGCGTTCTATTAAATGCAATTGAAACGAGTCATAGAGTTAAGTCTCTTTCACCTGCGAGAAGAGTTATACATAAGTATTTACATAATTTCCACAATAATCATCGATTTGTATCTGCGGCGTTCTTTTCCCTTCCGACCACAAGCACTTCAGTATTCCCTTAACTGCCTGTTCAGTTAGTTTAAAAATTATTGTACCCCTTCCACCTCTTTCTCTCAGATCATACCATCATGTGAATATAGTTTGCCCCTTCAGATTCTCCTTTACCATCCTGATAATGCTCGACAGTTTTTTTAACCTGCTTAACGTCTCTTAACAACGAGGTCTGTAGAGACGGGAAAGGATGGGGGGGCAAGGAATGGAAAGGAATTCGACAATGGCCTTTTGAAGGAAGCATCCCGGAATTTGCCTGGAATGATTTGGGAAACCATGGAAAACCCAAATCTGGATGCCCGGACGGGGATTCGAACCGGCGTCCTCCCGAATGCGAGGCCAGAACGCTAAGCTTTACACCATCACGCTCGGTCGACAGTAGTAATCGTCTGAACGACACTGAACAGAATACATTTCTTTGTTTTAACGCTTTCCCTAATTCGAACCAGAAAATGTTTTCTGCTTTTGTTCTTACTTGGTACTATAACCGATCGTGGTGGATGAGCGGTTAACGTTTTGACCTCGCATTCGGTAGGACGCGGGTTCCAATACCCGTCTGTGCATCCAGATTTGGTTTTTCCATGGTTTCCCCAAATCACTCTAAGTGAATGCCGCGATGCTTCCTTTAAACAGACCATGGCCGAATTTCTTCCCGTTCCTTGCCTCCAGTCCCATCCCGCCTCTAATGACCTCGACGTCGACGAGGCGTAAAGCCATAAATAAATTTAAAAAAGTACTATAACCCTAAATAGGTGACTCTTCTGTATGCCTTACATTTCGATATTCATTTCGGATGAAAGTGACAGCCAGGCTCAATGAGGCTACTATTAAATGTTACTAAGTGTGGTGAAATAGTGAGAGCAATGCGTGCAGTCCCAAAGCCGAGCCTGCTGGAAGAGTTTTTAATAACTTTCCGAAATCAATCCAAGCGAAGACTGGGATGGTTCTTTCATAAAGATATTAGCCGATTTGTTTTGTCAATACATCTATTACGACTTTAATTAGCTCACTATAAACAAGATAAAAAAAGGTACTTACCCTCCCATGTGCACCTGAACGACAGTGGATGAAACCTTCTAGCGACGTGATACACAACAATTACGTATAATCTGAGTTCTAATACCTAATGATACATCACTAAGCCGAAAAGAAGTTGAATATGATGGTGTACTATACACAGTACAAAATCTATGGCACAGAAGAGTAGAAGTTGATTCTTCATTGCAAAATCCAATTCAGGGATAAAAAGCGCAGAAGTGTATTTAAATCTATTTACAACTGAGCAAGTGATACATATGGGACGCGGAACTTACCAGCTGATGAACGCTGCAGATTTGGAGATCTCCTGCAACAGGAAAAAAAAAACAGTTAGGTATGATCCGACGAACCAAATTCATCATAGTTAACATTTCTTATATCAGGTATTGAATTCTATTATCGTCGAAAGCAAACTGCACGTTCCAGTCTGGTTAATGCACGCTCATAAAAAAGATAAATCACATTTTTGTAATATTGAACAAAATTTTAGAAACTTTAGACAAAAATTCTAGCTTAACGCAGAGCCGCTTTTAACTCATTAAATTTGTGGAAAAAATGTCTGTTCGACAGTTAGACTAAGACTATGACACGTCTGTTGCGGTTTGATCAGACTGGCCCCACGGGACTGAGGGGGTATAAAGAGACCCGGCTTACTGCCTACGGTGTGGCGACGGCTGGAGCCTCCACCTCATAGATTACACGTTTCACGATCAAAATATACACTCATCACACACAACATACATTACACGTTTGCCCAACAGATGGCGACACTTCAGTTCCTCGATTAGTATTGTGTTCATGGCAACGGCAGAAGACGAGAGCAATCAGAACTGCAATAGGCGGCTGAACAACACCAGCTAAATAAACCATAAGAAAAAAAAAAATTTATAAATGTGAAAGCTCTCTCTTATTGGGAAAGAGAATCTATATGTTTCCGCAGTCAGTAGAATAATATTTTGTCACTGAACGTGGTGGTTGAGCGGTTAACGCTCTGGCCTCGCATTCGAGAGGACGTCGATTGGAATCCCCGTCCGGGCATCCAGATTTGGGGTTTCCACGGTTTCCTAAAATCACTCCAGGCGAATACCGGGATGCTTCCTAAAAAAGGCCATGGCCGAATTCCTTCCTGTTGTAAGAAATATTTGTTTATCTTAATCAACTTCCACAAAATATACGAAAATCTCACTAGAGTTGTTTTTATTACAAATTCTTTTACAATCTTGTTAATGAAACATTAAACCTTACTTTGATAACATTTAAAGTTTCCCTGTGAATTAAATTAAATACAATAATTACTTTCGCTATTTTCACGCACTGCTTGCGATAATCGAACATTCTCCGTTTTAATCTTCCCATGTTCCAAAGATGTTACTCCTCTCTTCCTTAATCACATGTCTTGCCAACCTAAAAACTTAATAAGATGCCATATTAAAAATTACATTAACATATTTCACGGGAGGCAAGCCCATTGCCTCACACCGTTCCTTGTCCCCAGTCCCATCCCGCCTCTAATGACCTCGACGTCGACAAGGCGTAAAGCCATAAGTAAAAAGAAAAGAAAATGGCATCCCAAAATGTTCTACTAATTCGAAAGGAGAACCCATCAGTTCATTGATTTGATACTTCTTCTATAAGCATAGACGTAATTGCTAATAGTTTACTAGAGTTGTCAAATTTTAGCGAAGAAAGGGGAAGGAAACTAATGAACGTACGAATTTACTCAGTCTCCGCAATGAAAGTATCTGATTCCTGAAAGTTTACGTAATAACGTGGAAAATATTATTATATTACTCGAATACTTGCTTGAAACCATTACAATAAATAATCCAAACATATTATTAAGAATTAAGTAGTAATGTAATGATCCAAAAATCCGAAATCAAAATATGAACTTAGCAACACAACCAAGAAGAGTGACTAAAGTCTAAAGGCAACAGACTAGACCCGAACCAGAGATCCCAATAGTACACTATGACAGTTTCGGGACGTAATTTTAAATTTGCTTACGGCAAGAGAACAAACGCGGAAAGTAAAACAGGAAGAGATATGGTTCAAGCGTTGAAGGAAGTTAATATAAACCGTTTTGAGTTTTACTACTGATGTGTGTCATAGTTTTTCTTGTCGATACAGAACGAAAAATACCTTGTGTTTCACGAAAGACTTGAAACATTTAAGTTTGAGATACAGTTCCTGTATCACTAAAGTAAGAGAGAGGAACTATAATATCCTTTTATTTTGGTCACATGACACTATTTGTATATTCATTCTTAATCTACGAAAACAATTACAAGATAAAGTTAATACTGATTTTAGTATAAAAATACCATTCCAAACAGGTACGTGAGTAGCTGTTATTAAAAATCATAAATAGAAAATTGGCTGTAGTGTAATGCATCACATTTAATCATGAAAGCGCTTTTATATTTAACTCTGAGGTAATTGTGTAATTTAATGTAAATTTACTGGAACTATAATACACAAATATTCTCGGACTCATAAGAATCTGTGACAGATGTAAACCAAGAAATGTCGAGAAAGATTAAAAAAAAAATCTATAGTTGTGGTTCTTTCACCTTCATAGCGATATAAACTGAGGGAGGAAGCAATACAAACAAAACTGGATGCGATAGTTCACATGTATCGGTCTAGCCCACGGAGTTAATGGGTTACCGTGAGAGTTCAGGTATGATACGGATCAGCTGAATCATAAATCGGATTAAACTGGACCAAGATACTCTTTGTAACGACACGCCAGGCTGGGTACTTTAGGACCCTTGTAGATAACTCCAAAGCCGGTTTATAACGTGAGCGGAGATGGTCATGCGTACAAGTGTTTTGCTATGCCACATTTAACAACATGTTCGGACGGCGTGGGTGCTCTACTCACAGGGAGATAGCTGAGTCACTCACCCACCGGCTGCCTGGGGTTGCTCGGGGGACACAAAGGCTTTTCCCGCTTCTGTTGGCAACGCCGCAGCAAGGGGCACCCACTTGTACCAAGGTCAGGGACCAGGCCGTACCACGACATTACGGCGGAAAGTACTGGTCCGCGGCTAGCAGCTGTAGTACGACGGACGAGTGGGAACATATTCCTCATTCTAAAAGGGAGCCCCTCAGTACGGTGTTCATTCTCACTCAACGGCCAAAGGCTTGCACCTGAAGTCGATCGGGACTGTCGGATTTCGAATAGGAGGAATGTTTTCAGGATACATCGGCCAGACTGTCGTGCTATGTCCATAAACTCGGTTCCAACGCCAAGATAGGGGGCGTCCATAAATTACGTGAGGTGAAATAGGGGGGGGGGGGGGAGGGTCCGGAGAAATCACACCGAATCTCACCAAGAGGGGGGGGGGGAGTTACGGAAATCTCAAATGAGGTTTTTGAAAAATTGTTAGACTCTAGAGCTAAAAAACAAAATCTACAAATGACGCGAAAGTCGATTTGGGAGGGGGGGGGGGTATTTCGTCGAAAAGTGGGGGTGTAACCGGATTTTGGAAGGGTAATACCTAATAAAATATAAAAAAAGGTCTCAAAAAGTTGCGAGGGCGATTTCTAGTGGGAAGGGGGTCTCTCACGGACCAGATCTCTCCAGAGGATAGGGGGGGGGGGGGTCGAGCCAGATTCACCAAGTCTCACCAGAGGGGGGGGGGGAGGGGTCCGGAAATCCGGAAAAACACCTCACGTAATTTATGGATGCCCCTTTATGGTAGGAAAGCGGGTCCCTATTGTTTCTGATTGATTTTGTGATTTGATGTGATGTGATGTGATTTGAAGAGAAGTAATAAAATGAGCTCTAACATGGAAAGTAAGCGTTTCCGGACACATGTCCACATAACATATTTTCTTTGTTTGTGTGTGAGGAATGTTTCCTTAAGTTTGGCCGTACCTTTTTGTAACACCCTGTATAATCATTCTTTTTGTAATTTAGAACTAATGTTGCATTCACTGGAATGATACAAATATGGATCGCAGGTACAACGTTGGACCCCTGCAGCTAAAAAAAACAACAATGGTCGAATCAATTTCTTGTGGTTAGTGCTCTACGCCTCGTCGACGTCGAGATTATTACAGGCGGGAAAATATAGCGAACAAGAAACAGGAAGCAATTTGGTAACGACTATCTAAAAGGACCCATCCCCGCATTCGTCATGAATGGTTTCGCAAAAAGTTGAAAACCGAAATCTGGCTGGCCGGATGGGGAATCGAATCCAGATCCTACCAAATAACCAGTCTGGAGCATTCACCCATTAGTCTCGGTACGAATAATTAGCTGTCTATTCAACCTTTTTTTAATATGCACCGGTGTATTCGCACGTTCCTACGTAGCATAAGATCTTTGGTCTCTTGAAGACCGAAAATTTTACGCTACGTGAGAAGTGTCAATTTTGTTGTTTCCGGATATCATATTGAATAGGTGAAAAAAAAAAAAACCCTGAAAACCTCAGCTGTCATCGTGTGTAAATAGTCATTTTTATGTATCGATTCATCAGCTCCATTAATTATAGCAGTGTGGAGTCTATTGAAGTAGGTCGCGGGACATTGCCATATTGCTGCCTGGCAGTATTAATTGTGTTTAATATGAAACGTGTGGTAAATAAAAGAATTCCAAGACACTCATGTCTAATCCGTGAAATGCAGGGTCCTTAACGAGGCCTCTGTATTTCCAAAGATACTCCTCACACTGCTTTAACAACAGCAACAAAACCGATCCATCACTTCTATCACATTTTTTATTATGAAACAAAACTTCAACTGTGTATCAAAGTAATATGAAATAATAGTCCTCCAAAGAGCAAAGAATTAGGAGTTATTAGGGCGGAAGGGAACTGTAAAATGGTTCTCACCCTTGTAGGAATGAAAGGAAAGGCTTCCGTGAAATCGTTATTTACGCTCCTCCTCGTTAAAGCAGAAATGATTTATTGTTGTGGAAGAAAAATGTGTACGTGGTTGGGCTCCTCTTTAAGTTTCACGTGGGTCCGCCCTGAGTATGACGGTTCCGGAGATTTATGGAGAACCCAGGAAGGAAGGAAGACGCGAGGGCGGTTGAAGAATGGCCTGCGGTTATCGTAAAGGGCCTAGAATAGGTCTATCCTCACCTAGCACGTGAGGGGTGGTGACAGAAATAAGTCTCGCCTCGACGACAAAGGAACAGCTCACTTCGAACTAGAACAACCGCAATACTTGTGGAGCAGAAGGAGACGTCGCTAGGTATCGTGTAAACAAGAGTTGTTTCAGGAACAGGTAACAACTTCCAGACGACGAAATGCATAAGTGAAGGCAAACTATAAAACGAACTCATGGTTTTAACGCATTGTAACTAACAGGGCTGTCAAGAAAGTAACTTACGTTTGTGCGTCGCGTGGAGATGGGTGGAGATGGAACCGCCATCTTGGCATCAAAACGTTTCTGTCCCCAGTTTATCCAGTACGCATCAAACTGTCATAGCGTGTAGACTATGAGTGTCCTACTATGTTTGTTGTGAATTATTGAAATGTGTGCTTCAATAGGATATACCGAGAGTCTGAGAGTTGTGAGGTGCGTCCAGTGATTAGGTTTTTACTGGCAAAAAAACCTCGAACCAATTGAAATTCGTCGGAAACTTTGTGAGGTGTAAGGAAAGGGAATAATGAGTGAAAGTGGAGTGAAGCGGCGGTATATTCAGTTTAAAAATGACCGCACCAATGTTCATGATGAGTACGGCAATCGTCGGTCTAGTCTTCTGACTAAGGCCCAGATTCTTAGGTTCGAACCTATTTTGTTCCTGCCGCAATATTCTCGAAATTTTAATTTTCTTTTTCGTCTTAAGTATAAACTAATAATATTCCTAAATTTGATAGGACCTGAAGAACCTAATTTCTATCTTATGACCTAAAATTACCTAATACGGTTTTCGGATCCTAAAAGGACCTAATTCTGTGTACTGACCCAGTATGATTGTAAATTTATTACATAGATAAGACAAATGACAGACTGGATTAGCTCAGTGGTACGGGCCGTGGGGTAGTAATGTGGACTCGGGAGACGCCAAGGGTTCGAACTCCACCGTCGCGTCGGCTTTTCTGAAATGGTTTTCCGTACTTTTCCTTTTCATCTCCAGGCAAATTCAGAAACAATATCTTACTGACATGCGACCGAGCGTGGTAGGTGAGCGATTTACACTCTGGCTTCGTATTCGGTTCGAATCCCCGTCCGGGCATTCAGATTTGGATTTTCTATGGTTTCCCCAAATTAGTCCAGGCGAATGCCGGGATGCTTCATTCAAAAGGCCATGGTAACTCCTTCCAGTTTCTCGCCCCCACTCCCATCTCGTCTCTAATGACCTCGACGTCGAAGAGGTGTAAAGCCATAAGTAAAAAAAAAGTCACACGCCACGCCACTTCCTGTTATCTCTTTCTTCTCAAAAATGTCCTTTTTCTTCTTCTACATCGAAAGTTCCTTTTCTTCTTCTACATCGATTCACGTTAATGTCACCTGGGTGATCTGGGCAGACACATTTCCCAGATGTATCTATGACAGTGCCATGTTAGAAGTTTTAAATGATTCCACAATAAAGACACAATGTATTGAACATAATAGTGTCTTATGTTATGTGTTTTAATGTGAACGAGCAATGTGATGTTGGAAGTTTTAAAGGAGTACTTGACATTGTATTATAAAGTCACAATGTTTTTAGCACAATGGCAGTACATATATTGTGTGTTTTAAACTTTATTTCCCTTAAAAATGTGTAAATTCTTAAATTACAATTTTAAAGACCTGTAAAAGCCTAAAACGTGAATTGAATAAACCTAAATTTAGATTTTTAGATCCTAAAAATCCGATGCTTATTTATGACTGATGAGCTGAAGACTAAAATCGACGATAAAATTCGTGAAAATCGCCACTTTACGGTTATGGAACTCTCGCTTAATTTCCCTCAAATTTCACGAAGTTTACTGCATTAAATTGTATAGGAGAAGCATGGTTATCACAAGTTTTGTGTACGATGCGTACCAAAATTCTTGATGAAAAACCACAAAAAACAATGTCTTGCTGCATCGCTGAATTTTCTCGAAGTCTACGACAAGGATGGTAACGCACTTCCTGACCGGGAAGATGAGACTTGGGTAAAACAGTCAATCGTGAGACATAAAGACAGTCCATGAAATGAGGGCACACAAGTTCTTCCAGAAAACCAATAAAATGTTTGAAAACTGTGTTTTGGAACATCGAGGGAGTGCTTCTGGATGATTTCCATGAACGTACTGCAAGAATTAACTCAAAATGTGTTATGAAACGTTGACAAAACTAAGGCGAGCGATACAAAACAAGCATAGAGGAAAACTGATCTCAAAAGTGTTGTTTCTTCACGACATACATGGCTAATCGTACCCGACAGCTCTTGGATGGTTTTGGATGGGAGGTATTTGATCACCTATCGTACAGTCCGGATCTGGCGTCGAGCGATTGCCACCTCTTCCTAGCGATGAACACCTGGCTTGTAAAACAGCGCTTTGACAGTGACGCAAAACTTCATGCCATTATAAACCAGTGGTTGATATCTAAGCGGCAAATTCCTGCAGAGACGGAATTGAAAACCCTGTGCATCGTTATGAGAGATGCCTCAATTTAATTGGCGATTATGTAGAACAATAGTTTAAAATAGTCCCTTTCAAATATATATAATAAAATTTGGTTTGTTGTTTATTTCAAAACGAAAGTTACTTTCTGGACAGCCCTCGTCGTTATATATAGAAATAAAGATAACACAAAATTCATGACTAATATGAACCAAAATTCTTTGAAACAGAGATTGGTAAAGCAATTCAAATACCTTGGTGAAACCATGCAAGAGAACGGATTAGAAAAACTTCTGTGGGTCTCTTGCCACGCCATAATAAGGCACTATAATATTGTAGTCAAAACAGAAAGTCACTCCATTATAGAGATAGAGAACCTGGAGGCCTGTATTCGTCTGGAGTTATTTCCAGTATTGGAACCTGCGTCCTCCCGAATGTCAGATTCCAGCGTCTTGGAAATATGTTCAATGTGATTTATATCCTGTTTCCGAACATTACAAATTGTTTTTCGAGGCACACTTCGCGTAAAATGTTTCTGTGACTATATAATAACCGTTTTTGAAACATAACAATTTCAGGCAGCATTAACATTATTATTATTATGCCACTTCCCGCATAATTCACGGAGGTAGAGCCCCGCATTCCCATTACAATCTTCGGATATAGAAGAGAGGTGACGGTTCCAGCGCTACTCTCCGGCCATTTCTTCCCGCGGAGTTTCCTCCACAGTACTCACTTGATGGCAAGGATCGAACTCCGGTCTTCCGGCCCGGAGTCACACACTGTACCGCGTTAGCTCCGCGGCAGCATTTTTTTTTTTTTTTTTGTTGACGGCGTTACACCTCGTTGACATCGAGTACACTAGAGGCGGTAAAGCACTGACTGCAAGAAACGGAAAAGAATTGGACCATGGCCTTTTGAAAGAGCTATTTCTCCTGGAGTGATTTCGGAAAACCATATAAAACATAAATCTGGATGACCAGAACGCTATACAAACCTGCGTCCATCAAATAAAGCGGAAAAACAAATCTGATATCATAAATCAGTTTCTATATCTCTTTAGTGCAAATAGCTTGGAATCTTCCCATGGACTGAAAATAAGTACTCCATCCAGGGACTACACACGCAACAATAAAAGCGGCTTAAGTATTCCAGCCACAACAGAAGGCGATTAAAAAGAACAAAAAGGACCAGGTTTTTTTTCGCTTGGTGTTATCTCTAATAAGTAACTTCAAAAGAGACTCCAAGCGCAAGTGCTGGACGAAACCTTTCATTTGTGTTAACGTTTCCAGACCAACGAGGCGGAAATTTTTACGATCTTGTCAACACTCCCTCCCTCCGCAGTCTCTTCTCTTCAGGACTCACTCAGCTGCATCGGAGCGACGCTGCGTCACGCGGAATGCACCACTAACAGTCCTCTCCGTGGCCTAATAACGCAACAAAAACAGGGACAGCTGTATTCCTCGTCTCTCAAGGTTATGTCGTCATTTAATCATTCATTTAATTAATATCGAGACAATTTTCTGGCTGCAAACTTCCTTGTCAATTTTTACTAGAATCGGGAAATTAATTAATAGGTTCTGTAGAAACAGTTCACTGCTAGTATAAGTTCTCCGAAATTTCTAAATATCTGTTGCACCAATTCACAAAACTCGCAGCACATATTATAAATTCTTGTTTTTTTGCACTTCTTCTTCTTCTCGTGTCGATGACAGCATCAAATATGAGGTAGTTTTTCTGCCAATGCGATGGCTTTGTCAGTAGCTGATTGGAGGTCCAATTGAGATTTATTCCAATTTGTGGACAAGACAGCAAATGTACCATGGTTTCTCTCTCCCCGCACGAA
Organism: Vandiemenella viatica; assembly: GCA_031002005.1. Taxonomy (NCBI): domain Eukaryota; kingdom Metazoa; phylum Arthropoda; class Insecta; order Orthoptera; family Morabidae; genus Vandiemenella; species Vandiemenella viatica. The sequence continues at coordinate 91,691,638 of CM061914.1, forward strand.
CACGTGGTATCTGGCTGTTCTCCCAGGTATCCCCAAGTGGCAAGTGTATCTTTGCAGCGGCCAACTCCAACTCGAAGCCTGTTTAGCGACTTCCATATTGGCCATGGTTGTTCAGACCCAGGTGGTGGACCCTCTTTTGGCTTGATCCACTCGAACCCTTGTTGTAATCTCTTCTCCCAAGCCACTATTCTTTCATTGCTTGGAGCGCATGATGCTTGAACGGGACTTTAGTCCTCGATGGCGCTGGTGTATAGCCATGTAGGGGGTGTCGGACGTCTTCATTCACTTTAAGCCTTGCCACGCTGGTGGCGACTACCCGGCGTATGTCTCCAGGGGCGATGCCAGCTAGTATCTCCACTTTGCTCACAGGCGATGGTCTGAGCCAACCAGTGATGAGCTGGTATATTCTGTGGAACGAAACGTCTACTGTCTTAGCATGGCTGGATTTTTGCCACACAGGACATTCATACTCTGCTGCGGAGTAATATAATGCTAAGGCAGAGGTGCGGATGACGCTTGGTTTGTTGCAGTAAATCGTTATTTTAAATTACACCAGCTCTGTTTTACAACAGATAATTCATCATTTCTCCACGATGAGTTTGTCCTAATATCTGTGACTTACATCAGTTAGCAGGAGAGAGCGGACTTGTGGCTCAGTGGTTAAGGCGTCTGACTGCAGATCGAACGGTTCCAGGTTTGAATCCCAATTCCAACTAGGATATGCTTCACCTCTGACACTGCTTGCTGTGTAATGTGAAGTTCGCCAGAACGCTTCCGTGGTTCGGATTCCATGTTAAACTGTGGGTCCCATGTACTGGTAGCACTACCGGGTTAGGGTAAAGTGGCTAAGATAGAGGCGGACTGCACACATAATAAAAACCCTGTCACTAGGTCATTACGACTACACGAGTCTTTTACCTATTTACTTAGAAGGAAAGATATTCATAATTTAGATATTGTGGAGGTATATCAAATATAAACGAAAAATTGGCGCAGAAAACGGTCATGTGCGTGTTTTTTTTTTTTTTTGGCTGCTTCTGGACTTACGCGTCGTTGACATTGAGGTGGATTGAAGGTGGGAAAGGATGAGGAGTAAACAGTAAGAAAGAATTTTGTCATGGAATTTAGAAGGAATCATCTCGGTATTCGGCTGGAGTGATTTGGGGAAACCATGGAAAACCGAAATCGGATGGTCGGAAGGGGATTCGAACCCAACGCCCTCCTTAATGAGAGGCGAGAACGTTAGCGGTCACCTACTTCGCTCGGTGAGGATTGTTAATGTGGCAGCGGCTTGTAGTTGCTATGAATGTGTTGACATGGTAAGGGCCACATGCTTGTTCCAAAAGTCATTTATTTACTTATTATGGTGATACTTGAAGAGGCCTCGGTTGTCCATTGCACAACTCATAATTATTAAGTTTCTCGTACATGAAGGTTTTAATGAGCAGAAAATCTGTACATATTGCGTGCACTGCATGAAAATTGTACACTTCCGAAGCCTAAAGTGTACATGGTCATAATTTCTGTGGACATCGCACATCAGTTTTTACCCTCACTCACATTGTCTCTGAAAGAGCATCTAGTGGCAGACATTTCTGCAAACCGCAGACCTTATGCACAAAGGAACACAAATAACGGTTCGCTAGCAACTGTTGTAAATTATGGAAGTGTGCCACAAATCATTAAACTAAATATTCATTTACCTTATGTGCAACGCCTACATGGTTGTAAAGAATGTAGATCAGAAGGTTGCAAGGGTTGAAACTTCTCAGAAGCTTATGGATCTTCTTGCATCAGAAACAGGTTCATTTTTGATGCGTTCCTCTAACGAACCATAGGTGCAACATTGTAAACGTGAGCAAAGAGTTCTAATATGTAATGATGTACAAAAAGAATAGCAGCTCTGATGAAGCAAAAAGGCCGTTTGTTTACTGTAAGGATACTTTAAGTCGTCCTTTGGATGCTAAAAGTGTCGTGTACATCGATTTCCTGCTTGAACTACGAACTGTAAACGTTGCATACTACTGTGAACTACTGGGCAAGGTTAGAGAAGTCAGTCGGTCCGAACGACGAAGATCCACGGATATTACTTCTGCACGACTACTACTGGTTCCACAATGCTGCTCCGGAAGAATTTCACTGTTCACTATCATCCCCCTATAGCCCGAATTTTTCTTCACGTGACTCTCTTGTTTGGATATCTCAAAAAATATTTTCCGGAAATTTTTTTTTATGTACACGAGGTGACTACATACACGTTCCTTAAAAACAAAATTACATTCAGAGACTGTCAATATGATGGAAACAATGCGTAGATATTAGTGGAGGTTATATTAAAAACATAGTTTTATATCTACATTAATATGGATGCGAAAGTAACTCTATCTGTTACGTTTTCACGTCTAAACGGCTAAACCGTGCATCTTTAAATTTGACAAGGAAATGTATCAGTAGGAAGGACATGTGATAGTTTACTCGGGATAAATAATATGTTTTGAAAACCTAACCAAACAGCGACAGGCAGACGGATAGCGTAAGTCTATTTAATGTTATATCGGTGGCTCAGGCACTGTTTCTCTCGCATACAGTTTGTACACGATCTGTTGACAAATTTCAACTCTGAGTCCACACGTACGAATTCGCTTGTAACAGATAATTTGTAAAATACAAACGTAATGATTTTTAATAAAAAAAAGCCTTGTTATTCTTTGATCAACCCTCGTACCTGGGATGTATGCTTCAAGATCAGTGTTGTTGTTTGTGGTCCCTCGACCTAGTATCTGCTGAGTGGATGTGAGACCCGCTGCCCCGGAACCGGACCTAGGTTATTTGCAGACGCCTTCAGCTAGCAAGGAAAGGCACTGGCTCTAACCGTGTTTTCGCAAAACACACAATTACTGGGTGCAGCGCCGGCGGCAAGCAATCAGGAGGCTGATCAGCCCAACCGCAATTTGGCGTCCCCATTCATCACGGCGTAGCCACACAGCCGCGAGGGAAAATTGGATCGGAATCAACGGCCCCAACAACAACACGGCGGGAACGTAGGAACACGTTCTCCTCAGAGGAACGTCTTCTGGTGTGGAAGTAGGTTTTTCTCGTTAGGGCTTTTCAGTTCGTCGACATCAAAGCCCGAAGAGAATTTGGGGATTGGGAAGGAATTGGGCCACGGCCGTTTTTTTAAAGGACCATGCCGGCAGACGTTTTGATTGATTTCGCAAACCATGTACAACAGAAATCTGATGGGCTTGACGGGGATCGATCTCGCGTCTTTCCGGATGTCGGTGTCAAGCGTTGACCACTCATCTTACAGGCAGTAACGTTCGATCTCTGCAAGGAGATTCCATTTTCGATGAAATTTCATTACTTTTTTTAAATCCGCCATTTTGGATTCACCAGTTTTAATTCTTAATATTCAACACCAGATTCGAATTCAGCGACTACAAAAATCTCTGCATACACATACCAAAAGGGGTTAATGGAGGCATTGTAGAAGGTCCAAAGAAGAGCCGCCAGATTCGTGACAGGTATATATAGTTGGAGGGAAAGCGTAAGTGCGATGTTGAAGGAGTTAGGTTGGTAAGATCTGGAACACCGAAGGCATTGCTCTCGTCTGAAGCTAATTGAAAAATTCACGACTGACTTATTTCGGAATGACAGCAAACAAATATTACTACCAACAACATTCATATCTATGAATAATCATCGTTGGGGACCATCTCTAGTTTCAAGGATGTGGTTTACGAGCCTTGGTTGTTGTATACGATCGTTTTCCACTGTCTCCTATCCAGAAAAGTTTCTTGGTCCGTGATATATTCCCAGTTCCAGCCTCTTCTCCCTATGTCCTCCTTCAGTTGGTCAGTCCATCTTCTTCTTGGTCTTCCCACTGGTCTTTTGCCCACTATCCTTTTTTCCAAATAAGTTTTTGGTAGTCTTGTACTAGTCATTCTCTTGTCATGCCCAAACCACTTAAATCTTGATGACCTAAGTCTCTCTTCCATGGATTGCCTTAGCTCTAGGTTTGATCTAATCTCGTCATTCTTTATGTGATCAAGTCTAGTTTTCTGGAAATTAAAACGAGCCTCATATCTAGGAATGACCGAGAAAATAAGAGAAATCAGGGCCAGATCCGATTCATTTCTGAACTCATTTTTTCCACGAACGATTAAGGAATGGAATAGGAAGGATTTACCGGGCAAGTAAACTTAAAATCCGACAGGAGTAGTTCTCGATAAATCACTTCGGTTATCCTGATCTGGGTTTTCCAAGGTTTTCCCAGATCGCTCCAGGTGAATGCCGGGATGGTTACTCAAAATAGCCCATGGGCGCCTCCTGCCATATCCCGTATATCCTTTCCAAACTGTTACACTTACACTACAATGCACTCTCCGCCACCCACTTTTAGTGAATCACGGACTAATAATAATAACCCAAATTAATCTTTGTGTATTAAAAAACAAAGTAGCAAAAGGAAAGAAAGAATACATATATGCGTCAGTACGGTACCATAGTTCTCTAATCTTGTTTCTCCTGTCATTTTGAACATTACAGGTTGGTGGACGAAGTATTACATAGCACTGGTGAATGAAAGAGGATATTCACATATTCGTCAGTAAAATCGAACGAAACCTGTGTCGTCCAACTGCCACACAGTCCCCGCCCAATCTATGTATCAATTTCGTGACGCTTTCTTAAGGGCTGTGGCAAGCAGTCACAGATCGAATGGCTCTTCTCGGTACTTTCTCTATAGTATCAATCAATCCCTTGCGACATCTAAACCAAGCTGAATTTCTAATCAATCGTCAGAGCACCTTATTTCTCCATAGATAGCTGCATCATCAGTGAACAATCGGAAGCTGCTATTAACGTTGTCTCCAAGATCGTTTATTATTTCCTTGAGAAACGCTCGAAGTAATAATAATAATTCCGTGTGGTCATAATGATCTGGAAACAGGGTTTCAATTGGCTGCGCATTACGCCCCTGCCGTAACCGCCTTAAACCTAACCCGGCAATCCTACCGAATACAGGGGACCTACAGTTTAACGTGGAATGCGCACCAGGGAAGCGTTCTGGCGTACTTCACATTACACAGCAGGCTGTGCCAGAGGTGAAGGTCGGATTAAGTGCCTTTGAAAATCCCCGCCGAAACAGGGATTCGAACCTGAAACCTTTCGATCTCCAGTCAGACGCGTTAACCTCTGAGCAACCATCCGCTAACGCCCGAACTAACTTCTATATTATAAGATTATTTCCTGACAATCGTAACGATACATTGCGTCCGACCAGTTAGAAAATCTCTTATCCATTCACAAAGCAGATCCGATATACCGTACGCTCATAACTTCACTAAAAGGCAACTGTGTACCAAGAGACGAAAGCTTCCTGAAAATAGTAATAACAATAAAAAAAAACGCCAACTTGAGAACCTGGATTTCCATTAACTCTCTCTAGATACGTTTTAGAATGAATTACATCACTTCTCACTTCCTGGCTAACTTATCGAGGGATTTGAACTACTGTGTTGTATTGCTCTGTTTCCACCTAAAAGGCTCTAACATCATTTCAATGCACTGTGACATTACTTGCCTATGACCTTCATAATGGAGACAGGAGCAGGCAGTGTTCCAGGGCACCTTCTCGTCTTTGGAGTTGCAAGCCGCCCCTGAAAGTGTATATATCAGAAATAACTAGGTTCGGGTGCAGAAGCCAAAGGTAAAACACTACGTTAGTGGCCCATCTGATGCCACGAGGAAATTTTATCTTCAGAAACTACATTAGGATGGTTCCTTTTGTATGAAACACCAATATCTGAAATGTAATGCAATAGAAGGATGCCGAGAGAGAGAAGGCAGCTGAAATATGTGATCAACGAATTCTGAAATAAACAGCGAAGATAGGAAGAAACAGATCCGATAGGTATATCTGAAGAGAAGAACCATAAGAGATAGCAAGCTTATAACTAAGAGCGTAAATTTTAATAGATACAGATTAAGCGATTATCGCAGGATAAGAAAACTTGCAGGACAGCTTGAGATAATTGAAGGGTGTGATGTAAGAAAGCGTTTCCAAAGGTGGGTTCCTAAGACTATTACTGTCAATCAACTCTGATGCCTATGTTTGATGCAGAGCTACTTTGACACGAGAATATCTACTGAAAAATGGTAGGGCGTCGACGCGTAAGATTGCTTCCAGAGATAATTATTACTGAGTGGCTTGGTGGGAACACTTTGCCAGCGGACGAGATGAAAAAAAAGACTTACATAACCGGAATGCAGACAGGACACTGAAATGCGGGATATCTAATAGATGGATTATCTTTGAAAAGTTCACGAACAGGAATCTTAATTCCGGAAAGATTAGATATTTTCGCTGCTATCTAGTGTGGGAACAGTCCCGGAGATGAGTAACAGTACATATCAACCTTAACAAACCAATATTATTACCAGCTACTGACTGTGGGGTAGTTACTTAACATTCCATAACTAACATCAATTTCCAGCGTTAATTTCAAACACTAAACACTCCATACTAGTTACTACATACGAATGCAATTTTCAGAGAGACATATTAATTGCTATATTTGTAAACAGTTTCAATAAAAAAGATACTCCATTTCAGTGATTGTGGATAACTTCCCCCTTTCTATTTCACAGCTCAATAACATATATTATTTTCTCAGATATCTTTGGTAATCAAATTAGAACAACAAATCTCAATAACAATGATTCACTTTTCATGGATTTTCAAATTATCTCTCCAGATGGTCGGGTGTAATGAGAACATAATTAAGGGTATTTAGTGTATTAGCACCTCCTTCTAATGACACTCGCTATCACGTTTTCTAATAGGTAATTTCATTGAAACTCTTACAATCTCCACGTTCTCCATTCTTCTCCTCGTATTTAATGAGATCATTGTGCAACATAGAACAAGACTGAGCCAGTATTGCGCATTTATAGGGAATTATGCAGTGTAGGTTTTTTTTAAATGATCAATTACATTCTGATTTACTACTTACCTACTGTGCCAAAGCTTTTGATCATATACGAAGTTACAAACAACTTATTATTCTCTCTTATAAACACGTACGAGCTTTTGTTATGACGTAGGCGATTCAACGTGTCGAACGACGTAACCCCATCTTCTGTCGACTTCAAACACCTCCCCCTGAACCAATTTTTAGAGGGTGACTTGCAAGCGACGAGTTGCCTTATCTATAGCCGCCAGCCGAGCGTGATACCAGCCTCGTGAACTATGGATGTGCGAGTGCCATTGTGGACGCGAAATATTATGGACGGCAGAAAGGGCCGGCGCGGTACGGCACGTAAATAAACCAGGCAGCAACTCGCGCGCGGCGCCACGGCAAAGACTTTGTTTCGAGTTTTCATTCATCGCTCGCTGCGAGCAAAGAGTAAATATTTACAGCTCACGCTGCGCAGAGAAGCCTGTTAACTTTGCTAACACCGCGAGCGGGTTTAACCAGTTAACGATAAAACCGTGGAGCACGGGCGAAACTTCCATCCACTGGATATCACTTGCCGGAATAGTTAGCACACCTTCCAGCAACGGATGCTCGTAAGGCCAACTCGTTTGCTTGTTCGTATAGGCCGGTTAAATAAGGAGTTAACAATTTTTAAATCATATATAAACTGATTCAGCTAACTAACAGAATCGGGTAAAGGTTATTTATTTTCATGTCAGAAACATAGATATTTACATAATAACAAACGTCAAATTGTACTGGACCAAAACTTAGCCAATCCCAGTGCATTTTCTGAGGTTTGATATAAGTCATCCTCCACGTATTTTTTTTCCAGATTCGATAAAACGGCTGAAGTTTTTATGGGTTTTTCTAAATTTTGTCGGGGTTGCAGGAGGTTGGACACAATTGACGCTGTAGCATGTGTTGATCTTTCCTGATCTCGGCATAGCCTCATCTTGCGAGGTTAACTTTGGATCTGCCCACTCCCGATCTCTGCCTATTCAGAGACTTTCGTTCAATGTAGCTGCCATTACTGATCCCGGCGAAAATCAGTTTCTTGCCAAACTCGATTTAGAATATTTCGGTTCCATTTCTAAGCTTGTTTCAGCTGGCATTCAACCACTGTTAAATTTTCTGAAGCAGCTGTTGGCTTCATTGCAGTGTTCTGGTAGGTTAGCGGTAGATAAATACAGGAACACTCTGCAAGCAACCGGGTCAGTAATCGTAATTCTATACGTTACAATGGGGTGGAATAGCAAATAGTTTTGTGAGAGTCTGGATACTTTAGAGAGAAGAAACCACATTTCGAACATCTTTACATACATCTAGTACATTTTTTACTCTCTGCGACAGATATTCTTCTGTAATAATTGCTCAGGAAAGTGTGTTCCAAATTTCAGTGAAATAGTACAATTATTTATTCGTAACCTAACGATGCGGTCGAGCTGGAGCTTCTTGCGAACTCGGTAAATCTGATACTTGTGTTAATTGAAGAGCAAGGCGATACAGATTGAAGAATAAAATAAAAAGAGATTTTTCAACCCCACCATTTCTTTCTGGCTAGTTGACAGTAGCGGCGACTGTGTTCGGTCCACTGAACAGCCTCTCATTGAAGATGCCGCCTTTCCTCGCAGTCGGACGAGCATGACGGCGTGCAAACTGAGTCAGTCACGAAGCCAGCGCGGACAATACGGTACCGAGAACACCGGACGCAGTCCCCCCCTACCTTGTTTATCTGACTTCTTAGGGGGCATCCATTAATGACGTGAGGTGTTTTTCCGGAATTCTGGAACCCTCCCCCACCCTTCTGGTGAGACTTCGTGAGATTTGGTCGGACCCTCCCCCCCTCTAAAATGATGTGAGATTTTGAAGGAGACCCCCTCCCTTCCAATCGACCTCGCAAGTTTTTGAGACCTTTTTTTTTAAGGTCTCATGCTCCAAATGACGGTTATACCCTCCCTAAGGTTGGTTTTTTTGGTTAAAAAACCGACCTTAAGCTAAAATCGAATTTCGCGTCATTTGTAGGCCTTTTTTTCCTCTTTTGTAGCTCTACAATTCTACTTGGAAAACCCAGATCAGGATGGCCGGATAGCTTTATCGAAAGCTACTCCTGTCGGATTTTCAGTTTACTCGCCCGGTAAATCCTTTCTATTCCATTCCCTAATCGCTCGTGGAAAAAATGAATACAGAAATGAATCGGTTCTGGCCCTGATTTCTATTATCTTATTTTCACGGGCATTCCGAGATACGAATGTTGCTAGTAGCAATATTTGTTTGCTGTCATTCCGAAATATATCAGTCGTGAATTTTTCAATTAGCTTCTGTCGAGAGCAACGCCTTCGATGTTCCAGGTCTTCCCAACCTAACTCCTTCAACATCGCACTTACGCTTTCCCTCCAACTATATATACCTGTCACGAATCGGGCGGCTCTTCTTTGGACCTTCTCTAATGACTCCATTAACCCCTTTTGATGGGGACCTCATACAGAACAACAATATTGTAAGTGAGGACGCACTAGTGACTTATATGCAATCGATTTAACTTTCGTAGTGTATTGTTTTAAATTACGACCTAGAAATCGGAGCATACGATTTGCTTTCCCAATTACATTCTCCATATACTCATTCCACGACCAACTGGGATTTTGCCAGCGACTTTGAGTCATCCTAGGCTGCTGGATGTACTTTTTTTTTTTTAGTGCTGAGACGCTGACCAGCCAGAAATATCGACCCAAACTAACGATGTCCAAGTATAAATGTAAGCTAGGTAGAAAACCTTGTACTAACAATCAGGCGTATCGACACGGTGAGTATACATATATTACATTTTTACAGAACCATTAAACGACGTTTTGAAATATTTGAGTGATGCACATGTTAAAGGGGTTGTTTGTTTCCCAAGCCTTGTGCGCTTCGAAGTTGCACTTGCTTTTAATGGTCTGGCATTCTTAGAGAGGAGGCGGCAAGTATATTTCGACCTCCCTTTGATGGTAGTTAAACGTTTGAACAGAGGAAACTGCGTGCCGAACAACACTTGATCAAATACATTGTGATGTACTATAGAAACAGTAGCGTCATAGCTACATCGTCACATGTATGATGATATGGCTAGAATTTCAATGATGTCGAATATCATGACGTAGTCAATGCCGTCAGGATATAATGCAGCAAATGAGAGAGAAAGCAGCGATGGGCGAGCGATTTCGCAAACGACAGCCACTCATAAGAAAGGTTATCGTCAAACAAACTAAAAGTTATCATTTTTCCATTTACCCGAGGAATGAGGGATGAGAAGAAGGCAAAATGATCGCGGATTGGTCGAGCCATCCAGTCCGATTTTCGAACTTATGGAGGAGCGATTTTTCGTCAGTCTTCCTATTATGAGTATCTACAGCTCGCCTCTGCACATAAAGCTGCAGGAACGGGGAGTGGTGTATTCCATACGTCCAGGCCTCCTCCCGTTTACATGGGTCCTTCGGATACAAATAAACAAAACTTTTGAAACAAGGGACAGGGCACAGGGAAAAAAGTGCCAAGGTTTTACCGATGGGGAAACCTCTGCAATAGTTAGGTGAGGAAATAAGGACGGCTGGCTAATACACTGGCAGTACCGCGACAGATTTCATACTGCGGGGATGGGACGAGTGAAGGATTTGTTAGTTTTCCTGTGTGGGCGGGATTCCGTATTTGATCTGGCAGGGTCCCAGGTCTCTACTTCGGTAGCGTGGATGCTCCACGTGTTACTACCATCTGCTAGTCTACAAGGAACTATAAAGATTTGCAACACTATGTGGACAGAGGCCTCCTCGACAAATGTATCATTGCTAGAGGTTCAGATTCAGAATACTTATCCGGTGGTGCTCGTCATTTCTTACTGTTATTGTATTTCTCGCGGGCTCTGTTGTTCACAATGCATACCTCACTTAGCCAACGATTATGTAGGGTATTGCTACACTACAGGGAAAATATTTGCGAGATTCTGGACCCGTAGCTCACAGAGGTGGACGGAGCGAACGAAGGTAACGGTAACTGTCCGGCTGTGTTGTGGAATGTGACCTTGGGTCAGATAGCCCTCAGTGAAGGAACAAAGCGTGGCCGCTAGTTTGACGCGGTGGGGATGGAACAGTGGATTGCGAGATGTGTGGTGGGTGCGTGGCCAGCCTGCAGAAAGAGATGTACGCCACATAACGGCGGTGCGGTCTGTGGTTCTTGTGTTACATGTCGTTATCTAAGTGGACGTGGGTCTCCGACAGCCAGCAGAAAATGCAACCATCACCTCGGACAGTTGCGGACAGCAGACTCGGCATCTCTGCTAAATGTTAGCTCCGCTGATATGGTGATCAACGCAGATCGTTATAGTATCGATCAATCCAGCGTCGCCCTAGAGAAAATCTCATTGCTCCCCTGAGCTTAATGAATATATAGAAACCCGAAGAACTGATGTAAAATGAACCCATTGTCCGATTTCAAGATGATTGTTTAACTGTGGCATACTATTGTTAATAGCATTTGATGAAGAATAATTTTCTAATAAACGTATATTAATGTCAAACGTAAGAACAACTATATTGTCAATTTGTAATGCAACATCCCGATTCCTCATATCAGCAATTCCAATCATTAATAATAATTTTATGTATGATTTATGCAAACGCAAAGTAATTAACAGTAATTAACAAGAGGTGTACCCCTGAATACAGAAATTAGTCTGAGTAAATATTGTAGGAGGACGACAGAAAATTGAAATCTGTATGCCGCGATCAAGAACTGAGCATTAGCGAGTGATTTCCAGGATACTGACTTAACTACAGTGTACATTTTTGTTGAAGATTAAGAATTTCAATGTCGCTGACAACAAATATGGCCATAAAACAAGGAATAACGTCTGCAGAGCTGAAAACTAACTCATATCATACATTATTTCTATAGGTTTTTTTTTTTTTTTTTTTTTTTTTTTTTTTTTTTTTTTACAACCTATTATCTCCCTGCATACAGAACCGAAATCGATAAATGAGGTATCATTTTAAAGCTTAAGATATCCGCTTTTTGTGACACCATATTTTAAGAAACTAATTTTTCCAAATCCGATCCTTAAATGGCAAAAATGTTAATATTTCTAAATTTGCGTTTTTTGTCTCTCGAGCCAGTTATCTTCCTGGATACATAACTAAAAACGATAAATGAAGCAGAATTATGAATAATAATGTCTCCGCTTTGTTGACATCATATATTAAGAAAGATTTTTTTTTGGAATTCGACCCTTAAAGGGAAAAAGTATCAATGGTTCTACAACGCATTTTTGAGTCACGACACATTTATCTCTATTAATATATAACAGAAATAGATGGATGGGGTATCATTTTAAGTTTAATATCACCGCTGTGGCCACACCACATTTTAAGAAAGCAATTTTTCGTAATTTGACCCTTAAAAAGCAAAAGTATCCCTATTTCCGTAACGTATTTTGTTTCACGAGCCATATATTTTCTTTGATATCTCGAGAAATTAGGTGTTACTGTCTCCGCTTTAGTCACATTATATTTAAAAAAAAGAATTTTTCGAAATTTGACACTTGCAGGGCAAAAGTATCATTATTTCCATAACGGTTTTTTTTTCTTTTACGAGCCATTTATATCTCTTCATACTTTACTGAAATGGATAAATTAACCTCTCCACTTAGGCAATATAACAGATTAAGATTTTTTGGGGGAATTTGACCCTTGGAGGACAAACGTAATAATCGTGAAAGTCACACGTATTAGACACTTCAGAGCTAAACCGCTAGATAGCAGCAGAACATATCACAAAGATATTAGTATACTGCTTCATTGGTGTCAACAAAGATTGAGCACGTTACCGGTAAATATCAGTGCGACATGTCACAGAGGTTTCAGTAACTGTATGTTTTTGTATAATAAATAGCTTGTCATATATTTTTTCTGTTACAGAAACATTTCTGTTTTTTCTATACAATTCCCATGTAAACATTTTATTCGTGAAATGTTCTCGCGGACTACGATCACAGCAGCACATACAGTATAACAGAGATATGGATATTCTGTGTGTTTTTTGTAATCTCTTAAGGTCAGTAACAGTTTGCTATACATATTATTTAGACGTTCAAACGTTTTTCCTAATTGTTTCGTAATTTGTTGTAAGTATTTTGTTACGTACCGATTACACTAAACAAATAAACAATTGCTACAAATGAGGCGATTCTTCCTTCATCCTATACAAACCACAAACCTTACTAATCACTGTACTAGTGAAATTTTCGCAAGGGTGATCTAGTTAGTAGCAAAAGGAATAAAATGACTATCGACCGTACTGATTTTTTTTTTTTTTTTTGTAACTGCTTTACGTCTCTTTTTAACATCGAGGTCTTTAGAGACGGGAAAGGATGGGGGGCAAGGATGGGGGCAAGGAATGGGAAGGAATTCGGCCATGGCCTTTTTTGAAGGAAGCATCCCGGCATTTGCCTGGAGTGATTTGGGGAAACCATGGAAAACCCAAATCTGGATGCGCGGACGGGGATTCGAACCGCCGTCCTCCCGAATGCGAGGCGAGAACGCTAACCGTTACACCGCCCCACTCGGTCACCGTACTGAAAGTTCCACTACAAACGTATAATTTAATAATGTAAAAAGACTTCGAAAATCGGAATATTTACCAGTGTAGTTGATAAGTTTTCGATCATGGCAGTAGGCAGGGAAGAGATGAACAAAAGTAAGTTATTTATAAAAAGTTATATCTCAGGCATTAAAGGAGTTTAAAGTAAAAATGCGCATATAACATCATTAGGCGTATAGGCAAGTTTCTAGTGAGTCAATAATCATTTAAATAATATTACAAATACTATAAGGTTATTTTGCAGACCTTCAGAGGTAATGTCTTTAGAACATAGCTGAAACCGAAATATTTATACTAAAGGAGATGCTTTAATTGTGTTTGCTATAAAATTTTCTGAACTTCCTTGTACAACATACATCAGTTAGCAGTTCCTTCTGGTTTTATTCAATAAAAGAACTGTTATATTTCAGTTTTGTAACTTGTGTAAAGAAGTAACGCATTTCTGGTTTAATTAGCAGACGGTATTCAGTGTTTTCCTACATTTGACAAAGAACTGGGAAACTACTTTGAATGCTGTTAGCTGTTTAAGCTGTCCTCGCTAGTTCTGTAGATTGCTGTTTGTACTGTAACGCGATAAAACAATTATTTCTAGTTACATGGTTTCTGGTGATTCCTGCTAATATCTTAGAAATTCAGCGTGATCTGGATGTTATTTCGGCATGGTGCAACGAATGGCAACTTATACTAAATTGTAAAAAGTGTAAGGCACTGTGCATAACTAATATAAAGAATCCATTTGTTCAGAAACACAAAGTAAACAGTTCAGTTATTGATTTGGTAGATTACGTTTAACATTTGAGCGTAACAGTACAAAGTAACATAAAATGGGACTTGCACATTAATTCGGTCGTAGGTAGAGCTAATTTTAGGCTGAGATTCATAGGTAGAATCTTGAAAAATTGTAATGAACAAACAATGGAGATAGCGTACAATTCTCCTGTGCGATCACATTTGGACTATTATTGCGCCATTTTGGATCAGTTTCGTAAGGGGTTGATTGACAGTATAGAGAAAGTACAAAGAAAAACCTCTTGATTCGTGACTACTTGCTACAGTCCTTATGAAAGCGACACAGAACTGATTAGTAGACTGGGCTGGGAGTCTCTGGTAGATACATGACGCACGTTTCGTTTGAACTTTTTGGTAAACATGCGTACACCCACTTCCACTTACAAGTGCGGTGCAATACTTCGTCCACTAATCTATTTGATAAGATAAGATAAAAGAAATAAGGTGCCGCTGTGATGCTTATATGAATTCTTTTTTCGGTCGTACCATTCGGGATAGGAGTGCACAGCGAAGAGATTAGATTTAGTGCTGAGCACCCTCTGCCACCGACAATTTTATGAATTGCAGAGTATATATATATATATATGTAGATATTGATGTTTTACCGTTTACTTCGGTAAGCCAACTTTTTAATTTTTTTTTTTTTTTTTTTTTAATTAAAAACCTGGGTATATTCTATTCATCGAAGAAATTATTAATGCAAGGGAGTAGACTATATGAGCTTGTATTTGTGTTTGCAATAGTCAAATGTTTTACTACGAGGTGAAAATAAGTCTTTGAACTGATAGTTTCCTTAAATGATTTAAGGAAATTTAGTATAATGACTCACTCCAATGGCTCTGTAGGTAGCGGCCTTGTTATGGTGCCCAGCGTTTATCAAACATACACCAGTTTCAAAATTTCTGAAGAAAAAAGTACTTACCAACTTAACGGATAATGAGACAAAGAAGAAATTGTAGGAGGAGATGGCAATTGCATCGATTCATTTCGAGTAGGGAGACGTGTAAACGAACTTTACTAAACCGTCTGTCCGAATTTTTCGCTGTGAATGAAGTGAATAATGGTGTCTGCTCGGGACAACTATGGTTACTGACTGTGGAACTAAGTCACTCCAGTCTAATATTAAAAAGTGAGCGGGGTGTCGGGTGACAGCTCCCGCCTGCACCAGTTTTGATTTAGGAGCCAACTTGTGGCCGGGATTTATGTGACGCCCACGTCCAGCCAGGGAGACAAAGCTGCACAAAAATTACAGTCATAACAAACTCCACGATCCTCAGGAAATAACTTCGCCCAACTACCTAAATTTGTTGCAACAAATCAAATAACACGAACTCCTCCAGAACAAAATAAAAAGTTTATCTACTAAACAATAACATAGACATAACCGTTGACCTCAGGGTTTGGATCATAGAAATGTAAACAAACGCTTGTACAAAACGAGAAGTGGAACTCTGATATTTGATTTCGTTGTCGGCATGGTGAAATATTTTCGCATTACCAGGTTAATGTTCGATTTGGCAGTAAAATATAACGCGCATAACGAACAAACAGAAACCGCTTGTGTATGAGTATTATAGCTTGCAGAGTCTTTACGAAAAATGTCACAAACTCGATACAGAACTTGGGCTCGGATTGTTTGTTAGACGGAAGACATAGCTTCCGCTTGAATTTACTGACCAACATGAGAACAACTTTCATTTACGACTAACTAACAATGACAAGAGTGATAAAACTCGATAGTTTAGTGCCTTTATTAATCAACTAGCGGAGTTCCCGGCTTTGCCCGGTATAGTTCGCGTAGATTTAACCGTACCCTATTTTTATTCCCGCAAAACATTTGTACAAAGTTTCATAAAATACGCGCCAACTTTTTCGGAATTAAAGCAAACT
This sequence comes from Vandiemenella viatica, assembly GCA_031002005.1. NCBI lineage: Eukaryota > Metazoa > Arthropoda > Insecta > Orthoptera > Morabidae > Vandiemenella > Vandiemenella viatica. The sequence goes on from CM061914.1 coordinate 91,707,927, forward strand.
TACATTCACCCGCCCCCTACCAAGAAACTGGTGGGCTGAAGTTTATTTCCACGTATACTATTTTCATTCGTCCAAAAAGATTCATGTATATCAAGCTTACTACATTACTGGACAACTCTAGATTATGTTAAAAACTCACATTTGATTCAATTGCGAAGTGAATGGATATACTTGTGGCTCGAAACTCCAGATCCTTTAACTCTGTAGATAAAATATCAAAAGTGAATCCGGAATAATATTATCGTAAACAGAAGACTAATGCTGAAGGCCAGAGATATTGTCCAGAGATCGTGCTTAAAGAAAATCTCTGTTGTTTTTACGGCTATCTATGTCGTTTAAAAATTGATATCCCGAATTAAAGGAAAGAATACTTCAAGCTATGGCTTTTAAAAAATTAAATATATCGAATTAAAAGAAAGAATACTTAAAGTTTTGTTTAGTGTGCAAAATAGTTATTACTGTAAGTTATATTATTGCTTTAATTAAAGGCTATGGTCAGAGACATTGTGTTGTGTATTTAGTGCGGAGTATCATGCGGAGTATGCGGCATCTAGTGATTCCTCCTGTGGAATTTCTCACCATACGTTCAAAATTTCATTTAATGCTCCTACATTACTTAACGTTGAAACATAAGACATGCCAGACAAGTGAATTAAGATTCTAAGCTTTAAAACGGTGAAAACTCCATCGAAATCCGCCCTGTAGTTTCCAAGTTTTTATATGACCAATATTTCCGGTTTTCGTTTTATAGATTAGCTTCGGAACTAAAAAAGGAGTTTCCTGTAAATGGTTTGTTTGGCGTAACAGATGTACCGAAAATTCTAAAATATCCATATTCAGCACCAACTAAACTTGCGAAGTGTGAACCATCTTCATGAATGGTGGTGAAAAAACTGTTTTGAAAAAGAACTCCAACAAACAAACCAAGTAGCTTTAACGAAATACAAGTTTAAGATTACCATCTATGTGAGCAGAACATGATGTGAGATTACGCATTATGATCATACTATTTTGTGGAATAGTTTAGCTCCTATATTGTATCGTGGACACAATCTTTAATTATTATTATTATTATGATCTTAGGTCTCGACAGGACCTATTTTTATTTTGCTTATGGCTTTACGCCTCGTCGACGTCGAGGTCATTAAAGACGGGAAAGGACTGGGGACAAGGAAAAGGAAGGACTTCGGCCATGGCCTTTTGAAGGAAGCGTCCCGGCATTCGCATGGAGTGATTTGGGAAAAAACATGGAAAACCAAAATCTGGATGCCCGGACGGGGAATCGCACCGGCGTCCTCCCGAATGCGAGGCCATAGCGTTAACCACACACCCACCACGCTCGGTCCGAGAGGACCATGCAGACAGCCTTGTAGAGTTACAAGTTAAAAACAGATCAATATTACAGATATGCTGATGTAATGTGTTTGTCAGCATCCTTAATAAAGTCCTTGATGGTGCAGTAATTTTGTTGCTGTTTGTAGCGAGGAGAACTGTAACAACGTGTAACAGCTCTTAGTGCCAGCCCTTTCATGAAATTTCATTTTAATAATTATGTATAGCAAGATGGGAGTTGATTAATAGTGGATTTGTATATTTTTCGTGTGATTAATTGTGAAGGTGTGTAGATTAATCATGCAAATGAACATTTTTTTATGGAGAGAAACTATGTAAATGACTTATAATGCAATTAAGGACAGTATTATGCATGAAATATTAATAAAAAGTTTGTAATGGTAAGTGTTGATGTGAGCCACGAAGTTTGGAGGAAAATTCTCAGTGGTGTGGTCTGGTTTATGTAGATAATTTTCTGTGTAAATGAATGTAAACAGTATTAACTTCCATTTTAAGGTGTTTTTAATGAGTGTGAGCGATTTTTTTTCAATTTATTATTATTTCTGTATCGATTCACTTGTCAACCTATCGTTAGCGCTCGAAAATCATCCGCCTGCACTCTTTGTGATGTTCTGGACGTTTCTATGACGCTTATTTAAACGCGCGGAGATGAAGGGCAGAGTCAGTTAGTTGTCAGTCGTTGTCAGATGTTTTGTTTCTGGTTCGTCAAGCAGTTTTACAGTCGTTTGTGAGTTTAATCGCTGGAATATTTGTGTAGTATCTTTGGACGAGTATATTGCCTTATCAGAGGAGTTGAATGTTATTATGGAGGTCACGGAGAAATAAATGTGAAGTGAATACTGTTTCGTTAGAGTTGTTATATCACGGAATTATCTATTCAAGAAGTAGTTATTTAATCTTTGGGGTAACGTAAAACTCTTGTCTACAAACGACAGTAAACTTTAAATTGGAGGAAGAAGCAATTAAAGGTAATCATCATTATTTGGCGACAGGACGATTTATTTAATTACTGCTTTGGACTTAAAAGAGACTTGATGAAAGGTGTTTGTTGTTGGTGAAAACTGGAGCAGAGGATGATCAAATGATTGAGGTCTGCAGCGCCAATCTATTACATGTGCAGAACTGTGCAATAAATATGACTACAAAAAGCACTTGTAATCGTAGGCTTCCGCGGCCGGAGTCAGTTGATTCTTGGCTGTCCGGGTGGCGCCGCGTCATGTTTATTGAAACCGACGTTTCGACCCTCATTCCGGGGTATTCTTCCAGGGCAGGGAAGAAGACCCCAGAATGAAAGAATCATGACGCGGCGCCACCCGCACAGCCAAGAATCAAATCAAAAAGCACATGGTTGAATCTAGTACGGTTGATAAATTTGATGAACCATCGTTGAGAGTTCCATCTTGAATATCAAGGCCGTCGTTGAGGGTGCGTCGATGCCAGTGCATACTGTCGCCCTCTGTGTATTAGGAGAGTCCACCCCGCAATCTGGGAACATCCCCTGCAGTTCTGCCACCTCTCTGTCCTGCAGGTCTTTACATTCCTGCATCCTCGACTGCCTGCGTTGATTCCTCGCCACGAGAGGCCGGTAACGACTTGTCGCTCGACGTTGCGATAATAGAGGAAGACAGCCGGGCGACCCAGACGTCCGCAGGTCCCGCGGTTCTGGCTTTGTCGTCGGCGGCCACAATAGCCTCGGGCTGGGGGATGGAGGCTGTAATTTTCTTTGCTGCACACTCCCCCACGCATTGGCGCGCCTTCAGAAAAGCGCCCCCTTCCGACTAGGGTGCCCGCAACGCCGTGAAACACTTGACGGAAAACGGTCGCGGTGTCTTTGTCCGACTTAATACTATGCAATAGGGGAGAAAATTACTCGAGGCGAGAACCAGTCGATGCGGGTTTCGAGGTTGTTAATGGTACTGACTGGATTGGGGAAACATTAGGTTTCACATTCTTCGCTATAATTTCACATACAATCATGTTCCAGCTCACAGGTTCGCAAAATTTTTGGCTACCGTCCCATATTAGAAAAAAGAAATACTCTCCGCCCCCTTTTCAGAAACAAGAACGCACTGACTCCCCTCTTCTTGTAGTAAATAATGTAACCCACAGTGCTCTAACTTGTTTCACTCATAATGGAGCGTCCATTAATTACGTAAGGTGTTTTTTCCGGAATTTTGGACCCCTCCCCTTTTCCCTCTGGTGAGTCTTCGTGAGATCTGGTCGGACCCCCTCCCCCCTAAAATGACGTGAGATTTTGACGGAGACTGTAACGGGTTAATGGCATTTCTCCATTACTTTGGAAGCTAATTTGAGAAGTTTAAAATATTGGCGGTTTGCGTGGTTGTCTGGTGACTTCAGCATCCGCCAAGTCCGTGGGTTTAGGGAAGTAGGACCCACTTGTAAAGCATGTGTTGAAACTGGTCGTCGTCTAGTGACGTCGCATCTGCCGGGTCCGTGAACTCGGGGGTGTAAACCCCAAATTCGGAAGCGTGGTGCGCTTGGGAGAAAGACGCACCTAGGCTTTTGGGCGGGCAGTCTGCCGTTGGCCGTGGAGTAGGTGAGTCCGTCGTGAAAGTGAACAGTCAGTCGAGTCGACGAGAACGCGTGTTCGCGCTCAGTCATTATGATAAAGAATATATTTTGTAGAAGGTGATTTCTTTGGTGATATGAAGGAACTTTAGTAATTAAGAAAGTATTTGCAGAATTTTATATGAATTGTTTCGTGGTGAACCATAGGTATGGTCTGAGAACTAGTAGGCCTAAGGGTGTTGTATGAATGAAAAGAGTGCGTGTTATTCAGTCTAAATTTATCGGAGGCATTACCTGTAATCTTAAAGGATCGAAGTACCGACAGCGAACTTTCATAAAGGTTGGGAGTTGGAGCGAGACTATCTTATTAACTATTAAATGCATGTGTTTCAAATAAGAAGGTGCATTTTTATTTCATTTACCGACTTAACATCGGGTGGCGGCCGTCAGAGAAAGAACCAGAATCTAGTGAGTGCGCGGAAGCTTTAAAGGTTCACAGTAAGTATTGTAACCGAACCTTCAGCATACTCCCCCCCCTGCTAATCGACCTCATAATTTTATTGAGACCTTTTTCTTAGCTCTCATGCTTGCAAGGGCGGTTATACCCTCCCCCCCCTAAGGTCGGTTTCGAGACCATATACCCCCTCCTAAAATCGACTTTCCCCCCTATTTCACCTCACGTAATTAATGGACGCCCCCAACCCTCTTTTTAACACAGCGAAAACACTGATAACAGTGTCTAATGGTGTAATCGTAGCCTTCCGCGGCCAGAGTCAGTTGATTCTTGGCTGCCCGGGTATGGCGCGTCATGTTTCTTATAAACCGACGTTTCTACCCTCATTCTGGGATCTTCTTCCAGTTCTGCCCTGGAAAAAGTCCCCAGAATGAGGGTCGAAACGTCGGTTTCAAGAAACATGACGCGCCATACCCGGACAGCCAAGAATCAGTGTATAATGGTATTGAACTTAGCCTGATCCATCTCAATTTGTTATTTCTTCTTCTGGGTATATCTACAAAGTTTCCTAAAATTCCACCTTTATTGTCTGGTTGTAGGGATTTTAATTTCCACAAGTGTAATTATTTATTTCATCAATAAAAACAAAAAAGTTTCACACTGATTTATTAAAAACTTTACTGTGAGTAATTAGGGTACCGGTATCTGAAATGTTTCTCCAGAAAAATCTGATACGAAAGTGATATCATCAAGAGACCAAGTTACGACCTTTAACCCAAGGGGAGGCGTGCCGTTTCAGGTTTATAACTTTTAAGTTATTTCATCTAATCTCAGCTGGAAGTCGAAAACTACTTTTACTGCTCATTTCTGTCCCAACGGATCTTCTCATTAGGCAGTGAAGTTATTAGACAGATTTTTTTTTTTAACTGCTTATCGTCTCCTATAACAACTAGGTCTTTAGAGACGGGAAAGGATGGGGGGGGGGGGCAAGGAATGGGAAGGAATTCGGCCATGGCCTTTTGAAGGAAGCATCTCGGCATTCACCTGGAGTGATTTGGGGAAACCATGGAAAACCCAAATCTGGATGCCCGGACGGGTATTCGAACCGCTGTCCTCCCGAATGCGAGGCCAGAACGTTAACAGTTACACCACCTCGCTCGGTAGGCAGATTGTCATTGTATCTTTTACTATTCCATAGCGCTTTTACTAACTCTTGAAGGCAGTTTATTAGGATGCACCGATTGACGACTTGATCAATTTGAAACTGCAGCGCCGCGTGCACAAAAGCCGAGTCAAGCTAACAAATAAGAACGCGTATAATGTCATACAACGAATGAGGAAAGAGCTTTCGTGGCCATGAGTAAGTGAGGCCGTCAAAACTTGAAGTTATTCAGTGTCCGTATTATCAAGAGCTGGATCACATCTCCAAATCTTTTTCTACTCTTCAACTCAAAGCCAAATACTTTGCGAGGGGTTTGTTTGCTGCTAACCATTGTCCCCCTTGGTATTCTGCATGTTTTGGGCCAAATCAGTTCAGCAAATCGACCACGAAAGATTACAGAACATAAATTTCAACATTTCCTTGTGATAGTAGCAAAGTGAATCTGATATAAAGGACATGGTACTGATCGCACATGGTACTGATTAGACTTTTAGATTTTATTCCGTTTTATTCACTTCGTATGGACAGAAATTAACATTGATGTACAACCACTGAAATTTATACTGAATGATAGACTGTTTCTCGACCACACTACACATTCTCCAACTGCCACTAACTCCTCCTCGCTTTCGACATGAAGTTGGCCATGGATGCAGCTGTTCACACCTCTATGCGATTTCCCGTTGGCTCCCCGCACAGCTGCGTGGCGTGCATCAACTACACAAAATACTCAGCACGTGAAACCTCAGATAGAAACTTACACATACGAGGTGGGTTCAAAAAGTAACGGGATTATTTAAATTTAGCGGGTTATATCAGCGCGATTGGCACGATTTTTTCGTTGTTGCGTTGGCAGACATGTCTTAAAAGTAACTAAACATTTTGAACTATATTGCATGTTTAGTCTCTTGTCAGCTGTTAAAAGGATAACACAAGTTTAGATTAAAAAATAAAATAAAAATTGGCTATTTTTCATTTGTATAAACTTCTTGCCACAAGGTCAAACGATCAATTAGGAATACTACCTTCAAGTTCAACGCCGTTTGCGTGAAGCAGTCCAAAGGAAACTCCCGGATTTGTAGCAAAAAACATTCAAGGCTTTTGTATCACGACAAATCACCTGCTCAGTCATCGTTGCTTGTTAGTGAATTTTAGGCAAAAAACAACACTGTAATAATGCCGCAGCCTCCGTATTCGCCAGAAATGTTCGCAAAAATTAAGAGAACATTGGAGTGACCTCATTTTAAAGCATAGGTGAGATTAAAAGTGCATCGCTGAAAGAGCTCAAAGCTATCTCAAAGATCGAGTTCCAGAAGTCTTTTGGGAATTCGAAGTAGCGCTGGCATACGTAAGTTTATAATGTCTAATGGGCACTATTTTGAAGGGGATAACGTCGATGCAGACGAATAAATAAAATTCTTTTTAAAAAAATGAAAATTCCTGTTATTTTTTTGCACACACCTCGCAGATCTTATGATTGTATATATCTAAGTCACAACGTATAACATATCTATGTGTCATATACTATCATTACGCCTGTAATGGAATAGCATTGGACGCCATAATTCTCCCTGGGAACAAACAAATTTTAGTAGACCACAGATCACTGCAGTGACGCCCCGGTCAACAGGAAGCGTCCACATTCAGGCTATTGATTGAGCGAGCGTATTTCAGGCTAGGTGACGATAACCTGTTGCGATCTGCGACTACTCACAGGGACAACGGAACACCGATTCAGTCTTTTCAACTAATACGAGTATTTAAGTGTAATGTTGTCAGGAAAAGAAACTGAAAACAAATTTGTGAATCAGTCCAACAGGTAGGAGAGTAATGCGATTGACTGCATTCTTTTCCTCTATGACTATTAGCAAATCACCAGGTGAAAGGGGGAAGACAGTCATAAAGAAATAAAATAAGTGGATAATTTTGAATCACACAAAATAAAATTGTAATCTGTTCAATTACATTCATACACAGGTCTATAGTTGAAATAGGAAAACGATTACTTAAGTGCATACAGTTCTCCTGATAGTGAACACTTGGCAATTATATACTTCCGGTTTAATGTTCTATACTTGTAACACTTCATAAATGGTAGCGAGAGTGAGCCTTCAGCACAAAGAGAGAGAGAAAACTATGGAATGGACCTACATCAGCGCAACCGCACGCAGCGGATCCGGGAACTTCAACTCCGCAACACCGAGCAAAAACTGATCAGAACTGAGGACCTATGGTCTCGTTGTTGGACCTTATATAATATCCGCCTAACGGTATTCGGGTGGGCTGACCTTCTTCTGGAGGGAGTACTACCAACATTGGCTTTTTGCTTCCCCGTTGGCGGGATGACCATCTCTGCCAAATGGGAGGAAGCACAGAGTTCCACCGATACTACCCCACCCCAGAGGTGACTTTTTGAGATCGTGGGGTGGTTACTGTACCATCCTGCTCCCCGCCAAGACTGTGGGAACTGGGTGCTTGACCCCTTCGGCGTGGCCTAGCCGCCACCTGAAAACTTAAAATAAAATCTCCGACCTCACTCTCGCTACCATAATTAAAATTTCTTAATGCTATTCTTATTCTAATTAAATACTACTTAAAGGTCCTAATTATAATTTTAAATCTTCTTCTGACATCACAAGCCAGAAGTCACAATGGAATGACGAGGTAACTACAATGTTAACTTTTTTTACTTCAGCCTCGTTGACGTTGAGGTCATTAGAGGCGGGAAAGAACTGGGGACAAGGAACAGGAAGGAATTCGGCAACGGGATTTTGTATGAACCATCCCGGTATTTTCGCCTGGATTGAATGGGGGAAACCATGGAAAACCCAAATCTGGATTGCCGGAGGAGATTAGAACCTGCGTCCTTCAGAATGAGACATGGGTACGTGTCGTGATATATACTTCCCACACAAACATTATTGAGTGATACTCCTGATAAACTAAGAAAGGAGAATTCACTTCCTTTATATACCCTGCAGTAGGCCTACTGCTTCTTTATAATTGACCGTTAGTGTAATCAATAACAGCCTTTAAAATACGCTTACTGTTTACTCTGAATATCTTCTACAGTATCTCACCGCAACAGACTCACAATACGGTACCCTGGACCGCTATTTACCATTTTTCGTTGTATTCACTTCCCTCCGTTTTTGTTTTGAGTCTCAAACAACCGTTCAGAGCTTAGGTAAAGTTCACATTACAGTTATGTTGGCAGACACCTTCATACTCCAGCGACAGTAAATCGATAAAAACTCACAAGTCTCTTTACATTTTAATGAAGAAGGCATTTATAAAAACTTCTTTTTATGTAAAGTTCACTGTGGAGTCCACTTTTTGTGTTTGAGAGAGGCTTTTCTCAACAGATATTACTAAGTTGGATGTGAATAGCTTCTGTTTTACATGAAAATTTTCGATCTCAGTCGGATCATGGCATTTTATTTCTTTTTTGTTTCCTTTACAAATAATAAAAAGAACAGACGTTTAGTGCAGCACTCCAACTAGACAGCGTAACGTGGTGGAGAAATCACAGACGAGTTTGATCGTGGTGTACAAAATAATACCTTTGACTCTTTTCTGAAAATGCAGCATTAAAGAAAACCGCTGTCTCCGAGTTCTTTCGCTGCTTCAATTAATCTCCCGATACGCTTATTACCATCTCGAATTCAATCATCTCTCTGCTTTCGCCTAATTGTGCGTAATCTTCTCTCCAAATCCTGCCGTAATTATTTCATCTCCGCGTGTAATTAATGATAAGAAGCAAGATCGTAATTGAATTCGTTGCTGCGAGGGAGGGTAAACTTCTTAGCTATACCTCAATGCCGCTCCATGCTAAAACCAGCTCTTACTGCAAAAGTTTAGTACTCCTAAGCTGACAGTACAAACAATTGATACTATAGACGACTCTTTAGTGGAGGTCTCGTAAAAAAAAATATCCTTAAATTAGAGGTAAATATAATCTACAAATACTGGATGAGGCATTTAAAACTGTTTGTCGGTATATTTGGCAAAATACAAATCGGATTAAAAAAAAGTTGTAATAAAAGTTGTTCACCTCGAAGAGGGACATCCATTAACATAACGCTCGACCCCCCTGCACCACCCCCGGGGGCGGGAGGGGGGGGTGAATTTGAAATCTTAAATAGGAACCCCTATTTTTTTTGCAGATTTGGATTCTCCGTGAAAAAATATGTATGAAACATTTTTTTCTTCATGATAGATGGCGCTGTAATCGGCAAAAATGAAACTGAGTTGAAGATTGTTGCAAAACGGTAATATCTCAAATAAATACACATCAGATTAGGAAATTAGAAACAATTTAGGAAAAAAATACTGTGATTCCCCTTGCTTCTCACAAGTGTTTCATTGCAGCAAATGTTCGAAATGATGTCCGTTGTTTCTAATGCACATTGCAACTCTGTGTCTGAAAGACAATCCGACATTTATAAGTGTCTCTGCGCTAATGTTTTCACATTCATTGATAATTCGTTGCCGCATATTTTCTGGGGTTGTTGGTACATCCATGTAAACTCTCTCTTTTAGCCATCCCCACAGGAAAAAATCGGCAGGAGTCAAATCGGTGAACGTGCGGGCCACGTTTGAGGACTCCTCGTCCAATCCATCGACCCGGATAGTTTCGATTCAAAACTTCTCGATGAATAATGCGCTGGGCATCCATCGTGTTGAAACCACATATCCATTCTTGTTTGAAGTGGAACATCTTCCATTAGTATGGGTAAAACATTATCTACAATGTCGCTGTACATTGGACCAGTCAGATTACCTTCTATGAAGTATGGGCCAATTACCTGCGTACCTAAAATACCGCACCAAACGTTGACACTCCATGGGCGTTGATGTTCAACTTGCCTTACCCAATGGGGATTCTCCAATGACCAATAATGCATATTATGTCGATTCACTTCACCACGATTCGTAAAATTTGATTCATCAGAGAAAAGTATGTGTGAAATGAAATTATTATTCACTACCAGTTGTTCCTGTATCAAGTTTCAAAAATTCAGGTGGTTTTGAAGAACGTCACCATGCAGTTCTTGATGCAGCGATAAATGAAATGGATGCCATTTGTGTTCATGCAGTATGCATAGAACACTTCTGTGCGATATTCCTGAACCTCGCGCAATTTCCCGAGAACTAATGTGGGGATTTGCAACAACTGCAGCTAAAACATTCACTATTTTCGTTTGTCACAGGACGCGGTCGGACTCTTTTTCTAGTTTTAACGCTTCCGGTTTCAGTAAACAAATGGACAATACTGCGAAAAGTCGTTGTAGACGGCATATGCCTATCAGGGAACAGATTAGCATACTTTTGACGAGCTTCTTCAACATTTATATGAGCCTCAAAGTACGTGGTAATGATATCGACTCTCTCTGCAATCGTTAACATCGTGGAACAGTTGCGATGAGATGTGTACAGTCCGAATCATTGAAGTAACATGCACAGTCTGACCACGGACTGAGACGCATGATCACACACAGTCTGTGCTTATTCGATTGTGGGAGGTGTCACTTAATTGCATTATCAAAAATATCAAAAAAGTACTTCGATTTTCCTGATCTGATGTGTATTTGTTTGAGATATTACCGTTTTGCAACAATCTTAAACTCAATTTCATTTTTGCCCATTACAGCGCCAACTATCATGAAGCGAAAAAATGTTTCACACAAAAGATACATATCTTTCCACGGAGAATCCAAATCTGCAATAAAAATAGAGGTTCCTATTTAAGATTTCAAAGTCACCCCCGCTCCCGCCCCCGGGGGTGGTGCAGGGGGGTCGAGAGTTATGTTACTGGATGTCCCTCTCCGAGGTGAAAAACTTTTATTACAACTTTTTTTAATCCGACAAACAGTTTTAAATGCCTCACCCTGTATAATAAAACAGCAACCGAGAAAAATCTGTACTTTTAAGATTGAAAAAAAAAGAAATGAGCTTGGCGCACGTTAGTAATCTACAGAGGAAGAATCACTGGTTTATTATTATTATTATTTTGTAATTTGTGGGTATCTCCCTGCCTGCAGTTATGAGTTTATGTTACTATTATTTATCAGGTTATCTGCTCAAACCGGTATAACTTGTATTTTTAATTTTTACATCACAAAGATATGTTGCTAAAAATCTATGATGAAGATGCTATTAAATGGAAGAACGTATGAAGCTTCGGGTCATTCTTGGAATCTGTAGTCCATAATTCTTCTCATCTAACCGTCGATGAACTTCATAGTCTTGGAATAATCACCACTCTCCATCTCGAAAGTTAAATACTGGAGTCAATCAGAGACGAAACATATGGAACAAAGCACATGTGCGTCTTTTTTAGTAGTGGGGTAACTGGAATACGCTGAGATAAGCCGCAGAAAATGAACGGGTAGGCCTATAAGGCGATAAAGCGCAGAATGTATGGTCTCCGGCAGCCGATGGTGCGTTAAATCACATGTCGACCCGGTGAGCGACTTCCGTATGGGGCCATACCGTAAAAAGACTTTATCGTAAAACGATACGGCAAAACCGATAACCAGGCCGCATGTCTGCGGGGCGGTAGACATAAATCAGAGCGGCAGCGCGCTGGGTGCAGCTACCACAGGTCCAGTGCTGACGTCACTTCACGCTAGCACCCCCTCAGGCAGGGAGAAATCACAGGTGGCTGGCACAAGCCGACTTCATGGTGATACTAACTGTTACGCGCCACTTCGTAGGTGTGCATCTGGAATTTTATTGCTAGAATTGGATATAGAAAGCTGTGAGTTACGTAAAAGATGTCACATAAAGCAAGGAGTCGGGATAAGGTGATGGGGAAGCCACCACCATTCCATTCCACTACTGAACCTGTCTCGTGAAGACCAAAAAATTTGCAACATATTTAAAAATAGCAACAAATTAAGCAGGGATGGTACTAACTGCTTATTATCTTCGGCTTGTTGTGGCTAGTTGACCCTCTGTCCACCTCTAGCAATGCAAGCCGAACAGATCTTGTTTCTAAAACCAGATTTCAATTAATATCGTGAGGGGGCGTGAGGTGTTTTTCCGGAATTCCGGACCCCCCACCCCCTCTGGTGAGACTTCGTGAGATCTGGTCGGACCCCCCCTCTAAATGACGTGAGATTTTGATGGCGAACCCCTCCCCCCTAGTAATCGATCTCGTAACTTTCTGAGACTTTTTTTTTAGGTCTCATGCTTCCAAGGGCGGTTATATCCCCCTTTGGCGTCATTTGTAAAACTTTTTTTAGCTCTACCATTCTCAAATTTCCATTGACCCTCCCTCCCCCTTGTTGTGGTTCGTGAGATTTCGCCGGACCCCCTCCCCCCTCTTTCATCTCACGTAATTAATGGACGCCCCTGAACATGACTTTTCTGATTATACTCTCAACAAATACGACTCCCGTAGCCTACCCGCGCAAGCACGCGGCCACAATCCAAAGATACATTATTACCCGACTTTCATACTAAGATACTATTACTACCCCTACGCTACACTTACTACAATCTGTGGAACCCTATTTACATTTCACTACAATTATTCACATTAATTGTAATCAAAACATTATTAAACACATAGTATGAGTACAAAATTAATTACTTAACAAGCTGGGAAGAAAAAAATATAAACTACCATACAGAAAGGTTAGACATAATGTCACAAGGGGGGGAGGGTTATGGATTAACTGCGGGAGACTGCCTGCCACAATGCCTCCAGCAGATTTTTGTTCGTGGTTTAAAATTATGGCACTTTCTCGGGATATCTTACGTTAATAACGTTTTATATACAACGTTTTTTATTTGCTGTCCTTTGATAAGATACACAAACTGATTGTGACAGAAACAATATTACAGAGACGTAGATACGCTATCATTCTGTCTGTCACCATTAGGTTAGTTTTAAAAATTTCATGTCAATTATGTCATTTACCCCACGAAACGTATCATATGCCTTTCCTAATCATACATAGTATTTCCTTGTCAAATTCCTCCAAGATCGGTTAAACCGTTTAGGCGCAAAAACGTAACAAACAGAGTTACTTTCGCACTCATATCAGTGTAGATAACAGACGGTTGGGAAGAATGCAACAAGAATACATACCTTTTACTAGCACTTTAGTAATGACTAACGGGATTCGATCTTATGAAACAATTATAAGAACGAGTTATTAATTGCTCATTAATTTGTAGTTCAGACCGTCTCGCGGATCAGCATTGCACCACTACAGGTGACGACTAAATGCCTCTGAATGTGTTCAAAATGTTCTACAAACAAAATGAAAATAAAAATCGACCAAACACTTAACACACATAAAAATATACTTCTATTATTAACACCAATTAAGAAAAGTACTAAATAATTAGCTAGGTTCACGAAATGCACCTTACATCATTTCAATAAAACTGCTGGCCGTTCAATCAAATTCATGCACAATCACACTCTTTCTGTTTCAGCCACGAAATTTTACTGCATTTCTACAAATTTTCAAAAGTCTTACAACGTCCATTTCTAAGAAGTTCCTTCAGAGTTAATCAACGAAAATACGAATGTTACCACAATAGTCATGGTAATTATTTTTTCCCCACCGACAATAAGGGAAGAAAAGAAATTTCAAAATCTTATACAATAGGAGTCACGATATAGAATAAAGTTTAATCTGTGAGTATTGATAAACATACAGATCTGTATCAGTGTTGTAAAAAACAATCAATTTGTTTATTCCTTTCTCTTCCTCTTTTTCTTCTTCTTCTTCTCCTTCTACTTCTCTTCTCATTCGTTAGATTGGTGGGCAACAGTCATATCTTTCAAGTGTTTCCTTTCTTGCCCAACAACTTCAAGTGACAGTGTAGGTTTGTTTGCCTTTAATGCTGTCTAAAAATTTTACTCTTATTCCTCCTTTGCTCGTTCTACCTTCTATTTTCCCTTCAAAGAAGGTTGTGCTTCAGTCAAAGCAAGTGGCAAACTAAGATATTACCTCTCCTTTTTAAGCTTTCAGTCAAGATGCAGTCAATCTCTTAGACATCCACGAACGGGTACGTATGTTATAAACAGTCTTTCACAGTAGTCTCCCAAATAATCCAGCACATGGTGTCAACGATGTGGAAGGCATCAAATACCTTCAGCCACGCTATGAGAGAATTTTCTAATCTCTCATTGCTAATTTCGATTACAAGTTAACAATTACCGGGTTATGTTAGACGGCTACGATAGGGCGCATTGCGCAGCCGGTAACAACTGTCAGAAGGTTTTTGAGACAACAAGACAATGCAATTTTTATGTCTCCACGTGTCCGTAACCGAATTCCACGCAATGGTTCCATCAGTTTTGGTACGAAGCTGATATCACGTGGACTAAGATGCACAGAATAGGGTGAATGATCGATGACGTCCCATCCCCATCGCGCGTGAAAGTCTGCAGGTCAACGTCTTTGCAGGCACTGTCATCTACAGCCACCACGATACATTGCATGTAACCGTTCCTGCACTAAATATTTTAAAATTTCTTGCGTGACCGGAATTATCGTGGAGAAAAATTGTTGCCGTGACTTTTACTAGACTCGCATATACCTTTATCTGTTTTACAGTTTAAAGGCTACAACACACACACACAATGACTATAATTTTCCTGCCAGACAGTTGTTTCGTGTTAATTACTGCAAAAGATAAAGATATTGTAGCAGTCCCTTCCTAATGCAGATCTGCCAACGCTCGAGCTGACAATACACTTTAACAAACATAGACATATACCCTTCTACAATAACAATATTATAAATGCATAAATAACTCTTTCTCTCTATCTGTTTGTTACGTTTTCAAGTACAAACCGATTTTGATGAAATTTGACAAGAAAATACTGTGTATCATTACGAAAGACATAGAATACTTTTTTCGGAATAAACAACATTTTGTCATGAAATTTTGAAAACTAACCGAACGCTGAGAGACAGACGGATAGCGTGTGTAGTGTTATATCACTCACTCAGGCTTTGTTTCTCTCGCAGTCAGTTTGTAGGACACCTTTCACGTAACTTACAGCTTCCTATATACAATTCTAGCAATAAAATTATAAAGTTGCGGGAAACAGCTAGTTATTTATAAACCACGAATTATCTATTTGGATTTAAAAAGCAGATAACATATTTAATTTACCGACAAAACTATATACCTTTCATTCTTCAAGAAGTAAATTTTTTTGAATTAATATAATACAGAACGTCCCATTCAGTGAACTATAACATTGATACCAGTACCGAAAGCTAAGTCATAGAATTAGTGACGGCGGTCGTAAAAACGTGACTCCTTATACTGCACTTACTGCCAAGTTCCCGACGAGCTACAAAAACACAACCACGGTGAAAGCACAGAGACGTGAAGTATCTCCCACAACCAGTCTTACGGTTACACTGCAGATGCTCACTCAAGCTTGCAGGCAATCTGCCAGTACACTTATCTTCTCTTTGCACAGTTGACCTGGATGGATCTGACCCCTGCCTTCTCGTAGCAGTGCCTAACAAAGAACGTTGCTACTGCAATTGTACATAGACGACCAACCTTCTAGAGCTTTATTCTCCTTTTTTGTTTATGGCTTCAAGTCTTGTCGACGTCGAGGTGATTAAAGGCGGTAAAGAACAGGGGACAAGAAACGGGAAGGAATATAGACTTGGCCATTTCAAGAAACCATCCCAGCATCCGCCTGGAGTGATTTGGAAAAAGTATGGAAAACCCAAATCTGGATGGCCGGATGTGGATTCAAACCTGTGTCCTCCAACATGCGAGGTTAGAACGTTACCGTTCACCCACCACTCTCGATTACCACGCGCGGTGACCTTCCAGATGTTTTTAACAATTCTTTTTAAGAAGAAATTGGGCCGCGAAAGCCATTGTAAACCTGCTACACCAACGTCTGCGAGAGGAACATTTCCAACATTTTTTTTTTTTAAATTTCTATACTGCTTTATAGCTCTTCGACATCGAAGTTATTAGAGCCGTGACGGGATTAGACGTTAGGAATGGAAATAATTCGGCCATGGGCTTTTGAAGGAACTTTTCAGGTATTCATCACGATTGAATTAGGGAAACCATGGAAAACCGCAATTAAGAAGACCGGACAAGGAATTGAATCCATGACTTCCAAAATGCCACGCAGCTTTGGTATTGAACTCGAACATTGACGCCTGAGATACGATGATGGCTTATCGAGCATACCTCTCCACGGAACAGTAATTTGAAAGAGAAGAATGTAAGATTTCGTCACGTAGAAATATGAAAGAAGTCGGGAAGTAAGATTAAAATACAAAACGAGCAGGTTCTGGAAATGGCTGTCAAGAAAAGAATTCGAAGGACGACTGTTCCAAGAATAGAGCCGCATTTTCAGAAATTTATGTTTGATTAATTTGTAGAACCGAAGAAATGTGAAGCACGTCATATGTGAGATTGCTTACATATATAATTGAGGGAGGAGGTTGCTACAGCTCCGTTGATATGAAAAATCATATATATTATTTTTAAAAGGTTTTTCTTTGTGTGTGTCTGTGTGACAAACCATTATTCTCCATTTTTACTTAACCAAACTCAATAAATGTGGTATCATTTTAAAGATTAAGTTCTCCGCTTTTGTAACATCATCAAACAACAAAGGGATTTTTCGAAATTCAACCTGTAAATAGCAAAATTACGAACACTCAAGGTCACGGGTATGCCATAGTTCAGAGTCTAGCTGCTAGGCTTCTCTGGCGTCGATAAAGTTTATCAGATACCGCTATATAGCAGCACAATATATCACAGAGATATTAATACACTGTGTATTTTCTAGAGTTAGGAGCTTTTCTGATATTTTTGTTTCTGTTAACAAAATTTATCATCATTTCTAATTGTTTCATAAAACGTTTTAAGTGTTTTGTTACGTACGTATTTAAGTTGACAAATTAAAAATTGCTACAAATGAGCGGGATCCTCTTTCACCCTACTACAAACCACAAACCTCGCAATTCATCGTACAGCATTCGCGAAATATTCACAATGGCCACCTAGTTTTATAAAAAGAAGGAGTTCGAGAGGGTGCAAAAACGGGCTGCAAGGTTTGTTTCTGGAAATTACCGCAGAATGCAATCAGTAACAGATATGATAAAAGAGCTGGAATGGAATTTCATTGCAAGACAGGAGGAGGATGGAGAGAGTCATATATTGGTTTATTGGTGATGAGGCATGGAAAGATATTGGTGTAAGAATTAAAAGTAATGCATGTAAGGGAAAAGATGACAATGACCACAAGCTGGCACTTGATTTCAGGCACAAGGGTGCAGGAAGATTCTCTTTTTTGGGTAAGGGGGTCGGGAATTGGAATAAGTTACCAAAAGAAATGATGAATAATTTACCAAAAACGTTGAAAGAATTTAAAGCTAAAATTTTCAGATGACAACTGTAGGTGGGTGCAGGAAAGGGATAAGATGGGTGTGGAGGGAAATTGCCACCGGGGCGTGCGCTCCATCGCAATTTAATTAAATATTATTATAAGGGGTAAAAATAAGAACACGCGACACTGGAGACATAAATTGCACAATGAGGAGTTTTATATTTATATTGTATGGCTTGTTTTTGCAAGAAGATCTCCGTGGGGAGGAAGGGAGGTGAAGGTGGTTCAGTCACCTAGTGGCAAAGTTTAATTACTCGAGCTTTATGAAAATGGACGAGTAGTAGCGTCACAATCTGTTTGTGGAAAGTGTAATCCTTATTCTGGATGATTAGTGTTTATTTGTCTGTGAAATGAGTAATTTGTAAAGTGGCAATTGTGAGCGTGCTAGAACTTGCTAAACTAAATCTCGCGAATGATCTGCGATAAATAATTAGGTTGGTGATTTGTAGAAGGATGAAACAAGAACCGTCTCATTTGTAGCCATTGTTTATTTGTTATCTGTAATAGCTACGTAGCCAAAGACTAACAATGTATGACGAAGCAATTAGAAATAATTGAATGTGTCCCTAAGGGAAACAAAAATATTCGAAAAGCCACTTACTGTAGTAAACACACAACAGTTTATCCACATCTCTGTAATATGTCGTGCTGCTATCTAGGAGGTAATGCGATCTCTCCTTATGGTCGCCAGCTAACACCTTGACTCTGAACTGTCGTATCCCGACCTTGATTGCTGATAATTTTGGTATTTACGTGTTGAATTTCGAAAAATTTCTTTCTTACTTAATGATGTCACGAAGATGGAGAACTTAATCTTTAAAATGATACCTCGTTTATTTATTTTGGATAAGTATGAAGGGAGAAAGATGGTTCACCACAAAGAAAGAACACTTTATAGAAATAATATACAGGAACACCTGACATTTCATACTATTGATTTATTAATATGGTGTTGGGCCACCTTTTGCTTGTAGAATAGCTGCAATTCTTCGCGGAATAGATTCGTAGTGTGTCTGAATAGTTTCCGACGGAATGTAGTCCCATTCTTGTACCAATGCATCCGCCAATTGCTCGAATGATGTTGGAAGTGGAAATATGCTCCTTATTCTCTGCTCTAAAACTCCACACAACGGTTCAATTATGTAGAGGTCTGGCGATTGTGCTGGCCAGGAATGATGACATTCTGATGCTCCTCGAAACAGGCAGAACCTTATTGGCTGTGTGTATAGGCGCTTTATCATCTTGGAAGATGGTAGTGTTTGGCAGCAGTATGCTAGTCATAGCAAGAATTTCATCATTGAGGATGTCGAGATAATCATTCTCAGTCATCCGGCCAGTGATGTCAAGAGAGGGCCAGCTGAATACCACGATACAGCCACACAAACCTCTCCCATGCTTGATTGAAAGATCCAGGCAGTCCGGATCGTAGGCTTCTTTTGGGGTTCTCCATGCATAAACCCGGCCGTTACTAGGAAACAATGTGAACGATGGTTCATCAGATCATACCACATTCTTCCCATCGTCAAGTGGCCAGTTTTTATGGATCGTGGCACCACTTGCTTCGCAGCTTAGCGTTGGTTGCCATTGTAAGGGGTTTTGCAATATTGCAGCCCTTACATGAATGTCAGCTTTGTGGAGCTCCCGCCATACTGTTTTTGTCGAAACAGTATTACTCAGGTGTGTGTTGAGTTCTGTTGCCACTTTTGTCCCGGTAGTTTTGTGTTGTCTGGCGACAATCCTTTTCAATGTTCGTCGGTCTCTGTCGGTTAACTTTGGTTTTCGTCCACTATTCCTCTTCGCCGACGATGTTTTACCACGTTCTATGTTTGCTATCACTACCGTGGATACTGTCGCTCGTGAGACGTTAAACAGTTCACCTGGTTTCTTCACAGACGCTCCCGCTAATCGAGCTCCAACGATTGGGCGTCTATGGAAGTCTGAGAGATCACGCATTTCACCGGTCGCTTGTTATAACCGTCGCAGAAAAAAGCGTATAATACACTGACGCATAACCTACAAGACCTGCCACGTCAACTACGCCGTACATGCGCGTCGCACTATTCACACTGAAGTAGTGGTGCCAGTTTACAACAACCTGTACTCTATCGCATGCTGTTCATATTATTTTGTCCGACCTGTGTATATGCTAATTAGAGGATATCGCCCAAATATTGTAATCAAGGCTGTGACTACGCCGGGATCCGGATTTGAAACTAGGACCACGTACCGCCCCCAGTCCAGAATAGTAATGCTTTAATACGAACTGAGGGGTGAGCAACAGCTATCCATAGCACATCCTTATTCTCCGCGGGCCCGAGAGTTGCGTGAACACTTTGCAGACCGCGAGCCAAGGAGGAAGCGGTGCCGGCGGACATCCTGCGGGGTCAAGGCCCCGCCAGAAGGCAGGATGTGCACAGTGGATCCAACTTGGTAGCGATCACTGCTGGTAATGTCTATACACTGCGGCTTAAACTGTACGCAAACAATCGCGGAATATATGTACGTAATAATCGCCAGACACGATTTATTGTCCACTAACGCCTGTATTGCGCACATCTACACTAATATTATAAATGCGAAAGCAACTCTGTTACGTTTCCACGACTAAACGGCTAAACCGATCTTGATTAAATTTGACCAGGAAAAATGTGTATCATTAGGGACGACAGAGCGGGATAAATAACATATTTTGTCTTGAAATTTTTAAAATTAACCGTATTGTGACGGATAGAGTGTTTAAGTCTCTATAATTTCATATCGGTCACTCAGGCTTTGTTTTTACAAAATAACAATAAAACCAAAAACGTTGTGTACATAATATGTCGCCAGAAAGTGATGGAATTTTAAACCACAAACAAAAATCTGCTAGAGGTGGCAGGTAGTCTCCAACAATTAACCCTTCCCCCTCTAATTACTACTATTTTAAAACCTGTTGCAAATGTCACAGGTTGTATGGTAGGATGGTATGGTGATGGTTTCCCCCTCATATTATCTCGACGCCGTCCTTTTTGGGATACTTTTAACGTAACGTAGCTTTCTATACACAATTATAGCAGTAAAATCCTAAGTACACGTGGATGAAGTCGTGGGTAACAGCTAGTAGCATAAAGGCCTAAATCCGAGACAGAGAGATTAAGTTTCTCAGACTTAGTCTCAATTTTACAACTGCGCAATGGATATACATTTGTACCAATCAATTTGACATCTTCCAAACTACAGTTACGTTAAAGACAACCAGTCTTGGTGATTACGTTTTAGGTAACTTCGAGCTTAGCATTATTCAGTTTCACTTCCTCGACTAGTAATCCATAATTCACGCTGGAGCTGGAAAGCTAAGTACAAAGGGAAAATTAATCCGAGACAGGCAGCCAGTTATGGCGATTACGATTTCAGATAACGTTTGGTCCTCATATTTGGGAGTTTCGTGTTTCGATTACCGAGCGCGCAGTCCAGATTTCGGTTTTCTTTGGGCGGTTGTTGCGTACAGCGCCGTACATAAAGTTGCCAACCCGGACCACTAACGGCTATGCTAGTGGCAAAGTACGAATTGTAGAATTTGGTGATAGTCACTCCCCAAAGACAAACATAAGTTCCCCAAGACTAAGAGTTAGAATAACTGGCATCCACTGCGTGATCTTCACCCAAACGGTAGTAATAAGAGCAATAAACAACATTATTCCCGTCATTTGATCTATTTACCTCGCTGTCCGATAGGTGAAAGCCATTAAAATACTATCAAATGCTGGCAAATGCTGTGATCGCATTTGGGACTAAGGCTAACAAAATCATTTCTAGCACTAAATTTACACAGTACGTCAGATAAATTACAATTTATTTGATGAGTGAGGTATATTTATACTTCACACACTCATCTTCAGTCCTAAGTTAATCGGATGAAATATAACCGTAACTTAGTTTCTCCTTCATCGCCTACCTCTTAAATAATTAAATTTGTGTAAAATAAAAGGAATTGATTCATTTATCGTAATTAATTGAGAATGGCTCATATATGCGTGGTATTTCGTTCTGTATATTTCCTAAAACTATTTTGAATGGTGGGTCAAATTCTGTTAGTATGTTAAACTGGTTTCGATGACAAAGATTTTAATTAAAGGACATTAACGTGTTATATTAGGTCAACTGTCACGTTTAAGAGTTTTTTGTAGATACTGAAATTCTTTATCACGTTTAAAGCAATGTCAGAATCTTGAAAGTTGTTTATAATTTCATTTAAGATTATTTCTACTCAGTTCCAAGTCGTTATAAGTAAGTTTTGATTTTTTTAAAGTCGCTGATTGTTTGGGCCGTTGGCGTTATGGATACGTAAATCTTCCAGTTTGTAGGCACCGGCGTTTTTCTCTCTGGATTATGTCGCTCTGATGGCAGCCAGCGAAGTCACTCCTAACACTTCTAGTAGGAAACTGTACTACTTCTTCATCTAATGTGCGTTGGTAATCTTCGATATAGAGTCTGTCAATTTTGAAAGTGTTTCTGCAATAAAAGTGAAGTAAAGTGCATATTAAGCTTTCTCATTTAAAGTAGCCTGATCGTCACAATTCAGATATATATATTTGCTTATGACTTTACGCCTCGTCAACGGGTAATTACAGATGGGA
This sequence comes from Vandiemenella viatica, assembly GCA_031002005.1. Classification (NCBI taxonomy): domain Eukaryota; kingdom Metazoa; phylum Arthropoda; class Insecta; order Orthoptera; family Morabidae; genus Vandiemenella; species Vandiemenella viatica. Next base: position 91,730,453 of record CM061914.1, read on the forward strand.
AAGGAGTGGGGCCAAGGAACTGGTAGGAATTCGGTCATAGCAGTTTTGAAGGAAGCATCCCAGCATTCGTGTAAAGTGATTTGGGGAAATCGTGGAAAACCCAGATCTGGATATCCGGACGAGGGTTCGAACCCGCGTCCACACTTCAGAAAATTAATCACTCTAAATGGGCTTAGTAACCATCTGGGAGACGGTCTAACCTAAAATCTTCAAGTTTTGCCAAACCTCAAAACATATTCATTCCGAGTTACATCACATACTGACTCGAATCTGAACGATTTGAACCCTAAAATCTACGAGTAACATTACATAGTCTTCAGCCACTTCTGATGTCTTATCAAATTTCACCAGTAAGCTTTCTCCTCTTTCATTTCCTCCATTACCTTTTTGTTCGTAATTTGATCTAACAGTCTAACATTCAGTAGTTTTCCTTATCAAAAGAAGGGGGGGGGGTTTGAATTTTTCAAATTTTCTTCTAATATTTGTTTAAGTGGTTATTGACATTTCACTTCAATCCATATGACTTCTTCACATTTAATCAGCATCAGTCTCACTGAAGATTGGAGTAACAGATGCACGTAGCTACTCGTATATTTCCGCGGATTACTTCCAGCTCAGTTATAACATGTTATCAATAGATCAATATGAAATCCAAACGACAGTGAGTGCCTTGGTACCTCATATTTACCAACTAAAGAGTTATCATATATATTATTTCTATAAGGTATTTTTTTGTCACAAGCCTATATCTTCCTTCATACTTAACCGAAATCAATGAATGAGGTGTCATTTTAAAGCTTATGGTCTCCACTTTGGTTAAATCGTATTTTAAGCAAGAAAGTTTTCGGAATTCGACCCTTAAAGGACAAAAATATAAATTTTTCTAAAATGCTGTTTTCTGTGTTACGAGACAGTTATCTCCCTGGATATCTATCTGAAACCGTTTTATGAAGTATCGTTTTAAAGATTAAGATCTCCGCTTTAGTAACGTCATATATTAAGCCAGAAAGTTTTCGGAATACGACCCTTAAAGGGCAAAAGTATCAATATTTTTGCAATGCGTTTTTGTGTCACGAGCGATTTATCTCCCATAATATCTAACCGATATAGATAAATGAGGTATCATATTAAAGAATAAGGTCTCCGCCATGGTAACATTATATTTTGAGAAAGGAATTTTTCGTAATTCGACCCTTATAGGGCAAAAATGTCACTTTTTCTAAAATGCGTTTTTTTGTATCTCGAGCCATTTATCTCCCTGGATATCTAACCAAAATCGATAAATGAGGTAGGATTATGAGGAGTAATGTCTCAGCTTTGAGACACCATATTTTAAGAAAGAATGTGTTTGGAATTCAGCCCTTAAAGGGAAAAAGTATAAATTTTTATATAATACATTTTTGTGTCACGAGCGATTTATCTCCATTAATATCTAACCGATATAGATAAATGAGGTGTCATATTAAAGAATAAGGTCTCCGCCATGGTAACATTATATTTTAAGAAAGGAATTTTTCGTAATTCGACCCTTATAGGGCAAAAATGTCACTTTTATCTAAAATGCGTTTTTTGTATCTCGAGCCATTTATCTCCCTGGATATCTAAAAAAATCGATAAATGAGGTAGGATTATGAGGAGTAATGTCTCAGCTTTGTGACATCATATTTTAAGAAAGAATGTTTTTGGAATTCAACCCTTAAAGGACAAAAGTATAAATTTTTCTATTACCGATTTTTGTGTCACGGGCGATTTATCTCCCTTGATATCTAACCGATATAGATAAATGAGGTATCATATTAAAGAATAAGGTCTCCGCCGTGGTAAAATTATATTTTAACAAAGGAATTTTTCGTAATTCGACCCATAAAAGGCAAAAAAGTCAATTTTTCTAAAATGAGTTTTTTGTATCTCGAGCCATTTATCTACCTGGATATATAACCAAAATCGATAAATGGAGTAGGAATAAAAGGAGTAATGTATCAGCTTTGTGAAATCATATGTTAAGATAGAATGTTTTTGGAAATCAACCCTTAAAGGAAAAAAGTATAAATTTTTCTATAACCGATTTTTGTGTCACGAGCAATTTATCTCCCTTGATATCTAACCGATATAGATAAATGAGGTATCATATTAAAGAATAAGGTCTCCACCGTGGTAACATTATATTTTAAGAAAGGAATTTTTCGTAATTCGACCCTTAAAAGGCAAAAATGTCAATTTTTCTAAAATGCGTTTTTTGTATCTCGAGCCATTTATCTCCCTGGATATCTAACAAAAATCGATAAATGGAGTAGGAATATAAGGAGTCATGTATCAGCTTTGTGAAATCATATTTTAAGATAGAATGTTTTTGGAATTCAACCCTTAAAGGAAAAAAGTATAAATTTTTCTATAACCGATTTTTGTGTCACGAGCGATTTATCTCCCTTGATATCTAACCGATATAGATAAATGAGGTATCATATTAAAGAATAAGGTCTCCGCCGTGGTAACATTATATTTTAACAAAGGAATTTTTCGTAATTCGACCCATAAAAGGCAAAAAAGTCAATTTTTCTAAAATGAGTTTTTTGTGTCTCGAGACGCTTATCTCCCTTGATATGTATCCAAAATCGATAAATCATGTACGATTGTGAGGAATAATGTCTCAGCTTTGCTGACATCATAGTTTAAGAAAGAAGTTTTTGGAATTCAACTATTAACGGGAAAAAGTATAAATTGTTCTACAACGTATTTTTGTGTTACGAGACTTATATTTCCCTTGATATCTAATCGATATAGATAAATGACATATCGTATTCAAAGACTAAGGTTTCTGCCGTGGTAACATTATATTCTTAGAAAGGAATTTTTCGTAATTCGACCCATAAAGCGCAAAAATGTCAATATTTCTAAAATACGTTTTTTGTGTTTCGAGCCATTTATCTCCCTGGATTTCTAACCAAAATCGATAAATGAAGTAGGAGTATGAAGAGTAATGACTGAATTTGGTGACATTATATTCAACCTCACTATTCATCGCATTTTATTCGCGAAATTTTCGCACGGGTCGTCTAGTTACACAAAAAATGAAGCAAGGAATGTCTTAATGTAGACCTTGGAAATGGTATTCAGTCTGAAGACCTGTAGCACTGGTACTGCTTTGAGTATATTGTATCTTGTGAAGTTCGCTGGCAGGGGGCTCCCTGAGCTTTGTGGGCCCCCTGAGCTGAGCTTGGGGCCCCCTGAGCTTTGGGGCTCCGGTGCACGGCACCGACTAGACCTCCGATAGCTACGCCACTGTATTGTATCAATATGACGAACAGGGAGTGCTAAAGTTGTAGTCACTACAGATATCCGTTGCTAAATGAAACATAACGAAGCGGATGCCTATTAACATATCCAAGGATGTAAGACCACAATTAACCATTTATTAACTTCATACTTTTTTTAGATTTATGCCTAGTTGACGTCGAGGTCATTACAGTCGGGGAATCTGGCAGCATAATTTTGAAGGACCCATGCGCAGAGTGATTTTTGCAATCTATGAAAAACCGAAATCTGGATTGCCGAATGGGAATATGAACCTGTATACTCCAGAATGTCGGGCCAGAACGTTACCCATTCTCCATCCGGGCTCGGTACTTCATACGCAATCACAGATCTGAGGTTAAACGAAGCCTGTCGCGAGCGATATTATGACTATGATGTCTCGAGCGTTCAGGACAACTAAATTCACCAGTTGGCAGCTTGCTGTGTTGTCACGTTTTGTCTTCTTACTGTCCAGGGTGTGAGCTATTCGCAGGTTTGTGTGGAGCTGGAGAGCTGCTATGTCCCAGCTTTCAATGAACCAACGTTTCAGCTCGTTTCAAGACAGCTATTCGATTTCTCCAGAGCGTACGTAGACCGAATGTAAGAACGCTACCTAGCGATCACATAGATCAGTGGTAGCCAACTTGATCCTTACCGCCCAATAGCGGACGTTACAGCTTTCATGGTGAGTGGTAGGGGTTTTGTCCGATAATGAAGCACGGTCCTTTTTTAAATTTAATTGACTTTTTAATACATTTTCAAGAGATTTAATGATTAAAAAATTTCGTTTGTCCCTTATTCGGGGTTAGCACTGCGGCCAACGTTTCGGCACCACCATGGAGCCTTCGTCAGGGCTTCTCTCTATCTAGCCGCCTGGTTCTTTTAGATAAACTTGAACACTCAACAAGTTTATCAAAAAGTGTTGAGTGTTCAAGTTTATCAAAAAGAACCGGGCGGTAAGTTAGAGAGAAGCCCTGACGAAGGCTCCAGGTTGGAGCCAAAACGTTGACGATATATATATATAAAAAGCTGCGCAAACCCCGATAAAGAGACAAGTAAGTGCAATTTTTCAATAATGACGCCTGCGGAAAGTGTGAAATTTTATATTAGATTTAATTATGTCAATTTATAGCTCCAAGAAGCTAGCAAAACTCTTAAAGGTTGCCATAATCTACTGAAAATAGAATTTCCTGTTTCCTGCATTATAATGTATAAAACAAAATGTAACTCCAGAAGATGTTGAATGATTCCGTGGCCACCTCAGGGAATTTAAATTTGACATGGAAAAATGATTTGAAGATGATATGAAATTGAAGGTGTATGACAGGATGAAAAATCCTTTTACCGCAAATATTGAAGAGGCTGATACAACGTGCCAACTAGATCTGTTAGAAATTAAACACGATCAAGAAAGTAAACATAAATTCGATAGTAGTTAATATGAAAAACTGTGGCAAAAAGTGACAAATATGTGTAAAAAGATATCCAATTTATCCATATCTTTCCCTATTTATTATCTTCTGTAATCAGGCTTTAGTGTTGTTAATCATAGTATGACGAAAGAAAGGAACTGCCTGAATATTTCTGAAAGAGGAGACCTTCGTTTGTTCCTTAAAAAAAATTGAGCCGTTATCCAATAGTTAGTTTCGCAGTATCAGATTCAGGGATCTCATTAATAATTTAAATAGTCGAATTTTATTTCACCAGACTTCATACTTCTGTGTATGCCAAGTATAAATAAAAATATAACTTCTACAATGGTAAGTTGTTTTATAAAGATTTATTCTGCCAAACTTAACGGAAGTCTAACGTGAAGTGTTTCGGAAGTATCTATTATTATATGCTTTAACTTGCTGCAACTCTGCTTTGTAAATTTTATAAATTAAAGTTACTTCATTTCCTTATAAATCAGCATTACTGTGGAACTAGTGGGTGGATCGAAAATTTTATTGCTATCAGAGATACAAGTAGGCGGTAGGTAAAAAAAGGTTGACTACTCACTACATAGATTGATTCGTCATTTATTGGGATTAATAAGCTAGAAACTGACTGTTTACTCTGTAACTTCTTGGGCAGAACTCAGTGAATACCCTCACCTCTGAGGTGGTCGGGTTGTTTTCACGGGACTGTACCATCCGCCGCTGGCTCAGCACGCGCCTCGGGGACCGTCTATCTCGTCTCCGCCGGGTGTCTGCGTGATAACTGGGCACGAGGAAGCGGACGCCATCAATCTGCACCGTCCCTAATCTGGCTGTGGACACTAACCACTTTGCTCATTCACCGCGGCAATCGCACCAACCGTTCCTTCCCTTAATGGTCTGTACTACATTTTCATTTATTGACATCTTGCTACACTCCTTTGTCATCAGTCGACTGGTTTGGTGCAATTCTCAGTCCTTTCCTACCCCGAGCTAAACTCTTCATCTCAACTACAGCCTACGCTCTCAACTGCCTGCATCTATTCTAATACTGTCTTCTCCTACAGTAATCAGTCATAAATATGACCCACCAACCTGTCTTTCATTTCTCTATAATTAACTTCTTTCCTTGCCCATCATTTCCAAAATTCATTCATTTTCACTTTTAATTTTTCACTTCTTGTTATTAGATTGTTGGTAGTTTAATTAATATGATAAATAACCAGTCCACCATACAGTTTACTTTAAACTTGCTTTTTATTTTCATAAACACGACGCCAAAGATACCGGTTACATGCATACATACAATACAGCGATTGTGTACAACACTTCTTCCACAGACAATACAATCCTTCGCCATCGTATATTGAGTCTGTATAAACTGTTTCTCTGTCTCGGATGATCGCTTTATATAAACTCCACCGAAATTTCTAGAACACTTCAAAAGATTCTGACAGATATTTCTCGAACATTAACAATACGTAAACAATTGAAACATATTAAAAATAATCAGAATTAATACATAATCATTTACCATCATTACAAAATGGTCAGAAATGGAAATTAAAGATACTTAAACACAAAACTATCCACAGAAATCATTTTAAACTGTATCAAATTGTCCTTTAGACATCGTAACTTGCATTAATACTTGGAATTACAAACATTTAAACAATGCTCTTGCACAATTCTCTTCTTAAACATATTAAATGGCCTCTAAATAACTTCTTTTCATAAAACAAAGTCTATATACATTGATTTACAGGAAATTGCAAAACAAACATACATCATATTCAACCAAACTCTAGCTTACTACAAATGCTTCATAAAATACAGTTACATTTAAGTTTAGGTTTGAAGGCTGTTACAATGTCTAATTAATTTTCAATGTCTTTCTCTGACAACACTTTTGAAGTGCTTCAGCTTTCATATTTTCTGAAAATTTTAAAGTGCAAGATTTACTTCTGCATAGTGTTGTGCATCATAGATACAATCATGGAAGCGTCTTTTGAAGTCCTACATGATTGTTTAAACATTAGAATAGGTGTAACGCACCCTCCGCCACTCACTGTATAGCGAATCGCCTAGTAATAGTTATAGTACAGTGTGTGGTAGGTTATTCCAGCGAATGCAGTACGCTGAATCCTCTTTCTCTCTGGAAGTACACATTTGTTTCCTTGTTGTTACTGCCAGGTATCAGCAAAAACAACCGGCTTTACAGAAACGTTGCTTCCTTTCTGGCTGTACTATATCCAAAGAGAGCTGGAATGGGACTCATTGGAAGACAGAAGGATGGTGAAGGGGGTCATGGGACTGTATAAAGCGTATATTGGTGATGAGGCATGGAAAGGTATTGGTGTAAGAATTGAAAGTAATGCATGGAAAGGAAAAGATGACCATGACCACAAGCTGGCACTCGATTTCAGGCACAGGGGTGTAGGAAGATTCTCTTTTTTAGGTAAGGGTGTCAGGGATTGGAATAAGTTACCAAGAGAAATGATGAATAATTTGCCAAAAACGTTGAAAGAATTTAAAATTAAAATTTGTAAAGGGTAAATGTAGGTGGGTGCAGAAAGGGGGGAAGATGGGTGTTTAGGGAAATTGCCACCGGAGCATGCGCTCCATTGCAATTTAATTTAATTTAAAGGCACTTCATTCTAGAACTGATTCTTAATTATTACAATCTTTTCCCTTAACTTTATTTTTGTGTGAAATTTTTATTCTTTCTGGCGTAATTCCTTATCAAATAATGTTCTAAAACTTACAAATGACGAAAATTTGACATTATTTTTCAAAATATCTCTGGTGTACAGTCTCAACCATTTATAAGTCACCCGTTTTTATCTATTCCCTTTGACAAACGATGATTTTCAGTCTTGGCATCTGCCCTTCTAATGATCCTCTTGCTTAGTATCTACAGCAGTGACTCATCTGTGTGCACTACATGAATGATACTCAGGCTCCTTCTTACTACCAGTGTCCGGAGTTCAAGTATTTGCTGACTGAACCTGTTTGGACATTGAGTGTAACTGAAAGCTAGCAAGAGGATGAGTGCGTTGTTTCTGTTATCCCAAGCTTTTCTCTATGAGTGGAAACTTGTGTTTGATTGCAAGAGGGACCAGAAGAAAACTGGTTGTGAAGGATTGGGTGATGTGGAATGAAGATGATTTGTGGAGCAAGACAAGTCACTGTGACTTCTTGTCACTCTAACCACTTCGGTTTACTACTTCAACTGGTGAAGACGGCAAGAGCAGCTGTCAAAATGACGTGCGTGGCAGAACTTATCAGGCTCAACACACGAGAAGAATTTTTAGTGACTGAGCAAGTTGTGGAATGACCGAGTGAAGAAGCAAGTTAAAGAGCAGCCCGCACAGGACAGACTGGAAAGATCAAACCTCGAATAGTATGTACACGTGAGGATGGTTAGCGAGGATAGGATGCCAAAGAAAAAAATGTAGCAGTAAGTTTAGTGTGAATGGTCCTCAAGATGCAGTTACAGTAGAACCTCAATAAGTCGAAAACATCAACTCGAATGAAACCCTTGTTCTCTTCCCTTCAAGACCCATAACCTCCATTACTCGAAACATGAAATCTCGATAAGTCGAAAGAATCAGCATTTCCCTACAAGATATTTCAGTGCATATAACTCGAAAAAAATATTTGATCTCTGTATCTCGAACATATCAATGTTTGATTCTACTACCTCTACAACTCGATGATTTAAAATTAATAACCTCTATATCTGAAACAAAAAATAAGTAAGGTACATACCTTAAGAATATTTTCGGCAATACTTTCTTAGAAATAATTGACAAAAAAATGGCTAAAGAAAAACTCTATTGTCCATTGATAATTGTACTGCACATTATGATATTCCACAATTTATTATTATTATTCTAGAATCATAAAAATCAAATACACAGTTAAAAACATTGCACAAATTAACAGCTTTAAACCCCCAGAATTTCGTAACCTCAAGTCCATTCGGTGTTACTCGAAACAGGTCATCTTTATTTCAGGATGATGGGCACATAGGGCACTCAAGCATGTGGTTCATCGTTTGGTCCACAAATGAAAGGAGTTAAAATTCAATATCTTCTCGCCATTACAACATCAATGTTTCATCCAACGGACAAGGCATCATTAAAAACTTCAAGCAAGTGTGGAGAAAGGAATTAGTCAAGAACATGTTGGACAATATGAAAGAAAACACGATTCTACTATCGAGGTGTTGCAAGCCATCAGAATAGCTGACAAAGCGTGGCGAAATATATCGGTATCTGACACAGAATATCTTTAGAGTACTTCGTTACGTACGATGATAAAGTTATCACTACTCGATCGTTATCTGTAGACGAAATTATGGATTCAGTTGCTGAAAAAGCCGAAATTAATGATGTAGATGACGTAAAATACTCAAGTAATGCACCATACGTTCCGCTGGTTTCCAGCAAGGAGAGAAGAGCAGTATTAAATACGTTAAGGAATTTTATACAGCAATCCAGCAATACAGGGAAAAAAAAGTGCTCTGTATACAATTGATAATGCTATAGATACAGAACGGTTAAATCATTTAAATAAAAAAAAACCTGACTTTAAATTTTTTTATATACTCTACGTATGTTATCTTACCTGATTTTTTAAAATGTTTACGTTTACCTACAAATTAATAAGTCGACAATAAACATTACCTCTGTAACACGAATTTTTATTTATTTCGCCTCTATAACTTAAAATTAGGTAGGATATAATCTATACCTATGCAAGTCGAACATGTACCTACAAAAACCTCTCTTAAGTCAAAACTCTATGTAAGTAGATACCTCTATAACTCGAATTTGTTCGCATCTCCTTTGAAGTTCGACTTACCGAGGTTCTACTGTATAACATTATTTTAAAGATTATAGTCAAACTATGCGTTACCATTCAATTTAGTTTACAATGCTCCTACGCTAATATTATAAACTAGTGTAAGCCCGAGGCCGTTTTTTGTGTATCGTCACGGGTATAGAATAGTTCCGGTTTCTAGGATGAAAGATTATGACAGTTTGACCTGATTTGGCCAAAAAATGTAAACTTTACCAGTGTTTCAGGGTGAATGAAATCTGTTGAGCTTGAAGAACTCAGAAGCATTAATAGAGGCAGGTATTAAACACGAAAAGGGACGATAACGCAATCGTATAATTGCTGTATTTGACCCTTAAAGTTCACTCTGCAAAATTTAAAAAATTCCTGTTTGCTTCGAAAGCATCACGTTGTCTTTATATTGAGACTGGGCAAACACTCATAATGTAATCATTGGTCATAGTATCTGTAAATGCCAGAGAACTTAATACACATTCCATATTATTAAACAGTTGAGCAACTCTAAAGAAATGAATTTCCATAATACTCGATTCGGTAACATATTTGGTCTGATGTTCACTTAAAATAACCTAATAACTCACGTACAGCGAACATGAACAAAGGCCATTAACGAAAGTGGTCAGTAAAATACCTAAAAAGCAAATATACCGTAATGCATAAACTTTGGTCAAGCAACAACATCAGTGAAACTTTTAATTAAGATTGAACTGAAATTTATCCTAAGCCGGAATGACAATTGTTATTCGTTGTAACAGCAGGACAATGAGTAATTTAATTTTTTAAAGGTTTTTAAGTTGCTTTCGTTAGCAATATGTTACTGAAAAGCAGATCCACATTTTTTCAGTTGAAAAATTTATCGATTTTTTTTAAAACTATGAAACGCTACGAAAGGCAAAACATAATGAATTTATTATGGCAATTAATTTGGTAGCAGTTGCCTAGCTATTAAATTGTAGACATAACCACGAATTTCTTCTAATGGTATCTCTGATCGCTGTTTTGTGAGCGAAGGCTGACACGTGACACCGTTCTCCAGCCAATAGCTATCGAGGTGAGTAATGGGCTTACGAAATTATATAGTAGAAGATGCGAAATTAACTCTGTCTATTTGTTAGTTTTCAGGATTAAACTGATCTTGATGAAATCTGACAAGGAAATACTTTGTATCATTAGGAAGGACATACGATACTTTTTTCAGGATAAATAATATATTTTGTCATGAAATATTGGAAACTAACCAAACGGTTGGCAGACAGAGGGATAGCTCGTGTATATTATATCGACCGCTCAGGCTTTGTTTCTTTCGTTGTCAGTTTATGCATACAAAATAATAACAATAGATTAACCAGGGTACCTGCCACACTTAAGTTTTATGACGCGCTACAATATCTAATAATATTTAGCGAGGGTCGATAAGGGTATCACTTTCGGATACCGCATGTGATCAACCAGATGACAGGTCTCCTCTAGCCTAACAAAAAGGTGTCATGTATCGATTTTTATGCCTACAACTTGGCGACACGTGAAGACGATCTTAATGTAATACCACTGTGCAGACAACTGGTCAGTCAGTTTTATGTCGACATGTACTTGAAAGCAGAGAGTGAACGGTGGCGATTCACCGTTGTTTTCTAGCGACTCCGTGTTTGTTTTTTGTTTTTTTGGGACACATTTTACGTAACATGCAAGTTACTATACTCTGTCCTAGCAATACAATTCTAAATCTACTCGTACGCAGTCGCGGGTAACAGCTAGTACTTTTTACATGCAATTCTTGCACTTTGAAAAAAAAAATCTTTAATTTATTTGATTCCAGACCCAACCGAGATGGGAGGAGGCCGTTTCCGGCCTCCTACCTATCATTCGGGAGGACGAGGGTCAAACTTCGTTCGGCCATCCTGGTTGAGGTTTTCCGTGGTTTTCCTCAACCACTCTAGGCGAATGCTGGGATGGTTCCCTACAAGGCCACGGCCGACCTTCCATCCCTCTTCCCTCCCCGTAGATTAGATAGGCTGAAAAGAGTCTCGGTGACTCTCCCGCAGCCCGCCTCCCAGCCTCAGCTGGGAGGAATGAAATGTAAATAAAATGTAATGCCCTGGTTCGTAAATAATAAAGATCTTCATTTGATGGAGTTAGAACCAGAAGATGCTTTCAACAGAGATATATTTCGGAAGAAGTTAATGACAAGTGGGACTAGCCGAGATGAACACTCTAACAGAAGACGTGGTACACTCTGGACAGAGGAGCATTCAAAACGAATAAAGGAGTTCTGGGCCTAAAGGAAGAAGAAACTCGCTGCCAAATGCAAAAAGGCTTAACGTGGTTCTAATTGGCCTCAACGAATAAATATTTAAAAAAAAACTATCTATGCTGAGCGACATTGAATCAAAAGAAGTTCTGCTTGTAACGTGTCGATACCAAGAGATAATACATAATTTCCGATTTTTTTTTTTTTTTTTTTTTTTTTTTTT
>CM061914.1:91743498-91784654 GCA_031002005.1 Vandiemenella viatica
AAGCTAAGTCAAAGAATTAGTGACGGCGGTCGTAAAAACGTGACTCCTTATACTGCACTTACTGCCAAGTTCCCGACGAGCTACAAAAACACAACCACGGTGAAAGCACAGAGACGTGAAGTATCTCCCACAACCAGTCTTACGGTTACACTGCAGATGCTCACTCAAGTTAGCAGGCAATCTGCCAGTACACTTATCTTCTCTTTGCACAGTTGACCTGGATGGATCTGACCCCTGCCTTCTCGTAGCAGTGCCTAACAAAGAACGTTGCTACTGCAATTGTACATAGACGATCAACCTTCTAGAGCTTTATTCTCCTTTTTTGTTTATGGCTTCAAGTCATGTCGACGTCGGAGTGATTAGAGGCGATAAAGGACAGGGGACAAGAAACGGGAAGGAATATAGACTTGGCCATTTAAAGAAACCATTCCGGCATGCGCCTTGAGTGATTTGGAAAAAGTATGTGAAACCCAAATCTGGATGTCGGATGGGGATTCAAACCTGTGTCCTCCAATATGCGAGGTTAGAGCGTTACCGTTCACCCACCACTCTCGATCACCACGCTCGGTGACCTTCAGGGTTTTTTAACAATACTTTTTGTACACGGATGTCCTGTAAGTTGGACCGTGAAGATGGCGCTTTATTTTACATCCAATTTAAACTTATAAATTCGTCGCTTAGGTAATAACACCATTTAGGTCATTTTTATTGCAAGATCGTCAGAAAAAAGCAACCACATTGTTGTTAGGTGAGAGACAATGGGCAGAATCTCGTATAGAGAGAAAAGAATAAAATATATTGCAATGTAAACAAAACATCCGCTATACATGCACAATAAATATTGGGGATGCGGATGCGAAAGCGGATGTAGGATTTCACGCGAAAGTTCCGCAGTTGCGGATGCGGAGATCCGTTACATCCCTAGTCTGTTTGTAGTAGAATGAAATAAGAACCGTCTCATTTGTAGCCATTGTTTATTTGTTATCTGTAATAGCTGCGTAGCCAAAGACTAACAATGTATGACGAAGCAATTAGAAATAATTAGAATGTGTCCCTAGCAGAAACAAAAATATCCAAAAAGCAACTTACTGTAGTAAACACACAGAGTTTATCCATATCTCTGTAATATGTTGTGCTCCTATTAAGTGATAATTTGATTACTCATTATCGACGCTAGCGAATCTCGTAGCTTGGCTCTGAACTATCTCATTTTGCAGCAACAATTGTTTATTTGTCAACTGTAATATTTAGCGATAATGCAATAATGGCCAGAGCGAAAATTTCGGTATATTGTGCTGCTATCTAGTGGTATGAGATCTCTCCTAACACCTTGCCTCTGAACTGTCGTATTCCGACCTTGATTGTTGATAATTTTGGTATTTACGTGTTGAATTTCGAAAAAATCTTTCTTAATTAATGATGTCACCAAGATGGAGAACTTGATCTTTAAAATGATACCTCGTTTATTTATTTTAGATAAGTATGAAGGGAGAAAGATGGTTCACCAACAAGAAAGAACACCTTATAGAAATAATATATATGCTAATTAGGGGATATCGCCCAAATATTGTAATCAAGTCTGCCACTACGCCGGTCTCCGGATTTGAAATTTTGAATAGTAATGCTTTAACACGCACGGTGCCACTTTGGGTTACTGAGGGGTGAGCAATAGCTATCCATTGCACATCCTTATTCTCCGCGGGCCCGAGTGTTGCGTGAACACTTTGCAGGCCGCGAGCCAAGGAGGAAGCGGTGCCGGCGGACATCCTGCGGGGTCAAGGCCCCACCAGAAGGCAGGATGTGCACAGTGGATCCAACTTGGTAGCGATCACTGCAGTTAATGTCTATACAGTACGTCTTAAACTATACGTAAACAATCGCGAAATATATGTACATAATAATCACCAGACACGATTTAATTGTCCACCAACGCCTGTATTGTGCACATCTATACTAATATTATAAATGCGAAAGCAACTCTGTTACGTTTCCACGACTAAACGGCTAAACCGACCTTGATTAAATTTGACCAGGAAATACTGTGTATCATTAAGGACGACAGAGCGGGATAAATAACATATTTTGTCTTGAAATTTCTAAAACAGACAGACGGATAGCGTGTGTAAGTCTCTATAAAATTATATCGATCACTCAGGCTTTGTTTTTCTCGCAGCCATTTTTTTTTGTATGATCTTAGGGAGCGTGCAAAAACCACGTAGCTCCATTTTGGCCTCCTGTGAACCCCCCCTCCCCCCCCCCACAGCACGAAGCTTTTTTCCCTTTTCGTTCCAGAAGACATTTTGTACCGTTTTCTCTTGTCAGACTATTGTAAATTACATACGGAGATAATTAACTGAGGGAAATAAATATTCACATGCTGTTGTGAGTTCTGTTCCTCATTTTAACTGTGAAAAATGTTATGAAAGGAAAGCTACGTGGTCTGCCTCGGACCTCCCCCCTCCCCCCACGTAGCCCAGCGTAGCCTTCCAGCCAACCCCTCCCCCCCCCCTGGACCGAGCCACGTAGTTTGTGCACGGTCCCCTATCAAACAACAACAAAGCCAAAAACTTTGTGTTCATAATATATCGCCAGAAAGTGATGTAATTTTAAACCACCAACAAAAATCTGTCAGAGGAACGGTGGCAGGTAGTATCCAACAATTAACTCTTCCCCCTATATTTAATACTATTTTTAAATCTGTTGCAAATTGATTCTCTTCATGTAACAGGTTGTATGGTAGGGTGGTATGGTGATGGTTTCCCCGTCATATCATGCTTTTTGGGACACTTTTAATGTAACTTACAGCTTTCTATATAGAATTATAGCAAGAAAATCCTCAGTACATGTGGATGAAGTCGCGGGTACCAGCTAGTTGATATAGGCCTAAGTCCGAAACAGAAAGATTAAGTCTCTCAGACTTAGCCTCAATTTTTCAACGGCGCAATGGATATACATTTGTAGCAATAAATTTGACATCCTCCATACTACAGTTACGTTAAGGGCAACCAGTCTTGGTGTTTACGTTTTAGGTAACTTCGAGCTTAGCATTAGACAGTTCCACTTCCTCTTCTAGTAACCCATAAATCACCCTGGAGATGGTAAGGTCAGTTCAAAGGCAAAATTAATCCAAGACAGGCAGCCAGTTATGGCAATTACGGTTTTAGGTAACGTTTGGTCCTCATATTTGGGAGTTTTGTGTTTCGATTACCGAGTGCGCAGTCCTGTTGTTGCGTACAGCTCCGTACATAAAGTTGCCACCCCGGACCACTAAGGGCGATGTTAGTGGCAAAGTACGAAATGTAGAATTTGGTGATAGTCACTCCCCAAAGACAAACATAAGTACCCCAAGACTTTAAGAGTTAGAATAACTGGCATCCACTGCGTGATCTTAACCCAAACGGTAGTATTAAGAGCAATAAACAACTTCATTCCTGTCCTTTGATCTATTTACCTCGTTGTCTGATAGGTGAAAGTCATTAAAATACTATCAAAGGTATTTTGTTAATCACGTTGACGAATGCTGTGATCGCATTTGGAACTAAGGCTACCAAATCATTTCTAGCACTAAATTTACACAGTGCGTCAGATAAATCACAATTTATTTGATGAGTGAGGTGTATTTATATTTCACACACTCATCTTCAGTCCTAAGGTAATCAGCTGAACTATAATCGTAACTTAGTTTCTCCTTCATCGCCTACCTTTTATATAATTAAATTTGTGTAAAATAAAAGGAACTGATTCATTTATCGTAATTAATTGAGAATGACTCATATAAGGAGTGGTATTTCGTTCTGTATATTAGCAACACTGTAGAGCTGCTATGTCCCAGCTTTCACTGCTCGCGTCCACCCTGAGTAATGAACCGACGTGTCAGATCGTTTCACGACAGCTGTTTGATTTCTCGCAAGCGTACGTAGAACGAATGTCAGAACGCTACCTAGCGATCACATAAATCAGTGGTACCCAAGTTGGTCCTTACCGTCCAATAGCGGGCGTTACACCTTTCATGGTGGGAGGAAGGGGTTTTGTCCGATACTGAAGGACTTTCCTTTTTTAATTTAATTGACTTTTTAATACATTTTCAAGAGATTTAATGACTGAAAAATTGCGCTTACTTGTCTCTTTTTCGGGGTTTTCGCTGCGTTTTTTTGTTGATATCGCCAACCTGGAGCCTTCGTCAGGGCTTCTCTCTATATAGCCACCTGATTCTTTTAGATAAACTTGAACAATACAAAAAAAAAAAAAAAAAAAAAAAAAAAAAAAAAAAAAAAAAAAAACGCTGCGCAAAACCCGAAAAAGAGACAAGTAAGTGCAATGTTCCGTAATGACGCCTGCGAAAAGTATGAAATTTTATATTAGATTTAATTATGTCAATTTACAGCTTCAAGAAGCTAACAAAACTCTTAAAAGTTGCCATAATCTACTGAAAAGAGAATTTGCTGTGTGATGCATTATAATGTATAAAACAAAATGTAACTCCAGAAGATGTTGAATGATTCCGTGGCCACCTCAGGGAATTTAAATTTGACATGGAAAAATGATTTGAAGGTGATATGAAATTGAAGGTGTATGACAGGATGAAAAATCCTTTTACCGCAAATATTGAAGAGGCTAATACAACGTGCCAACTAGATCTGTTAGAAATTAAACACGATCAAGAAAGTAAACATAAATTCGACAGTAGTGAATATGAAAAACTGTGGCAAAAAGTGACAAATATGTGTAAAAAGATATCCAATTTATCCATATCTTTCCCTATTTATTATCTTCTGTAATCAGGCTTTAGTGTTGGTAATCATAGTATGACGAAAGAAAGGAACTGCGTGAATATTTCTGAAAGAGGAGACCTTCGTTTGTTCCTTAAAAAAATTGAGCCGTTATCCAATAGTTAGTTTCGCAGCATCAGCTTCAGGGATCTCATTAATAATTTAAATAGTCGAATTTTATTTCACCAGACTTCATACTTCTGTGTATGCCAAGTATAAATAAAAATATAACTTCTACTATGCTAAGTTTTTTTATAAAGATTATTTATTTCTTAATTAATTTAATGTAATTGCAATGGAGCACACGCTTCGGTGGCAATTTCCCTACACACCCAACTTCCCCCTATCCTGCACCCACCTACATATGCCCTCTACTAATTTTAACTTTAAATTCTTTTAACGTTTTCTGTAAGTTATTCATCATTTCCCTTGGTAACTCATTCCATTCCATGACACCCTTTCCTAAAAAACTTAACGAAAGTCTAACATAAATTGTTTCGGAAGTAACTATTATTATATGCTTTAACTTGCTGCAACTCTGCTGTATAAATTAAAGTTACTTCCCTACCTTATAAATCAGCATTACAATGGAACCGGTGGGTGATTAGAAAATTTTATTACTAACAGAGATACAAAATTGACTACTCCTGACATAGATTAATTAATTCATTTATTGGGATTAATAAGCTAGAAACTGAATGTTTACTCTGTAACTTCTTGGGCAGAACTCAGTGAATACCCTCACCTCTGAGGTGGTCGGGTTCGCCTGCCTGAGGTTGTTTTCACGGGACTGTACCACCCGCCGCTGGCTCAGCACGCGCCTCGGGGACCGCCTATCTCGTCTCCTCCGGGTGTCTGCGTGATAACTGGGCAGGAGGAAGCGGACGCCATCAATCTGCACCGTCCCTAATCGCGCTGTGGACACCAACCACTTTGCTCATTCACCGCGACAATCGCACCAACCCTTCCTTCCCTTAATGGTCTGTACTAAATTTTCATTTATTGACATCTTGCTTCACTCCTTTGCCATCAGTCGACTGGTTTGATGCAATTCTCAGTCCTTTCCTACCCTGAGCTAAACTCTTCATCTCAACTACAGCCTACGCACTCAACTGTCTGCTTCGTGTATTCTAATTCTGTCTTGTCCTACAGTAATCAGTCATAAATATGACCCCTCAACCTTTCTCTTTAATTAACTTCTTTCCTCGACCATCATTTCCAAAATTAATTCAGTTTTAATTTTTCACTTCCTGTTATTAGATTGTTCGTGGTTTAATTAATATGATAAATAACCAGTCCGCCATACAGTTCACTTTAAACTTGCTTATTTTCATAAACACGACGACAAAGATACTGGTTACATGTATACATACAATCCAGCGATTGTGTACAACACTTCTTCCACAACCAATACAGTCCTTCGCCGTCGTATATTGAGTCTGTATAAACTGTTTCTCTGTCTCGGATGATCGCTTTATATAAACTCCATCGAAATTTCTAGAACACTTCAAAAGATTCCGACAGATATTTCTCGAACATTAAAAGTACTTAACAATTTAAACATATTAAAAACAATCAGAATTAATACATAATCATTTACCACTATTACAAAATGGTCAGAAGTTAAAATTAAAGATACTTAAACACAAAATTATCCACAGAAATCATTTTAAACTGTAGCAAATTGTCCTTTAGACATCGTAACTTGCATTAATACTTGGAATTACAAACATTGAAACAATGCTCTTGCACAATTCTTTTCTTAAACATATTAAATGGCCTCTAAATAACTTCTTTTCATAAAACAAAGTCTATATACATTGATTTACAGGAAATTACAAAACAAACATACAAAATCATATTCAACCAAACTCTAGCTTACTACAAATGCTTCATAAAATACAATTCCATTTAAGTTTAGGTTTGAAGGCTGTTACAATGTCTAAATAATTTTCAATGTCTTTCTCTGACAACACTTTTGAAGTGCTTCAGCTTTCATATTTTCTGAAAATTTTAAAGTGCAAGATTTAGTTCTACATAGTGTTGTGTATCATAGATACAATATGGAAGCGTCTTTTGAAGTCCTAGATGATTGTTTATACATTAGGATAGGTGTAACGCACCCTCCGCCACTCACTGTGTAGCGAATCGCCTAGTAATAGTTATAGTACAGTATGTGGTAGGTTATTCCAGCGAGTGCAGTACGCTGAATCCTCTTTCTCTCTGGAAGTACAGATTTGTTTCCTTGTTGTTACTGCCAGGTATCAGCAAAAACAACCGGCTTTACAGAAACGTTGCTTCGTTTCTGGCTGTACTATATCCAAGGAGAGCTGGAATGGGACTCATTGGAAGACAGAAGGATGGTGAAGGGGGTCATGGGACTGTACAAAGCGTATATTGGTGATGAGGCATGGAAAGATATTGGTGTAAGAATTAAAAGTAATGCATGGAAGGGAAAAGATGACCATGACCACAAGCTGGCACTCGATTTCAGGCACAAGGGTGTGGGAAGATTCTCTTTTTTAGGTAAGAGAAATGATGAATAATTTGCCAAAAACGTTGAAAGAATTTAAAATTAAAATTTGTAAAGGGTAAATGTAAGTGGGTGCAGAAAGGGGGGAAGATGGGTGTTTAGGGAAATTGCCACCGGAGCATGCGCTCCATTGCAATTTAATTTAAAGGCACTACATTCTAGAAATGATTCTTAATTATTACAATCTTTTTCCCTTAACTCTATTTTTGTGTGAAATTTTTATTCTTTCTGGCGTAATTCCTTATCAAATGATGTTCTAAAACTTACAAATGACGAAAATTTGACATTATTTTTAAAATATCTCTGGTGTACAGTCTCAACCATTTATAAGTCACCCGTTTTTATCTATTTCCTTTGACAAACGATGATTTTCAGTCCTGGCATCTGCCCTTCTAATGATCCTCTTGCTTAGTATCTACAGCAGTGACTCATCTGTGTGCACTACATGAATGATACTCAGGCTCCTTCGTACTAGTGTCCGGAGTTCAAGTATTTGCTGACTGAACCTGTTTGGACATTGAGTGTAACTGAGAGCTACCAAGTGCGTTGTTTCTCTTATCCCACGCTTTTCTCTATGAGTGGAAACTTGTGTTTGATTGCAAGGGGGGCCAGAAGGAGACTGGTTGTGGAGGATTAGGTGATGTGGAATGAAGATGATTTGTGGGTAAGACAAGTCACTGTGACTTCTTGTCACTGTAACCTCTTCGGACTACTACTTCAACTGGTGAAGACGGGAAGAGCAGCTGTCGAAACGACATACGTGCAGAACTTATCAGGCTGAACACACGAGAAGAATTTTTAGTGACTGAGCAAGTTGTAGAATGACCGAGTCAGGAAGCAAGTTAAAGAGCAGCCCGCACAGGACAGACTTGAAATATCAAACCTCGAGTAGTATGTACACGTGAGGATGGTTAGCGAGGATAAGATGCCAAAGAAAAAAAATGTAGTAGTAAGTTTAGTGTGAACGGTCCTCAACATAAAGTTACAGTAGAACCTCGGTAAGTTGAAAACATCTTCAACTCGAATGAAACCCTTGTTCTCTTCCCTTCAAGACCCATAACCTCCATTACTCGAAATATGAAACCTCGATAAGTCGGAATAATCAGTATTTCCCTACAAGATATTTCAGTGCATATAACTCGAAAAAAATATTTGACCTCTGTATCTCGAACATATCAATGTTTGATTCTACTACCTCTACAACTCGATGATTTTAAATTAATAACCTCTATATCTGAAACAAAAAATAAGTAAGATACCGACCTTAAGAAAATTTCCGGCAATACTTTCTTAGAAATAATTGACAAAAAAATGGCTAAAGAAAAACTCTATTGTCCATTGATAATTGTACTGCACAATATGATATTCCACAAATTATTATTATTATTCTAGAATCATACAAATCAAATACACAGTTAAAAAACATTGCACAAATTAACAGCTTTAAACCCCCAGAATTTCGCAATCTCAAGTCCATTCGGTGTTACTCGAAAACAGGTCATCTTTATTGCAGGATGATGGGCACATGGGCACATAGGGCACATAGGTTCATAGTTTGGTTGACAAATGGAGTTAAAATTCAATATCTTCTCGCCATTACAACATCAATGTTTCATCCAACGGACAAGGCATCATTAAAAACTTCAAGCAAGTGTGGAGAAAGGAATTAGTCAAGAACATGTTGGACAATATGAAAGAAAACACGATTCTACTATCGAGGTGTTGCAAGCTATCAGAATGGCTGACAAAGCGTGGCGAAATATATCGGTATCCGACACAGAATATCTTTAGAGTACTTCGTTACGTACGATGATAAAGTTATCACTGCTCGATCGTTATCTGTAAACGAAATTATGGATTCAGTTGCTGAAAAAGCCGAAATTAATGATGCAGATGACGTAAATACTCAAGTAATGCACCATACGTTCAGCTGGTTTCCAGCAAGGAGAGAAGAGCAGTATCAAATACGTTAAGGAATTTTATACAGCAATGCAGGAAAAAAAATTGTGCTCTGTATACGATTGATAATGCTATAGATACAGAATGGTTAAATTGTTTAAAGCAAAAAAAAAAAAAAAAAAAAAAAAAATAAATAAATAAAAAATTAAAAAAAATGACTTTTTAAAGTTTTTTTATATACTCTTTGTATGTTATCTTACCTGATTTTTTTAATGTTTACGTTTACCTACAAATTATTAAGTCGACAATAACAAATACCTCTGTAATACGATTTTTAGTTATTTCGCCTCTATAACTTAAAATTAGATAGGATATAATCTATACCTACGCAAGTCGAACATGTACCTACAAAAACCTCTCTAAGCAAAAACCCTATGTAAGTTGTGGTATGACAGAGTCACCCACAATGAATATAATTAAATAAATTAATTAATATTCAGATTTTCTTTAATAATATTCAATTTTGTAAGGTGTAAATACCGTAAATAATAGGGATATTGCATAGGTAAATAATTGTATATTAAACCCAGGCAGCCAGAGTTATCATTATAATTTTAATTTCTGCAAAACTTGCTGCTCAGTAATGTAGTGAATATGGGAAGCTGGACCTGCCATTTTCGAACGGTCGAGAGCGAGACAATAGCTGGGTCCCCCCGACTTGGCGGCGCCGACGCTCACAACAGCACTGGTCCGTTAGACGGGGGCGGTGAACTCACCCCTCTCCGAGGCTTGCTGGAGGTCAGGCAGAAAGTGCGCGAACGGAGACAGCGAATGCTGGCCGCGATATAAAACACGTGGCGACGGCCATGTATCGATGACCAATCGTGAACGTTTATAGGGGTTCTCAAATCTTAATTCAAGGGGATTCTGTTGCATGTGGCGAGTGGGAGACAACTTTGCGGAAGAAGAAGAGAAGAGGCCATTTTTGAGGACACTTGCTGCCGGGACGAGCTACTGTGCAGACGTGTCAGCCGACACGCTCTCGTCCGGTGATCACTGTCTGGTTCTGATCACTCTCTTGCTCTGGGAAGCGAGAAGTTGTATGGCATGCCTGCCATTACCTGGAAGCTGTTGTGGTAACGCGGTCGTACCCGCTAACCTGGCTTTCACAGCTGCAGTGGCATTGTGCGTGTCACACCTCATCACGACGATGCATTCATGGTAAAGTACCGGACGCATACGGTCACAATTCATTGGATTTTGACGAGACTTGTGAGCCCTTAAGCGGCACTGAGATAAGACTCTGTTCCCGTCACAAAATCACTGAGCTAACTAATTTTTCATGTTTCATTTCAAATTCTAAGCATCTTGCTAATTTGTAAATTCAAGACGATGCTTGCTTTTTAACTTTATATGGCGCCCCAGGGATACTCCTTTGTTGTAGTAAATGTTAGCTTCAATTTGATGGCCTGTGTTGCCACGTTGATAATATGTTAACTTTGCTATTTGTGGAAATATTTAATTCAGTTTTGTGTTTGCTTTTCATCGGCGGATTGTAAACGTCGGGTATTGCTTGTTTTTTTGTCTTTGAATATGTTTAACGTAAAGTTAACTATTACCCGGCCTTGTATAAGCCATAAGAATCAATAAATGGGATATTATTTTGTGTACAATATTCATGGTTCTAGGTCCTTTCTAGTTCACCTTATTGCAACCAATTTAAAATCATTTTCATTTTATTTTCATATTATAATAACTTACGTGTAAAGGTATGAAAGGTAAGGCAGGTGTTGGAGGAGGTGATAAAATTATAATTAATATTTTTCACCCAAGCTCCCCCCCTCTTTTACAAAGTCGAAACCTTTATAACTTACCTAGGTTCTATTGTACACCATTATTTTTACGATTATAGTCAAACTATGCGTTGCCATCTAATTTAGCTTACAATGCACCTATGCTATTATTATAAATGTGAAATTAACTCCGTCTATTTGTTACGTTTTCACGACTAAACCAACCTTGATGAAATTTGACAAGAAGATACTATGTATTATTAGGAAGGATATACGATACTTTTTACAGGATAAATAATATATTTTGTCATGAAATATTGGAAACTAACGAAACGGTTGGCAGACAGAGGGATAGCGTGTGTATATTATATCGGTCGCTCAGGCTGTTTCTTTCGTTGTCAGTTTATGCATACAAAATAATAACAATAGATTAACCAGGGTACCTGATACACTTAAGTTTTATGCGCGCTACAATATCTAATAATATTTAGCGAGGGTCGATAAGGGTATCACTTTCGGATACCGCATATCAACCGGATGACAGGTCTCCTCTAGCCTATTAAAAAGGTGTCCTGTATCGACTTTTAAGACTACAACTTGAGGACACATGAAGACAACTGGTCAGTCAGTTTTATGTCGACATGTATTTGAAAGCAGAGAGTGAACGGTTGCGATTCACCGTTATTTTCTCCCGACCCCGTGTTTTTTGGGGATACAGTTACGTAAGTTGCAAGTTACTATACTCTGTTCTAGCAATAAAATTCTAAATCTACTCGTACGAAGTCGCGGGTAATAGCTGGTACTTTTTACATGCAATTCTTGCACTTTGAAAACAAAACAAAAAAATCTTTAATTTATTTGATTCCAGACCCAAAACTGTAATGCCCTGGTTCGTAAATATTAAAGATCTTCTTTTGATGGGACTAGAACCAGAAGATGCTTTCAACAGAGATATATTTCGGAAGAAGTTAATGACAAGTGGGACAAGCCGAGATGAACACTCTGACAGAAGACGAGGTACACACTGGACAGAGGAGCATTCAAAACGAATAAAGGAATTCTGGGCCTAAAGGAAGAAGAAACTGCCAAATGCAAAAAGGCTTAACGTGGTTCTAGTTGGCCTCAACGAATAAATAATAAATATTAAAAAAAAAACTATCTATGCTGAGCGACATTGAATAAAAAGAAGTTCTGCTTGTAACGTGTCGATACCAAGCGATAACACATAATTTCCGTTTTTTTTTTCGAGCCACCGATTTGCTCTAGAAAAAAATCAGCCGAAGTCTTACAGTGACAGAGTGGTGGTTGGTCAGTGGCAGTGACCGTCAAAGATGATTGTCGACTCGAGGGAGAAAGCCAGTCACATATGATTTCATTTCGCAAGTCCTTCAGTTGCAGTGGGTAGACTTCGAAAGGTCAGTAGCGAACGAGGCAGAGCCATAAAGGGCGCTTTGATTAGATAAGCGAGGCAATACCTCGGTGCGGAGTTAGGCAAGAGAACGGTCGAGGGGCGGCGGTTGTCTTGGGCTGATCAGCGTTCCTGCTGGACAAAGGACTCGCCGGGCCTAATGATCGCTTCCCGGCGCGGCGGTGTCCACGATTCAATAACGTCGCCTCCCCCACAGCGACCAAATTGCGTCCGGGACTCCCGAAATGGACTTTTAGAGGGCCAACTTGCTCGCTTCCTTTTTGCGAACAGTCCCCTTGCATCCGCACATCCCCACTACATTCTCTGCTTCTGCTTTGAAACTGGTCTTTTAGTGAAGTTGGCACTCTCTCAACATCATTTAGTACGTTCTCTCTTATTTGTAATGCCAGAGCGCGAAGAAACAAATAAAAATTCTTTCAAACCTGAAAACTACTTGCGATTGTTTCACCGTCTGGTTGTGAGTGATGTCCTATGACTTAACGATCCTAAACCGATCATGCAATTGATTTAATTACAGTGGCAAATAGTTTCCTTATTAATAAGATTTGAGGTTCTGACTAAAGTCTTAAAGAGATGATTAAATAGAAAATTATTCTCCACCTTACTGAGCCTTGGCAACTTACACAGAAATTTACCGAAATTGGTGGGTGAGCTGTAACTTACCGGCATCGCATCCGTGAGGACGTGGGTTTGAATCCTCATCCATCCATCCAGATATGGGTTTTTTGCGTGATTTCTCCAAATCACTCTAGGCGAATGCTGGCATGGTTTCTTCAAAAGGCCATGGCCGAATTCCTTACCGTTCTATGCCCCAGTACTTTCCCGCTTCAAATGACCCCTCTTAGACGTCGACGAGGCTTAAAGTCAGGAAAAAAACAGAGATTTCAAAGAAACTGGATCGGATTTTACAGTTTTCCTCATAAGCCAATAAGAAAAAAAGATGTAAAAGTATTCATAAAAAAAGCGACTTTGTCACTACCATTAGTTTCTGCAGCCAGTTTCTTATTTACTGCAGTTCACAATGTATGGCAGGCTTCAATACATAAATTTAATGCCCTAACCTGGGTTGCTAATGTCAGTCAAGGATATGCTGAACAGCAGCTGCTTGAATTAACAGCTGTTTAAGATGAAATACTTTTTTTTTACTTATGGCTTTACGCCTCATCGACGTTGAGCTCAGTAGAGGCGGGATGGGATTGGGGACAAGGAACGGAAAGAAATTTGGCCATGGCCTTTTGACGGAAGAATCCCGACATTCACCTGAAGTGATTTGGTGAAACAATTGGAAACCCAAATCTGGATATCCGGACTGGGATTCGAACCGGTGTCCTCCCGAATGCGAGGCAAGAGCGTTAACCGCTCACCCACCACTCTCGGTATGACGAAATAAAGAAGTACAAGCTTTGCCCAGTCCCGAATGGGTGGCAGGTTGGTGTTTTACCATATCGGGTGATACCCCTGGAAATTGTTGCCTTGAACAGCGTAGCTACTTTTAGCAGTGCAACAGTATGTTGCAGGCAGCTGCGATGTGTCAGCAAGTTAAGTGTAGTACGTTGTTCGCATTGCACGTGAGCGATTATAATAGAGAAAGAACGGTTCATCCAAATCTATTTATCAGCAGGTCATCAGGGGGCCGTCAGTATCACCCCAACTCCATACGCACTGCGGAAGTGTTTGGAATGTAAGGCAGGGCTTTGAAACACAGTACAGTGGTCAGGATTGTGCAGCAACACCCGTCCTACCATGCTGGCTCAGATATTTTTAGCAAAAATATTTTCCACTGAGCAAGATTTCAGCTAGTTGTGGGTTACATTACTATATTATACTGTGGAAGTTCCTCTGATGCAAAACTGACTGCTCGGACACTGAAGGAATTAAACAGTTTGTCTTATAGCAGTCAGATCTGAGGAAAGAATTCATAGTTTCGATCGTGTCTGGGAAAATCTAATATTACCCTTCAAAGTTTTAATCACACCAAAATAAAATATCAAGTAGTTCCGATAGGAGTTATAAGAGTCCATGAAAATTAGGTTGCTTCTTATGCATTTTGTCACGTTGAGAAAATGTACCCACTCGCTGGCAATAAATGCAATAAAAATGTGTAATACATCTAAATCAGAAATGTTTTATTCTATTTGATACTAAACTACAACAATTACTTTGACGAATGTTGCTGTAGAAACATGTATCAAATATATGATGTTCCTCATAACATTCTCTCCCCCCTCCCCCCTGCAGAACAGAGACAGAAACACCTTCAATCATATAATTATTTGCAAAAAGGTGTTTTTTTGTGAAGATTCTCCCTTTATATTTAACCGAACTCGATAAATGAAGTATCCTTTTAAGGATTAAGTTCTGCGCTTTGGTAACAACGTTAATTGAGGAAGGAATTTTTGAAATTCATTCCTTAAATGGCAAATCTGCGGCTCACATAAATCGCAACTCGAGCGGAGAATCTGCGACATGAATACAGGGCGGCAGACCACGACAACTGAAGCAAGAATAAGATGGATTACGGCAAATAAACACAACGCTACGATCCTAACCACAAGCTGGTATTCGATTTCAGGCACAAGGGTGTGGGAATATTCTTTTTTTTAGGTAAGGGTGTCAGGGATTGGAATGAGTTACCAAGAGAAATGATGAATAATTTACCGAAAACTTTGAAAGAATTTAAAGATAAAATTTGTAGAGGGCAAATGTAGGTAGGTGCAGGATAGGGGGAAGATGGGTGTGTAGGGAAATTGCCACTGGAGCCTGTGCTCCATTGCAATTAAAATTAAATTAAAAAAAAATGAGCAATCAAGGTCAGAGTCAAGCTGCTAGGTTTTCTGTCGTCGATAAGTAGTGATCACACTACCGCTAGATAGAAGCATCACATATCACAGAGATATTGATAAACTGTGTGTATTTTCTGGAGTAAGGAGCTTTTCGATATTTTGATTTTTGTTAGAGACACATTTCATCATTACTAATTGTACGTGTTTAGCTACCTACTTATTTCAGTAGACAAATAAACAATTACTACACCTGAGCCGGTTCTTATTTCATCCTACTACAAAGCACCAATCCCGCTATTCATCGTGTATCATTCGTGAAATTTTCGCAAACCCCCTGTTATATTGTAAAAGTCGAAGGTTGATACGGAAATATTTCACATTTATCTATCGCTCTGTATGCAATTAGACGGAGGGAGTTATATTTCCGTTCCGCTGGTCAGGAGTGCAAGTATCAATTAGTGTAACTAATGTTTTCCATTGAGTGCCCAGTGCATGTACCCTGACCGTGTAATTAAGCCCTACTGTGCGGCGGGTTGCGGCGCCTCAGGCGTGGCCATTAATAACGCCGCCGCGCCGTGTCCTACGTCAGCCGATCTGCGGCTCACATAAATCGCAACTCGAGCGGAGAATCTGCGACACGGATACAGGCCGGCAGACCACGACAACTGGAGCAAGAGGGATTACGGCAAATAAACACAACGCTACGACCCTAATATTCATATGTCATATGCTCTAACGTTATGAAGTTTCTAGATGAGAACCAGTTACTTATACCGTGTCAACACGGATTTCGGAAGAAGAGATCGTATAAAATTCAATTCGCTTTATTTTCCCAAGACATAATGAAAGTTATCGATCCAGGGTCACAAGTTGATGCAATATTCTTGGATTTTCAAAAAAAATTGATTCTGTATCACACAACCGACTTTTAGCGAATATTCGAGCATACGGTATATCGGATCAGATTTGCGAATGGATACGGGATTTTCTAAATGGTCGAACACAGTATGTCGTTGTTGACGGTGAAGCCTCTTCTAAGGTAGATGTTACTTCGGGCATTCCTCAAGGAAGTATAATAGGACCACTTCTTTTCTTAATTTTTATAAATGATCTAGGTGATAATGTTAAACGCTGGTTGCGACTGTTTGGCGACGATGCAGTTATCTATAGGGAAATAAGGATCTCTGACGATTGATTAGAACTTCAGCGCGATATGGATGCTATTTCCGAGTGGTGTCGTAAATGGCAGCTTACACTTAACTCCAAAAAGTGCAAGGAAATGCGAATAAGAAATAAAGAGACCTCGATTGCTCACGAGTACAAAGTTAACAATTCAGATGCTCACACTGTGGATTCCCTGAAGTATCTAGGCCTAACAGTAGAAAGCAACATTAAATGGGACTAGCACATAACTTCCGTCGTAGGCAAAGATCATTCTAAATTACGATTCATAGGTCGTATTCTGAGGAATTGCAATGTTCATACAAAAGAAATAGCGTATAAAACACTAGTGCGTCCGCATCTGGATTGCTGTTGTGGAGTTTGGGATCCGTATCGCAAGGGCCTGATTGACTCAGTGGAGAGGATACAGAGGAGAGCCGCTCGATTCGTGACTGGTTGCTACAGCCCTCATGTAGCGTCACAGAATTGATGCTTAGATTTCGCTGTGATCGTTTGGAAGACAGAAGACATCATTTGCGTTTGAATTTATTGGAGAATATGCGAAATTCTACGACCTACGAGTGTAGTGAGATATTTCTTCCGCCAACCTATTTAGGTCCAAATGGCCGGAGGGATAAGATTCGTGAAATAAGATGCAGTACTGATTATTTTATGTATTCTTTCTTTCGTCGTGTTATGCGGGATTGGAATGGGCAGAATTAAGATTGGTGCTTAGCACCCTCTGCCACCCACAGTTTGGAATTGCAGAGTTTGGATGTAGGTGTAGAATCTGCAGTCTCACTATTTAACCAGTTTACTTAGCGGTCTGGTGGTTAATGCGTCTGACTGGAGATAGAAATGATCCCAGTTCGAATCCCCGTCTCGGCGGGGATTTTCCGAGGGTTCTTAACCCCACCTTCACCTCAGACACAGCTTGGTGTGTAATGTGAAGTAAGCCAGAATGCTTCCGTGGCTCGGATCCAACGTTCAACTTAAGGTCCCCAATACCAGGTTAGATTAAGACTACCACAGTAGGGACGGAATGCGCAACCAATAAAAATCCTCTAACCAGGTCATTACGACCACACGGGTCTTTACCAGTTTACTACACGATTCATTTTCAGAAGCCTCAAGCCGGACATTCACAGACCAAACTAGAGTGCTCACCCATTCACACTCCTACAAGTTGTGAGGTCCCACTCACAAGTCATTGTTATGACGAGATTGTAAATAAATTTGTAAATAATAGGTTTTCACAGCACAGTAGTGTGTGTAGGTATTTGGGGTAATTTTAAGTATCTTTGTAGTAATATAATTATTTGTAAGTTGGCATTACTGTTCCCACTGTGAAAGAGGTTAAAAAAGAATATGTCGCGGAGAGACCGCGAGTGATTGTAATAGCTGTACAGTGACAATACTGTAGTGGGTTATATGAGTTTTAAAGTGTTAAATAAATTGTACAAGTAAGAAGTATTGGTGGTTTTAATTTCATATTGACACCCGTTGTGCAAGATAGAGAGTGTAGTTGAGAACACTATTTATTATCAAAAAATAATATGTGAGGAGGTAGCGCTACCGCAAAAACAACACTTAGGGCCAGGTGTTGATGTTAGCGGGCTATCTACCTTCTGCTAGTAAATGGTGATTAGTAAGGAGGACCACGCAAATGGATAATTTTAGAGATACAGAAAAATAAGGTGTCGATCAAAAAATTGTTCATTGATCGATTTAACTACAGTGACGCAAGAATGTTGAACGAAATGATGAGGATTACAAAAACTACTTAAGATCGGGCAGCACCATTTTCACGATTTTGTTAAACACAGTTAGTCCATTAATCTCGAAATGCGATACACTCGTGTGTGAATCTATACCTGCAGAACAATGTCTCATAGCTACAAAGACTGGCACAAACGTACTGAAATCATTTTAAATACCATTAGAAATTATTTGAAAGTTTTAACAAGTAGTTTGAATGCAAACAGAAAATCAAGTGCACTTTGTTGCTATGATGTTGTCGTAACTTGATGACTAGTTAAATTATTTAAATGTACCTTATACCAGGGGTGGCCAACTAGCGGCCCGCGGGTTGCATGCGGCACACCTTGAACATTTTTCCGGCCCGCGAGATTCATCCCACTTTTACAAAATATATTTATTTTACAATGGCAAAAGTAGTGAAAACCAATGTATTAAAAAAATACATTATTCGTGCATCCATATAATCAAATTTGTGCATCCATATAATCAAAATTTATTTAATTTATATATTTTTATATTTCATATGTACTGTTAAATATTTCTTTACAATGTGCTTTTAGTAACATTGTTATTATATTATCTATGTTTACTTGTAGGAATAATAGTAAACAATATAATAATAACTCATTATGTTTCAATTTTTCACTCCAAAAAAAGTATATATTGGATCTAAATGTAATATGGGATAAATAATTTTATATGCAGCCAGCGGAGTTATCATGCATTTCCAAAGTGGCCCGCAAAATCATTTGGGTTGGCCACTCCTGCCTTATACAATGCCTGACAAAAAAGTGAAGCGCCCAGAATGGGAGAAGCAAACGAAATTAACTTCACGGGTTGACAGAATATGTGATTTTACTTCAGTGATCAAAAAACCGTGTCTAATACCATTCATCAGCAGTCCAGTATAGACCCACTCGCATAAATACATGCTTAGCAAAAGCATTAAAATTATGGTTAATACTTAACTTATATTTAGTTTTACCAAAAAACCCTGTGTAACCTTCCCACCTCTCCTTCTAATTAATTTCCGGCTACTTTATTTATGATTTATTATCGGTCCTCTTTGCCGAAGATTGTCTGCATTCTTTCCGTCATTTAATCCAGGTAAAAGGGGCGTTACAAAGAAAATACAACTTAGGTAGATGCACCACACTGATTTGAATTACATTCTGATAAATTGTTCACTGTGATACACTATCAGTTTTCTGTTCAAACACATATATTGAATCCTCAAATAATAATCTTGATAAGACAATTACTACTTCCTTCTTCATATACTTAGTTTACTTTACAAACTGTGAGCGAGAGTGATGTATGGCAGATACACAGAGAGACAGAAACAGAACATAATATGGGCTTAAATCATGAACCCGCGCAGGGCGAAATCGCGAACTTCCACCGCTGTTGTTGTTGTTGTTGTTCTTGTTGTTGTTGTTGTTGTTGTTGTTGTTGTTGTTGTTGTTGTTGCTGCTGCTGCTGCTGCTGCTTAGGGCGTGTCGACATCGGGGTCATTAGCGACTTCCACCGCGTAGCACTGGACAAAAACTGGTCAAGACTAAGGACCTATGGTCTCGTTGTGGGGCCTTATATAATACCCGCCTAACGGCATTCGAGTGGGCTGATGGGGGGGAGTACTACCAACATTGGATTCTTACTACCCCGTTGGCGGGAGGACCATCCCTGCCAAATGGGAGGGATCACAGGGTTCCACCGATACTACCCCACCCGAGAGGTAACTTTTGTGTTTGTGGGGTGGCTATTGTGCCATCCTTATCCTCGCCAAACTCTGGGCAGGAGCAGAGTGCCCGAACTGCTCCAGCATGACTTAACCGCCATTATAGTAGTCTGTAGCCATTTGAAAATCTTAGAATAAAAAAAAGCTCTCCGCCTCATCTCGCTACCTAATTGGAATTACTTAAACCTATCCTTATTCTAATTAAATATTACTTCTTAAAGTTCCTAATTATGGCTTCAAATGTCTTGTGACATCACACCTGGTTCATGCGGAAGAGGTAGCTAATAAAATCTAATCTTTTTGAGAACGCCATCTTAAACTCCGATGACAAAAATTTTTTTTTTTTTTCTGTCTAAATTGTTGCTTCCGAAGTACACTAAGTGAGAAAAAAGTGTGACCGTGGAGAGCTTATTTCCTGAGCCCATCACGGCAAGCTCTGGCGGAAAGAGATTGGTGGTGACCTTAACATCTGGTAAAGAGGAGCCTCTTAAAGAGAAAGGAGAGAGAGAAAAAGGGGAGGCGAGGCGAGGCGGCCCTTAACAAGTAACGAGCAGCCACGAAGCTCAGACGCCACCAGCAGCTGTCACGAGAGCGTCCACCGCCAGACATAAAACCCCCAACTGTAGACAAAAATCACACTGAAAGCGCCGCGAAAGTAATATCCATTTACGTTTAATGATTAGAGCTTCACATTTACGTATCAAAATTTATTACTTTTTCCGATAAGTATAAAACGCTTAAAAAGATTTTCATGCGTGTGAAGAATTTTTTCCTACTTTTCTTTTGTTTATTTTATGTTGCTTTTTTATTTTTGTTTGTTTTCAGATTTTTGTTTGTTTTCTGTTTGTTCATTTTTAAAAAAAAAAAAAAATAACCTTGAGTCGCATAAATTAACACATTTTTTCCAAATTCTATAATTTTTTGCAGAGCATTTTCTGCAAGTTTTCTTTTTTAAATGAATACTGCAACAAAGGGCGTAAATTAATCAGCTGATTTCGTTGCGTGTTTGGTTACAATTGGAAATGACATTTCCACTAGGCTACTTCCGTTAGTAATCAAAAGTAGTTACAGATACAAGATTACGGGAAAGAAGATGAGGTAAAGATACATAAAATTTACAAGGTTGAGTTAGCTGTGAAATGTTACGTCTCAAAGACATTCATAAGAATTTTTGTTTTTTTTTTGGCGGGGGGGGGAGAATAATGACATAACGTGTTTTAATATGTGTCATACCCATGCGGAAAAATTTTCTGTTGTCATAAAATTATTAAAAAAAATACATTATCTGAATAAACATTACATGAATATAACACATCTCTTGTCAGCCAATGACATTCTTCACAAAAAATATTTTTATTCCTGCATCATCAGATTTTAGTGTCTCTCTAAAAAAAATAAAGCAATTTTTGCTCTGAATAAGTAATTAGTCAGTTCACACAATATTTTTAATCTTGTTAAAACATTCCGTGAAACAGAGGCATTGTCGATTTGTAAACGCAATTTTTTTCGGCGTTTATTCTTCTTTTTATGGCTTTACGCCTCGTCGACGTCGAGGTCATCAGACGCGAGAGAGGACTGGGGATAAATAACGGGAAGGAATTCAGCTATGGCCTTTGAAGGAACGATCCCGGCATGGAGTGATTTCGGGAAACCATGGAAAACCAAACTGTGGATGGTACGACGGGGAATCGTATTTACCAGAGCGTTATCGCTCACCCACCACGCTCGTTGCCCTCCGTGCATATGCGATGTACTCTATGAAGTCGAAAGTGTTACGCACGGTAACTATTTCAAAGATGACATGCTTTTCCAGCGTTTGTGTCTTCTTGCACAAACAGAGGACGAAAATTGCTTTCGCTGTTGGCGAGAAAACAGCGATAGAACGGAGAGGGGGCAATCAATCCTGCGAGAAACATAATCGATTGATCGATATCAAAGTGCAGTAAAACACGGCCGATTGTAACTTCCAGCGCCGTCGAGGCGAAGGGATGATTTATGGCTGCGGTACCAAAAGCACGCCCTGTTAAACGGACTCAATCGAAAAATAATATTATTTTTCCCCCCGGCATAATGCGGTACAACAACATTCGGAAACAAAATAAACAAAATTTATGTTATTACATCTCAGAGTGGAAATGGCATTGGAACCACAAACACCAAGAGTAATGCGTGTTCCCGCTTGACGAACTAGATATTTACATGAATTACAGAGCATCAAGGCAATAACAGGAAAGTGGTGGCTCTGATGTGGTTTTAAATTACGTTAAATTACCCTCTTATTTTTCCCTGACGGCAATAATCAAACCAGTTCAGGGTCATAAGATAGGCGGAGGTAGTGCTCCACAGTCCCATCGCCAACCAGCGGTACTGACGGTGGAGGCAGCAGTAAGCCTAACGCTGTGCCCGACTTTATTTTCACCGCGGAATTTCCTCCACGGTACTACGTTTCAGTGTGGATTGTGTAAATACAACGGGACCGGGACGAAACCAGGCAACCCCCCCCCCCCCATCCAAACTGCAGTTTTTTATGCGGTTTTCCGCAGCCATCAAGGGGAATGCCGGGAGGATCCCCATTATTCGCCTCATAAACAAAAACAAAACTGTCACACACAGAACATAGTTACAAATTTCTCAAGCTGCGTTCCCACGACGTCTCTGAACGGATGTCTCTGACCGGATGTCTCACGGGACGGGACGGGACTGATACCCAACAACCTGAAGCATCAAGGCGGGCAGAAAACCGAGCGTGGTGGGTAAGCGGTAAGGCTGTGGCCTCACCTTTGGTACGACATTGGTTCGAATCCCCGTCCATGCTTTCAGATTTGGGTTTGGGTTACCCAAATAACTCCAGGTGAATACCGATATGGTTCCTTTAAAAGTCTTTATCATTCCTAACCTATAGTCCTTCCCTGGCTCTAATGACTTCGACGACGCGTAAAGCCATAAGCAAAATAAAAAATTAGAAAGAAAAAAAAGCGGGCTGCTAGCGAAATGCCGTTTTTTTTTTAAAGCATTTGACTTCCACAGTCGTTCATGTTCAGCTACTACGAATTTTGTTACTTTATTGTGAGAAAAGTTTTACCTAGTGTAAATAATTATTCATCTTTGAAGGTAAGAAAAAGGTAAAGGTAGCATCCCACGTTAACAGACACGATAATAAAGTTAACACAAACCGTGATTAATTAAGAATTCATCGGTTGGAGGTGTAATGTAATTATTTAGTCTGGAAACGAAGCTACTACGGGGTAATTTCTGTGATTACATTTTAGCATATGACTTTTTGTCCGGTTTTAGTATTTAACGTTGAGGTCATTACAACCGACGGAGGACTCTGACAAAACAACGGGTAGGAAAGGAAAATGGCCATCGCTTTTGATGAAAGAATCTTCCCGGCATTCAACTGGAGTGATATCGGGAAGCTGCGGGAAGCTGAATTCAGTTTGGCCGGGTTGGATGTTGAACCCAAGCCTAAACATTACCGCATATGGAATTCCTACATATAATGATACTAAGACGTGATTTTTCTTTTATACGCTGGGGAAGTTTTATTTGGACAAAAATAATTAAGGTGAAATAACTATGCTGTATTTTCACAAGTCCGTCATTAGTATGCTGAAGTTTGCTTCGCTGAGCTAACAACCGAACTGAATACTTGTCGAATTCTATGGAACACAATTAGTCGCGATACTTTCACAAGAAGCCGAAATGAATGTGGCTATGCAAATAAAGTGAAGACAAGTTTAATTCCTAAGTGTGCGCAACAGCAGATCTGACTGCCTCTCATACTTCATCTGGAGCTGAGCAAATATGGACAGCCCTCTAAAAGTTTGGCCTCATTAATATAATAACCAAGCATGCTCCACAGACGTTGACGGAGGGTTTAATTTACCAACTATTCACAGCCAGCCACTCAACGCAATGTATACACGTTACGACAAGGCTGTTTTTTAAATGATGCAAACATCAGGGATTCTTTAACTTTGACTACATCGAGACATACTCTCAAATTGAAATGCGTTTAAAAATTCATTCAAATATTTAAGATTCGTCTTAAGAATGTAACACAGTGTCGTTTTATCCTCTCCAAGAGTTCACCCCCTACTATCCTACATACATTTCATGCTCTTTAAAGTGGTTTTGCGTTACACTGAAAGACATAGAAAGGGAGCGAATGATAATATAATTTCAAAAGACGAATAAATATTTAAATAAGCCTTGTAGATGGATGTTAACGAGACATGGGATTCTGAAGATTTTCATTTTGGTGGTTTCTTGAGGCCACATCAAGCAAATTCCTAGATGTTTCCTCAATACACGTGAGACAGCCGATTTAATTATTGCAAATAATTTCTTGTATCAACTATAGTGACGCCACCATCGACGTGTCGCAAAAACGCAAAAAAAAAAGTTTATGAAGGTGCGGATTAATTGTAAAATATTTGTGAACAGCGTTTGGAAGATTAATATTCGCACAGTAATATTCTATGCATATCACCAACTGGCCACTATATGAGACGGATGATTAATGGACCTTGGCGTTTATGGGTGAAGCAGAACTTTAAATAAAATACTGTCGTCGACCAGTAACGATATTATGCAAAATTACTAATAACAATTAGTAATAAAAAATAAATAATCATCTTTGGCAACTCAAATGGCATACGTCTCTGAAACTGTTTAAAAGACAGTGGTAATTAATTGCACAGGTAATCTTAATTGCACATGTGTCCCCTGCTTGTGCAGGAAGATGGCCGACCTACAAATATTTCTTTACAGTGCCGAACTAAAAATGGAATAACATACTCACCAACTGATTCGGGTCTCCAAGAACGTCAGTACCTACAACAGAAGAAAGAATAGCTTATACATCATACTCTGCGGGCATGTTATAAAATAGTGACAGAAGTACGTTCACCGTAAATGAAGCATCACAGTACTAATAGTTTCAACTAATTACAAGACGAAACTATCTTTTTTTAATGTTTCATTGAACCATAAGAGAAGTGAAAATGCAGTCATCGTTTCATTTTTCGTATATCCTTATCCAAACATCTTTCATCCTGCGCGAACAGATCCAATAATATATGGTCCTACAGATCGCAGAATTAAGAGAAATATCCAAAAATTTTGAAACCATGCCGATTTTTAACGAAGATGATATTAAAAGAAAACCTTTCAGCGCCTCTAAACCCTCTATGACTACGTTCTAAATTTTACAAGATAATCCTACCACGGTTCATAAGACATAAAGTATAAGTATTCATAAATTTTTATGATAAGGGGTCCACGAGTAATGAGGGTATGGCAGACAGATGGATTAATTGAATCCATAACGGTTTCGTCTCTCATTGGGCAGGTATGGAACCATAAAAATGGAAATTTTACATGATTTCAATGATTTACCTACTTAAATGTATAGTGATAAGAACTGATGTTGATCGAGTTATGTGAAAGTTCAAAGGTTTTAGACGCCTTTTGGTTGAGGCGAATGCTGGAATGATTACAATTTTCCGATTCAGAAATTTTCCATAAAAATAATAAAAGACTAGTTAGCTAAAAACTTTACTTGCTATGCACATGTTGTTTTTCTTGTTATTTTCGCGTCGTCGACGGCTAAGGTCATTAGAGGATGGATGGGACTGGGGACAAGGAACGGGAAGGAATTCGACCATGGCATTTTTTTTGAAGGAAACATCCCGGCATTCGCCTGGAGTGATTGGGGGAAACCATGGGAAACCCAAATCTGGATGCCCGGGCGGGGATTCGAACCACACATGTTAGTATATGACGATTGTCACCTGTCTAATTAGAGCGAGTTTAATGAATACAGTTCTAGACTAGACATTAAAGCGTAGCAGAAACTAAACAAACAACTGAAGTTAATGCTCGTGTGCTCGTAAAGACCTGGTGACATGGTTTTTACTGGCTGCGCATTCCGCAACTATCGTACCCACCTTGACCTAACCCGGTAATCCTACCTGGCACAGGGGACCTACAGTTTAACGTGCAATCCGAATTACGAAAGCCTTCTGGCCAGACGCAGAGTTGTGAACAGTTGCACAGTGGATGTTCGCCACGATCCATGGTCGTTGAGAAGCGGAGAGGCAGCATAGTATACGTCTACGTTCCGGCACTAAATCGACTCCGTATCTGCTCCCGGGGCGCTTATTCGCCTATATCTGGCTATGGGGACCTCTCTAAAACGCTACTGCACCGTAGAAACGTGTGACGTCAAAGTACACATTTCCAAGTCGTAACCAACAACTGTAAAGGGCGTTTATTTTTGTGTTTGAGGCAATCCTCCATCTTTTCCTATCTTGAGCTAACCTCTTCATCTCAGCATACCTGTTACAACTTATATCCTCTTCACATATTTTAATCTTTGTCTTCACTACTATTCCTTCCAATAACAAGTATACCAATTTCCATGTCTTAAAACGGAGCTTGTCCTCCTGTCTGTTATTCCTGTTATACTCTTCCGCAAACATCTTTCCTCACAATCATTTCCTCAAGTTCATTTCGTACTTTATTCGTACCGAGCCTGGCGGGTGACTGGTAACGTTCGCTTCTGACTTTCCGGAGGACACAGGTTTGAATCCCCGTCCAGCCATCCAGATTTTGATTTTCCATGGTTTGTATTGGAAAGATTGTAGTAGATCTACTATTTCAACAAAATCTTACTAACATCAGGAACAAACCCCAAAATTCCTTAGGAATTTATTTCATCGTTTTTTTTTGTACTTATTTAGCACCAGAAACCTGTTATAATTTAAAATATGAGCCATATGTAGGTTCTGAAAATGTATTACTTACTTTAGTTTTATTTCTCTCAAGGCATTTAACTAACGTTGTTTCAAGTTCATACTCGTGTTTTGCAAAACATCATGGTCTGATACCACGGGCAGATATTTAGAGATTAAATTAAATAAAAATACTTGGGTGCATGTATCGGTGATACTCAGGTGTATATATCGGTCTAAACAACTGGACAGCACAGCCCAAGTCACCTTTCAAGTTAGTGTATGGAATCACTTCTTGATATCTCACTGGGTAGGACATAGCAGGTTTAACAGCGCACAATACTAAACCTGCAATCGAGTACACAAGTGTGTTGTGAGGTACATTAAATACTGATTGGATTATGCCGCCTCATTTCAACGAGTAGTGAACGATCAAAGGTTCTGTCACTTGGTTAACAATTTAAAAAATTGCAAAGATTAGACATTACACAACAGATGTCAAGAACTGAAAGTGGTGGGTGAGCGGTTAACGCTCTGGCCTCGCATTCGGTAGGACGCCGGCTCGAATCTCCGTCCGGGCATCCATATTTGGGTTTTACATAGTTTCCCCAAATCACTCCAGGCGAATGCCTGACGCTTCCTTCAAAATTCCATGGTCGAAATCCTTCCGGTTCCTTGTCCTTAGTCCCACCCCGCCTGTAATGATCTCGACGTCGACGAGACATTTAAAAAAATATATATTAAGACAGAGGCAATATTCAGAGCGTAATGCCTCATATTGTATAAGAAAAGGAGATGGAAAAATAGAGAGGAAAATACAATGGTCAATTAAGGGAAAATACGGTACCTGGTGGAAGCGAAAAAGTGAAGATTATATAGGTATGTAGATATAGGTATAGAAAAAAAAGAGAGAAAAATACGGTATCCGGTGGAAGCGGAAAAATGAATATATATATAGGTATACACAGAAAATTACAGACAAAATGCACCAGAAAAGGGTGAAATTTTGTAGACACCTTATGAGAATAAGTGAGAGTAGGTTGACAAAAACAATTTTCAACTATGTACATCACTAAATTAAAGCTGACAACAAAATGAATTGAGGAAAAAATTGGGTTTCATCCACATGCGATAGAGAATGGAAGAGTGTTTCAAATTAAAATTGATAAATTCCAGGGGTTCTAGGAACATTTTTCAAAGGTCGAGACCACATGGTTTGAAGAAAGAACGAGGAACTCCAATGAAAGAATGAAAAACAATCTGGGAAGAGAAGTGAAGGAGAACCAGTTGTTTCCCATGGTCGAAAGTAGGCCAAAATCGAGAGAAGAAGAATTAGAAATACTGTTTACTGCTAGATCGGACAAATTAAAAAAAAAAAATACCAGTATTCAGAACTATTTTACAAGTCCGTTCATATTCTAAGATGTTATCAGTCATCTATGTGCCATACGATTGGACTTCCACAAGATATTACGTGTGGTACTTGGTAACAGGTATTCCCCTCTGCTATAGGGATCCAGGTTGAGTGGTGCGACTGCCTGATCAGCATAATCGAGGACAGCGAAACGGCCGGCCCTGGACGCGTCACGGCAGACACCTTGGGGCCTGCTCTCATTAATAATTCATGGTGTGTCTCGGCCTACCATAAAGTTCTTGCCTTTTAATCTTGTCTTCACCAGGCAGGTAGCCTTATCATTACGATCCCAAAATGCGTATTTTCGCATTGCAAAGAGAGGTCGGTAAACACTGTATATGCAGCTGAGACCCATAACATGGGACACCGTGAGGAAAAGTTTCATGTTTTCTTCCATACACCAAGGCTGTTGGGCAAGATGTTAACGTCCAGGCCCGGCATGTGGGAGGACAACGGTTCGAGACGCGGGTCGGTCATCCAGATTTCAATTCTCTGTCATTTCCCGAATTCACCCGAAACGAAAGTCGAGATGGTTGTTTCAGATAGCCATGGCCAAACTCCTTTAAGTTTCTAACCCATTGCTTCATGATCTTGTTTTCGATGAACCATAAACACCTACTTCAAAAGATGACCCACGATTCCAACAAAAACGGCATGATACAGGCCATTTTATGTACAGAAAAGAATAACTATTGGTAAATGATTTGTCAACGGAGTGAGGCACCGAGCGTAGTGGGTCAGGAGTAAAATTCTGGCGTATCATTTGGAAGGACGCGGGTTCGAATCACTGGCCGGCCATCCAGATTTGGATTTTGCTTGATTTCCCCAAATCACTCCAGGCTAATTCCGGGATTTTTCCTTCAAAAGGCCATGGCCGAATTCCTTCCCATTTTTTACCTCCAGTGCGTTCCCGTCTCTAACGATCTCGACGCCAACGTGAGGTAAAGCAAAAAATAAAAATAAAAAATGCTAACATTGTGAAGAGGTCCGAAGCGCGATTCTAGACGCTGAAGTTCGAGCATATATATCTTTGAATTCTAGGGGATTTGAATGCTGACAGACCAACTTGTACCTGCTGCGTTGGCTCAGTTGACAGCGGCACCGTCTTGGTGCCCGTCGCTTGACATGACGCTATAGTGCGCCTCACGAACGATGGCGGGTCGCGCAGAGAGAGAGAGAAATAGGAATGACATACAATATGCGAAGTTACCGTGTTTAACTATTCGCTGTATACTTCTAAGGCTGATATCACATGCTTCATCAGTTTTCTCCTCAGCTCTGGCAACGTCGCAGTTCGGTCATCTGGCATCTGTTTCGCACTTAAAATGCTTATATACTTTAAAAATTTGCTCTCTACGCAGAACCTTACGCTTTTGCTGCTTGTCTTCCATTATTTAGAATTGGAATTATTGCAATGCTCACTGATTTACAACCGTCTACTTCCCAAAAACATCACATTAGACACTCGTGTTACCACGACATGCTCTGGATTGTTACTGAATGTGATTGGCTACTGGCAGAGCGATGACGTACATGCGCAGAACCTCGCTAAACTGAGCCGCCATCGTTCGTGAAGCGCACTACAGCTGCCTCGAGTCCTGGTGGTGGGAGAAATTTTCCTCATCAGGAATAGGCCAGCAGTGTAGGAAAGATGGTACACTTCCACACCGGTTTCAAAATCTCCGAAAAAAAAGTACCCACCAAACTGAGAAGGAAAAGAAGTAGTTTATTTCTAATATAATCCTTGTAACTACTTTCGGGATTGGCATCCGAGGCAACGCGGGTTTGATCCCAGATGCACCCATCCATATATCGGTTACCCATTGCTTCATGAAGCCGCTGTGGTTAATCACAGAGTGATTGCTTCGAAAAAGGCTATGGCAGATCCCGTTCCTGGACACAAATCGTGTCACCACTCTAGAAATGTCGTCATCGACCAAAGAGGAAAAGAAGTAGAAAGGATCTAACGAGTGACCTGTATGCCATGGGCTATACAGATAAGCGGAACGTAATTAGTGGTAGTTACTTGTGAGTGGGATGGGCCCAGGCCTGGCAAGTCGGGACGGTGCGTGGAGAGAAGGAGTCGTAGATAATGCGCCGTGCTTGGACGGGACCTCCCACAGTGACAGGCGATACTGTTATCGCGCGATAGCGGTGATCCGCGAGGCGGCGTCCCTTAATGAGGGAGGACGGTACACATCAGTGTCTGGCAGCCCGATTGACGAGGGGGCCGGCAGCCGGCTGATAACGGTCGATACCGCGCCGACCTCTTCCCGTATCACAGACTTGCCCTCTCTGGAGCAAGGTAGCCTCGTGCCACTCCGAACTATTCCAAGGAGAGTCATTCAATGGTATCGTTTTCTTAAAATTGATACATATGTTGAAAACAGAATTGTTTAGCAATTGTTGTCCGCCACACACTTTTAGTGAATCGCGGAGTAATAATAATAATAACTGGCTGGGAACCATTGATGTAGGATTGCACGCGAAAGTCGCGCACTTGCGGATGCGGATATCCCTTACAACCCTGTCGTG
This sequence comes from Vandiemenella viatica, assembly GCA_031002005.1. Classification (NCBI taxonomy): domain Eukaryota; kingdom Metazoa; phylum Arthropoda; class Insecta; order Orthoptera; family Morabidae; genus Vandiemenella; species Vandiemenella viatica. Next base: position 91,774,054 of record CM061914.1, read on the forward strand.
AACCATAATTGAGATTTTAACATACACAGTATTTCAATCACTGACCGTCCAGTGTGGCTCAGTGCGCTGAGACGCAGAACACTAGAATGGGGAGGTACTACGGGGTCGGACACGAGACCAGGCCAACGGATACAGGCCATCGTGACTGCGCATTCAGGCGGTTGCCGCTGCCATCAAGGAGAATGCCGGGACGGCCCCCAACCTTCCCCTCGTAAATTACACATTTCACAAAGAAACAGAAAATGCATTTACACACACACACAACATAGTAACACGTTTCACAGACAGATGGCAATACTTCAGTTTTCCATCAGTACTTTGTACGATCTGCCAGTAGGTGCTTGGTGTCATTTAGGGCGTGCGGCTGTAAAGCCAAAGCTCCAAAATTTATTTATCGTTTGGCAATTTAGAAACTTTATGAACATTGAATAAAATATATACACTGCAACTTTACAAGATTAAAGACATTTATCTAGTTTATTAACATACTTTATCGATTCCTGTGTTGCCAGCAGGAAGTCCACAGAATCCGTAGTAAGATCTTATCGCACATTCTTCAATAATATGACCAATGGTCTGAATCTCTCCGCATTCGCATAATGGGGATGGTTGCTTGCCCCACTTGAACAGGGAGTGTGCGCATCTGCCGTGCTGAATTCTGATTCAGTTGAGTGGGGACCAAGTTTTACGAGGTAAATCAGAAACTGGTGGCTCCAAAATTGATCATGCCAACCATGAGTAAAACTCATTAAATGCGCATAAACCCGAAAATGTTGCGGAAAAAGTGGTGAAGAAGACGAGTATTTTAGTCACTGAAGGCAAATAAAACGCGAGCCGCTCCCTCTAATTGTTACTTCCGATTACTTTAAATAGCCTCCATTCTCTATAGAAGATTTGATTGATACTAAAAACTTAGTCCACAAAGAAGTAAAAAATCTAATGGAGAAAAAAAGTCTGATACGGAGAAAAAAATATACCGCATTATTGTTGAAGGAGTTTTTTGTAATATCAAAAAGCCTAATTAAAAAAAACAACAACAAAAAAACACCAAAAAAAAATGTAGGATCCAAGGTTAGAATCTTGTTCTAAATAAAACCACAAGGGGATGAATGAAAGAGATGGAAAACAACACTGATGAAAAAGAAGAGGGTAACATGGTATGAATGTCTAAGTAGAATTGGTGGAAAAGGAGCATACGTGTATGAAGATGTGATGCCGTGGACATCAGTAACTATAAAAAAATACAAGTAACAGTAAGGGAACAAGGTGAGTGTCACATAAAAGATTGACGTTTTGGGTGTGCGAAATGCTGTGAAACAATACAGGTATGTAATCATCACTAGCGTTGCGAATGGAAGCACCACTGAATACAACTGTAAAAATTCTCTGAAGCCTTCCCTGAAGTCCTCCACCAAAACTTATTGCAGAAACTTTCTGACATTCCTTCCGGTGTCATGAAATTAAAGAAGAAAAGATCCTGTGGTCAACTTAAATTTCAGAGACGACGCAGACAAGGTAAGAGATAGATCAGGAGAACGGAGTGGAATCTCCAAACCACGCCGCTTTCTTTTTAAAAATATCGCGCGTTATCGTTCAATAACTCCATGAACCATAACCCATGGCCGAGACGTGGCAACCTTTAAAACTTCAATGCAAGTAGCTGAAATACGTTTCGTGCATTTCTCAAAAAGACGATGCAGACATTATATTACTCTCTCCTTCATGGCTGCACGGACGAGGGTCTGGGGACTGAAGTATACCCGATAGTCACCCACGACCTCCAGAAACGAGAGTGGAGGAGTGAAGAGCGAACGCTCTTGGCTTTAGAGCAGGGGTGGCCACACCCGCGGCCCGCCTTGAATATTTTTCTGGCCCGCGAGATTCATCACACTTTTACAAAATATGTTTATTTTAAGCAGTGAAAACCAATGTATTAGAAGATAAATTATTTGCGCATCCATATTTTCAAAATTTATTTCATTATTATTGTTAAAGATTACTTTAAAATGTGCGTTTAGTATCATTATTATTATATTACCTATGTTTACATGTGAGAATAATAGTAAATACAATAGTAATAGCTCAGTATGTTTCAATTTTTCACTCCAAAAAAATGTCTGTAATGGGTCTAAATCTCGTATGGGGATATATAATTTTATATGTGGCCCGCGGAGTTATGATGATTTTCCGAAGTGGCCCGCAAGATCATTTGGGTTGGCCACCCCTGCTTTAGAGGGTCGCGTCAGAAATGATCGACGACATGAAGATGAGGGAGGCGGTGAGAAAGCACTGAACTCAATGCCCAAAACAGTATCCTGAAGGTAACTAATATTCACACATTACATAAAGATGATGGCTTCTTCCTGGATAAAATATTCTGGAGGTAAAATAATCTCGTAGTCGGATCTTTGGGTGGGGACTGCTCAGGAAAGAATCATCAAAACCGATAGTAACATTCTGCGAGTCGAAGTGTGGGCTATTTGAAGGTACCTGACAATATGTGCTGCAATGGGTACGTTGAGATAAGAAATAAGCTCAGAGACTGCATCAAACTAGTAGAGAAAATATTTAACGTGATGTACGATCTAGCACATTTACGGTGTACCAGCAATCGTCAGGGCCATGATAGATGCTGTTGATGTTTCGCCATATCAATTCCACTCCACTATCGACTTTTAGTAATGTTTGTGCTACATCTAATACCTTAAGTCAATTCCATATGGCATTACTTGGTAATTTCAGATCTTAATGACAAGTCATATTTTTTCGTACCTTCCTTTTAAGCTGTAATGCTGAATTAAACACTGATTCGAAGTTTCTGATTGTGTTTAAGCGTATTTTATATAGCATATAAATGTATATTCAGGCCATTTTCCTAGTTTTGGTCATACTAATATTATTTATGGTCATATTTTGAAGAAACTCTGGTAATATTTACTAGTACCGGGAATTCACTAGCAGTTATAGATGAGAAGAAATTGAGATAATTATTCAGAGAACTATACTCCTTTTAGACCCAATACTTTGGAGGAAAAAAATAAAACTAATTGTCACTGAATTGGTCAGAATTCACCAGTCAAGAATTAAAGTTATACTTTACAGAAACTCTCTTAATATTAATGCTCCGCCCTCATTTTAATCTCGACAACGCAGCAGCACAATACCTGCGTCGAGCCGCCTCAATCAATGTCTCATTGTCGTCAATACTTTTGAAATTAATCCTCTGTAAGTGTTAAAACTGCAGAGGATCAGCGAGTAACTCCATGCCATAAACAAAATTTTCTGAAAGTTAGGTAAAGCAATTAGGAGTGGAGTATTTTATTATAGACGAAAGACTTCTATTTTGTAAGTTATGTAAAATTAAAGTGACTTCAACAAAGCGATTTAAAATTTAATTTCCCAATGGTGCAGTGAGTGCACGGAAGCGAATTATGATGTATACATGAAACCGACACTACAAGATAAAATAAACGATGTATATTGAGCATGTTTTCATGTATGTTAAATTTAAATGTTCGGTCATGTTTACCAGTTTCTAAGGTCATATTTGTATGCATATATTTCTATTTTTTGATGTGAGAACGAAGGCTTTCACGGCGTATCGATGAAATATAGTCTTCGCGGGTTTTCCGCCGTATGTTGTCTCTCTCTTCAACAACATACGGCGGAAAACCCGCGAATACGATATTCTATTTTTTGTCATAAAAGATCCGAAGCTTAATCATAAGTGAATAAACAATACAGTTTAAAACGGTTGTGTTGTGTTGTCTACCCCCTCTTTCTTTTAGTGACTGAAATTAGCATCACCGCAGTTTGTTTGTCGACAGAGTGTGTTTCCTGATAGAAGCCTTGAACTGTTATCTGCAGCAGACGTCAGCCGCCTGCAAGTCTTCAGACTCCAGATGTAGCGCCTTGACCCTGTTTAATCCTCTTCCGGGAACGCTCCGCAGACCTGCAAGTCATCACCAGGGATCAACAGCACAACTTCCCGTCAAGGCCACGCTACAAAAGACCCACATGGCGAGTTCGGAAACTGGCCATCCACTTCTGTCGACGGCCCCTTCTTCTATCGCAAATTTTTCACTGAACGTGGTTATTTAACTGAAAAATGAAGAACGGCAAAACCCACAAACGGCTTGTGATCGAGGTAAAAATAGTGAAATATTAATAAAGGCTGAGGGCGATCTATGGAGAGACAGACGAGGAAGCACAGTATAAAAATTCGCATTGCTAATGGCTTTAGTGAAAGTATATATTAATTTCCCCCTTCACCATTCTTGCTTTATACTCTGTCGACCCGAAACAACTCATATTTGAAGTAGTGTGGTAGCCAGCTCTCGGAAGTGCGGGGCTTCTCGTTGCAGGGGTCTCTGTTTTGAGTCCTTCCGTGCTAGTCAGGATGGACAATTTGCCTGGGAACCATCCATGTACCGAGCGTGGTGGGTGAAAGGTTAACGTTCTGGCATCGCAATCGGGAGGACGCGGGTTTTAACCCCGTCCGGGCATCCAGATTTGGATTTTCCATGGTTTCTCCAAATCATTCCAGGTGAATGTCGGGATGCTTCCTTCAAAAGGCCATGCCAGAATTATTCCTCCCCGCTCCGTGTCCCCAATCTTTTCCCTCCTATAAAAAATAAATAAATAATAAATAAATAAATAAATAAAAAATAATAATAATAATAAAAAACATCCGTGTAGCAACTTATCTCCTCCATTTTAGAATTGAGGAGTAACACATTGAACATAAAGTGTAGTCCGACTTGATGTCTCTACTACAAGCACTTCATTCTCACTTTTCTGTACGTTTGTCGAAGTTTGTTCATATTGTAAATACAGATATTAATATGAGTGATTAGATATGACTATAACTGTCTCATCCAAGAACTGTACGCCTACCTTATGGCTTCATACCATCAGATATATACCACTAGTGAACGTAAAGGAAACGCAGTTAGTACAGGAAAACATAATTATTACATCATGTTTAGTGTCCACAGGAAGGTCTAATTTATGAGGTCATAACTTATCATTCTCCACGTATTAGATTCAAATCACGAAATCCACTAAGGCAAAGTGAAACAAACTTCTAGCATCAGAGAAGAATTACGCAAAGTCTTGAATCCAATGGCTTATGTGGTTTAGCCTCAGACGGTCGATCCAGACATCGTTCAGCGTGATAAAATTGTGAAATTTCAAATGTAATGTTATACATCAAGGCTGATTCAGAAGTAATCAACCGAAAACCTAGACTGAAATGCAAATACAAGTATAACCAAAAAGCCTCAATTAAGACGATTCCGTAAATTAATCGATTCCCAGATAAAAGCGAGACTATTCTCATTTTAGCCGTACTGACGGTTCAGTTTTCAACTCTCCCACTTTGATAAGAATGAAAAACTCAGATCAGTAAATTTCGTTGGACCATAATTTACTAGTTTTTACTCCAATCAACTGCCTTAGCAAACAGTACACTGGCGAAACACGTTCGGAGAATGAAGTCAAGTTAGTGGTTCTCTATTCAATATAACCAACTATTTTAATCAGGAAGAATGTTTAGTTGTATCTCAAATCACTCAAATTAGTATGATTAATCATTTTCAAGGTTGAAAAAGTCAACTATAAGTTCATGATTGAATAAGCAGGGATTAGAATAACTTACAAGAATTGTATAGTACCATCGGCAGTAATTTATTTCGAATGTCATTACTGGATTCCATACTGTCTTCACAGTGAAGACAGGGGCGGATCCAGGATTTTGGTTTGGGGGAGGGGGGGCTTGAGCGGACTTTTGTTTTTTGGGGGGGGGGGCTTGGCTTGAGTGAATTTTGGTTTTGGGGAGGGGGGGGGCCTTGAGTCGGCCGTAGAGCTAAAAAAAAGTCTCAAAAATTACAATGTCGGTGGTGGACCCAGATACTTTGGGGGGGGGGCTTGAGCCCCCTAGCCCCCCCCCCACCTGGATCCGCCCCTGAGTGAAGTTATCTAACTTTAACCCGGCTGCGCTCAGATGAACTTGCGTGTCGGTCTACAGAAATCTTGTCAAACTGATAAAGCAACGCTCGCGTGGAACGATATTACTTGGGCGATAACTTGATGAACGCCTTAGTTGCCTGCAAGCAGGTAGAACAGACGCAACTAACTTGTACTACAAAGTTGATACCGCCGAAAACTTGTTGGTCTGTCTTACCTGTAACACGTAGCAGTTTACATCGTCTGACGTATTTGCACACCGCATATTTAACTGATTACAGTTTCTTACTATGCTCGTTTAGTCTCAATCTTTTTCGATTCTTCGATTTCATATTTTAATTCTTTTAAACATGTTTTATATTTTATAGTCTTCTGAAGATTTATTTATAAGTATACCATCATAAGGTCGCTTCTTTCGTAAATTGACACAGTAAAGCATTGCATAACTGCTGCAGCAAAAATTTTGTTATAAACTTTTGAGACTGAATTAACTTTTAACAGTATGAAATATACCGCCATTCGGAGAGCACCACCACCATGTTGGTCTCGGAGAGATACAACAGGACTAGACTCAAACCTCAGATTTGCGTAACGGCTAACCTAACAATGGTTTTTAGTCTATTTCCGTAAACATACCACGAAATTCGTCGTTCATGATTGGAAAAAGTATCTCATTAGTACATCCAGTAATATCTGTGAGACCACGTATGAGCGAGCTAAGTCGTATCAGATACGCATTTTTAATTTTTTTGCTTGCTTGTGGCTTTACGCCTCGTCGACGTCGACGTCATTAGAGGTGGTAAAGGACTGGAGGCAAGGAATTCGGTCATTGTCTTTTGAATGAATTTGCCTGGAGTGATTTGGGGAAACCATGGAAAACCCAAATCTTGATGGTCGTACTGGGATTCGAACCCGCGCCCTCCCGTATGCGAGGCCAGAGCGTCACCGCTAACCCACCACGCTCGTATCAGATACGCGGACGAGCGCGTTTGCCCAACTGAATTCAGACAGTCACTGAGAACGAATGTGGTATCTCATCTTCGTGAAACAAGTATCCATCGATAATCTGTACTCCCCAGTTTTAATAGATGAAGGCGCAATTATAACTATTCCAACGGCGATCAAGTCCACGTTTTTGCTAAAATTTCCATGACATCACCATCCAGTCTACTTAATATATATATCTATAGTCCGTTACTCACACCAAAATTAATCTCCCATCTGTGAACTGAAAACGGCGCGAGGAAACAAGAAACTCATATAAGCATTAGTGCGGCGTCTTATTTCTATTATTTTATCTCTCTTGTCATTGTGGCCCAAATATGTAGGAGAGGGGGGGAGGGGGGAATTTCTTCATAGACATAAATGAAGAAGGGTAAACTACGTCACTGATTTTCAGTGCTGCCAGCCACTTGGCTTTGAATATCCGTAGATGGCCGCTAAAATTTCCGTAGATTTGGTACAAAAATCCGGAGACTCACTAACTGATAGATTGAAACAATAATTATTGAAGAGAGAGTCAAAATTAAGAATATTGTTTATTTCCAGGTCTTTAAAATTACAAAAATAATATTCTACACTGAAAGTAAGAAATATCTGTGAACGTATTTTATACATCGTAACTTTCATCACTGCTGCTGCTATGCCCTGTAGTTTTTATTTTTACCTAGTGACCATACATTTTCTTTGTTAACATTAAATTTAGCATATCCTCTGTAACAGGAAATGTTAAAAACTGAGACTCCTTTGATTCTCGGATATTTGTTAGGCCTTCTCGGAAGCTACTACTTTGTAAGCCGTTCCAACGACAATATCACCGTGCATAAAGAGTGCGCCGATATTTTTGTGTTACGGGCTTTTAATATATATAAAATCTGTAACCAAACAAAATATGAGCTTTTATTTCAATCGTTGGTTCACACGAGTGGTTGCAAGGAAACGATTCACAGTTATTGACAATTCTGTAATGCATTAACACTAACGCTCAAAGATCAACAAAATCAACAATATAAGAACAAAATCAACAAATGATAAAAAGTATAAAAAATCCGTAGATATTTTAACAAAATCCTAACTTTTCATAAAAAAAACCCGTAGATCTACGGATAAATCCGTAGAAATGGCAGCACTGCCGATATTCCAGAGAATCACAAACCAACATAGCCACCAAGTCGGCGACTCTTTAGTAAGAGCTATAGGGTGCGGTCAAGAAACGAGCGTCTCCTCTCTGTACTTTTTCGGTATAAACAATTAATCCTTTGCGATGTGGATAATGTATACCACCACAGTACTCAATATCCTGGCCGCTTTGCTCTTTCTAGACAAGGCAAAAGTGAATGTCTCTTACACCTGTCGAAAGTGTTGATACCCACAGGAAGCAGCAAGGAAAGTGCGTATCTATATGCCAAGTTCCAGTGTGACCGAGTTTATAATAAACTTTAACACTTTCGCGCCTGAGCCTTCTGCTCTCCCGGGTGCTCACATAACTGGCCATTTTTTGCGATTTTTAAATTTTAATAACTTCTTATTACTTAATGCGACAGCTAAGAAGCTTTCATTTTATTGCAGTTCGACTTGTACACTTTTTATGTAAATGGGGTATGACATAAGGAGAAAGGTAACAAAGTATTTTATAATCATATGTATGACTATGTACTTTCAGATTTTGGAATAAGTGTTACAATCACTATACGGTTATCTTAAATTCTTGCAATCACTTTACGGTTATCTGAAACACTTTCCTACTTTTCAATGTCCACTTCAGAACCTGAATCGTCTGTCAATTCATCTAAAAGAGCTAATATTTCTTCGTCCTTCGATCTTATTATAACAGAAATTCGCAGAGCAAACGACAGCGAAAACATTCTGCAACAAGCTGCATACACGAAAAAACGCGGGAGTTTCTTAGCCGAAATAATATAATGTACAGCTGAAGATAGTCTTAGAAATACTCGCTACAAGGCAGCACGTAATACAGAAACATCGACAGACACAATACCACGCGGAAAAACTGGATCTGACTTACAAGGCGGCGGAAATCGGCAGTTAACTGCCGCCAGAGTCAGGCTCGGGCTCCGGCAGCACAATACCATGCAGCCAAAGTGTGACTCGGGCTGCGGCGCGAAAGTGTTAACGATTGCTCGCTTAGTGAAGTGTTCCAGAAGCGAGGGATGTAGTGATGTACAGGATGAAACTGAAACCAGTTGTGAAGCTCCGATGATAAGTCAGACGAAACGGAAACACGGGAATCAGTAGCACTGTTATGTGTGCAGTCGAATGGAGTGAAGCAAGAAAATCACAATCGCCAACGACAGAAAGAAGCAACAGTAAATGACACGGAGAATGAAACATATTACAAAAGACATCGTTATATAGCGAAATGTGCAGAACACTGATGATATGTGTAGACGGCGGGTTTCGGAGAGCCATCGCAACTATCTGACAGAAGACTAAGCCGGATAGTTTAGCGTGGACAACGTGACTGCTGACGAAGACACGAAATTAGTACAAAAGTGTTACAATAACTAGCCAAAAACGTTATTAATATATATATATATATATATATAATAATTATTTAATTTTAACGGCGGTAGTTTCACGCCTATTACTGCTGACGAAAGTGGTAAACGACCTATTGTTCTCTAGAAACTCATCTGTACAGACATTTACAGAGGTAATAGACTTCTTATACAGGGTGTTAATAAAAGTGTAAAATATTTTAGCAGGTGACAGTATACATCAAAATAAATAAAAAATGTCTGATAAATAAAGGGTCAGCGAACACTTTCGGAGTTAATAGCGGTCCGTAATGTGATGCCTGTCCACGCAATGCATCACACACTCTCTGAAACTGTCTTGATTGGTCCTGTACATCTTCAAAGCATGTCGTCACGTACAGGACCAACCCAGACAGTTTTAAAGAATACATAATTCCTTACGCCGAAGGGCCGAGGCATGCACAGCCGTGGACGGGCGTAACATTGCGGTCCTATTATTAACTCCGAAAGAATGGGTTTCGTATCCAATGTTTATCAGACATTTTTGTCTTATTTTAATGCATACTATCTCATCCTAAAATATTTTACATTTTTTTAACACCCTGTATAGCAGACCTATATCCATGTGATAGATAAGTAGCAGATAGTAAATGTCCTTAAATAAGATCTAAATCTTCCATTCGCCCCGTGCAATCTACGCCACTTTTGAACAGATGTTTCACTCGATTTTACAGTCATACAAAAATAAATAGACAGTAGATAAAACTAATTGGATTCGTGGATGTGCGGTTACAACACAGTCATCAATAAAGTTTTGTCTTCTAATTAACGATGAGCGGTGCGCGGTATTTACTCCTATCCGACTATTATGTTGAGCGATGTTCGTCCCAGTGCAGAAATCTGCGGCCACATTAATAACGAGAAGACGTTAACACTGCGAGAAATCAGCTGGACTCTTCCAACGGGATATCCCCCTCGCTTCACGACTGTTTAATTAATTCGCAGGAGGAGGGCTTCATAAATCACGTCACACAGTCGCTTCCTGATCGCCGTAGAGGCAACATCGGCGCTTAGAGAGCTATACTCCGAGTTTTCCTTGTGACGAATAACGCGTGAACTAGGACAGTGCAAGCACCA
>CM061914.1:91785654-91885363 GCA_031002005.1 Vandiemenella viatica
GAATCATAACATCAGTGTTCGCTGAAACCTTTTTTGCCTGTCGGCGCTGAGCTAATGAAGACGAAAGCTATTGGCCCTCCTGGAATGTATGTCGGTGGGAGCTGGGAACTATGTCAGCTGCACACAATTTGCGGAAAAACGATTGCCGGTCGATTGTACAACGCATGCTTGTTAAGGAACAACAGCTTACCATACTATAAACTGAGTTAGAAGAGAAGTTCGAATGACCAAGACGAAAATCGCTTCCCATAAAAGATATCCGAATAAATAGTATCAACATTGATAACGGCGTCTTTCATTCTAATGAAATATTATGACTCTCTCCACGCATATACCGAGTGTAACACTCTGGCCTCGCATTGGGGAGGACGAGGGTTTGAATCTCCATCCGGCCATTCAGATTTTTCCAAATCACTCCAGTGGAATCCGGGTCTGGTTCCTTAAAAATTCTATGGCTGACTTCCTTCCCCTTCCTTGTCCCAGTCATTTCCGTCTCTAATGACGTCCACGTTAACGAGCATAAAAAAGATGTATAAGCTGCTGTAATTTAAGTAAAACGTAAGTAGTCAGAGACTCGGTTACTTAAAGCCGGTTTTTGTCATCAACGTCTTGCTCCAACGAATTAGGTGATAGAAAAAGAAACATGAAAGTTTTCAATTACACATCTACCTGCATGGCATATCACTGTTTCGGTTTCCAGTCTTCTTTGGAATCTAATCTTTTCGACAACTACAAGGCTGAAAGCGGTAACAAAATTAAAAATTATGTCATTACCGAGCATTGTGGATGAGCGGTAAGGCTCTGGCCTCGCATTCGGAATGACGTCGGTTCGAAACCCCGTCCGGTCATCCAGATTAGAGTGTTCCACGGTTTTCCAAAATCCCCCCCAGGCGAATTCCAGGATGCTTCCTTCAAAAGGCCATGGCCGAATTTCTTCCCGTTGCTTGCCCCCATCCTTCCCCATCTCTAATTACCTCGATGTCCGAGGCGCAAAGCCATAAAAATTTATGTCGGTTATGGTGACACTAAATGCGCTAGGTTATCGTGATAAAGACATTCCGTCCTTGATCAATACCTTTCATACGCATAGTTGCTAATATAACTGGCAGAACTGCCCCAATCAGCTCTACTGGTGAATACTGTTGGAGTTATATTTGAACTGATTACTGTAACAGGCCACGTCACTACTAAATTGGATGTCATGATCTCTGTTATATCATTCGTAGAATGTTTCTACAAACATTTCTCAGCTTATCATAATATATCTGCTCAGCTCTTTTTATGAGTAACAGTTTCTAAGAATGGTACTGTAATTTCTAGCATCGAATGAGATAAGAAACAAAGAGATAATATTTTAGTAAATAGTTGAGAATTTCCATTGGAATGTTATTGACGGCAATGTTTCTTCCTTATCATTATAATTATTAATATTGTTTCAATTGCATCAAGTTATTGATTTCATTTAATTTAATTGCGATGGTGCTAGCGCTCTGGTGGTAATTTTCCTACACACCCATGCTTCCTCTCTTCTGCACCCACCTACTTTGCCCTTAACTAATTTTAATGATTTTAAATTCTTCAGCGTTTCCCCTGATAATTTATTCCAGTTCCTGCTCTCTTATGTATGAAAAAAAAAAAAAAAAAAAAAAAAAAATTCCCGCCCCTTATGCCTGAAATCAACTGCCAGTTTGTGGTCATGTTCATCTTTTCCTTTCCATACACTCTCGTAACAGTTTGTAAACAACAAATGTTTGCTCTTAAACGAATTAAAGGGTGAACTGACGTTAAACCTAAACATTTAATTCTTGTTCGAGATATATCATATATAAAGTTTGTGCAGCAAGTAAAAAATTTGTACTAATAAGTATGCAGATAGTTTAGTACTGTTAACCGTTCAGTAAATCGACATTGTGCTGCGTTTTGTCGTTGCTGGATTTACAGTTCAACGTGGAATCCGAGCCATGTAACGTTCATAGCGTACTGAGCATATACAAGTAAGCTTCGCCAGGGGTTGAAGTCATTAGTGTTCCAGGCTGTGTTGGGAATCTTCAGAGCTGAATGTGGGTAACTTGATGCTGAGTTAACACAGCTCGGCCGAACGTATAATGAATACTAAGAAGTAGAGTTAATTAGTGTAAGAATGCTGTCAAGTGTGATTACGTTACTATCTGAATTGTATGAGGGTAAAAGCACACTGCTCTTCATAAGACGAAATTTGTAAAAATGCAGCAAGGCCAACGAAGTATCGTACTATAACATGCGATAAAATTCATAAGGTACTGGTTGAATGACGAAGTAGCTTAAAGAGGAGGGTTCACTTAGGAAATACAGATGAAAGAGTTATTGGGTCGATTAGAAGTTCCACAAGAAGACTTCCATACAGGAGTATTGAAAAATATACATTCTCCAATCTTCACTTACATATTTTGTGCTTTCTACTCAAGTTGTAGCCACATACGCATAAAAACAAAAGAACAATGAATGAAATAAGGCAAATAAAAAAAAGCACAGCCACATACGAATCTTTGTCAGTGCAGTTATTGGTCGGAGAAGAAAGGAAAGATTTTATTTTCTGAAATCATTGTTCCAAGCATGAAAACCACATAGAGAATGTGTACACGTATTAAGGAATCCGAGTTTTTGTTGGAAAAAATACAGAATGGAGATTTTGCACTCTTCTGTGCTTATGCGGTATGCCACTCTTAATTGGCTTCGCCATTTAGTCGTCGAGGCAGTGAAAGGCCGTTTCAGCCAATCAGCAGCAGTCTCGCTGCGGTAATGACGGGGTTGTCTCATTGTGGAGACACAACACGTAGTTAAGCGCAATAAAAGTAATGAGGTAAGTCATACACGGCATCAAGATTTCATTTCTGGCAGACAAGTAAAAGGAGAATTAATGACGAAACCTGATACTCAATTCTGTTAATGTTCTATGTTGCTCAAAATGCTTAAACGCCAGAGGTGGAATACTATGATAAACAAAGGCTACTTATGGATAGTTTCCAAGTGTCAATAAAGTGAGAAATTTGCTGTCCATCACGGAGATACATTGTATTACAATATTCTTGAAAAAAAAAAAACATGTACTTTCCACAGTAAGGAATTATTAGGTGTCTCGTGGTTTAATTAATATATGAAATTACTAGTCCACGATACACTTTGAAATTTTAACTGTTTGAAATACACAACTTCAAAGATACTGGTCACAAACTCCAACGATTACATTCGACACTTCTTCCAGAGATAATACTGCCACACACTGTTCGCCGACATAAAATGTGTCCATAAACTGTCTTTGAAAACTGAGTCTCTGCCGCTTGCTTTGTAATAAGTTTAATCGAATGTTCTAAAACATTACAAAGGCTTCCGATAGAAATTTCTCGAACTATAACAATGCTTAAAACAATTAAAAGCAATCAAAATTAATACATAATTATTTGCGATTAGTACGAAATGATCAGAAATGAAAATTATTCACCTAAATAATTTTAAACTGTAGTAAATCAGACTTTAAACATCGTAGCTCATCTTAAAACTTGGAATCACAAACCATTATGCAATTCTCTTGCATAGTTCTGTCCTTAAGCATTTAAATGGTATTTACATAATATCTTTTCATGAAACAAAATCCATTTACACTGATTTACAGTAAAATGCAAGACAAATATACAAAACCATTTTCAATCACACTCTAGCTTGTTAAAAAGGCTTCATAAAACACAATTTCATTTAAAATTTAGGTTTGAGGGCTGTTACAGAATGTCAGATTCATTTCAAATTTAGAATAACACTACTAATATCCTTCACAAATTTACATTCAGATTTGTCTAACATCAGCCATCTACTATTGACTTACAAGTATTTTTATAAAAACGATGTTATGTCTGTCTTGCTGAATCTGCGTTACGAAGCATAGAAACAGCTTATAACGATGCTCTTCCTGAAGGTTGTCATATTCCATGATAGTTAACAATTAACATATTTTGTAGAATCAGTTCTCAGGTACAATACTATTTTTCAGCATGAAATTGTTATTTTGTTATTGTTGCTCAAGTTTCAGTACTTATTGGACGAAGGATTAAGACTAGTATGTGGAAGAAAAGCGAACCCTACTCCAAAACCTAGCACTTAATTTCGTTTGGATTGAATCACCCACAGAAGAGCTGCTATGTTTTTGCACATGAAACACTCGTGCTTCCAACTAGAAAATGAGGTGGGAACGGCAATTTATTTTAGAACCGTCTTTTGAGCAGTGCGCATCGTTTGTCAGCAGCAGTCATCATGTATTACAAGAAGTTCTAAGATCTCTCTTGTTGTAGCTACGGCGTACGATAAGCAAATTTTTATCGTATACAATTAGTTGCTTTAATGTCACTACGAACTTGTTTTTTTATAAATGACCGTTTCTTATTCGTTAGCATTTTAGACTGGAATAAGTATTTAGTTTCACAATTTGGTGGTGGTTGCATTAATTGTACACTATATCCGTTTAATCTAATCATTGTTTTGTTTCATTGTTACTGATATATTTTTTCTAACTACATTTTATTAATTTTTTATTGCTATGCCACTCGTTGAAAATAAAATTACGTAACTTATGCATATCTGTCAACATTTTGATGATGTATAATTAGAGATAAGCGATTTCGGTAAGTAGATTTGAACAGTTGGTCCTAAGACAGATCTAATGATTTTTACACTTTTTTTTATATATAAAAAATTGAGTGTTCTTATTCGCAGGTATTGATAACAGGAGTCCGTACTTACTTTACCGACTGGTGGTGAGTAATTCTACACTTGTTTAACACAATTAGTTTTAGTTTCGTTGTTGATTATTTTTCTCGTGTTTGTTACTGATCCGATCAACGTGGATGCTAGGTCCTGTATACTTATTCCCCTAGGCCTGCATGATCAGGCTGGCTCAGACCTCACTCATCATAGTCACCGCAGAGGCAATTCGCGTGTGCCTCCGCCCAGATCTACTGAGGGGGCGGTGTAACAGTTAGCGTTCTCGCCTCGCATTCGGGAGGACGGCGGCTCGAATCCCCGTCCGGGCATCCAGATTTGGGTTTTCCATGGTTTCCCCAATCACTCCAGGCAAATGCCGGGATGCTTCCTTCAAAAGGCCATGGCCGAATTCCTTCCCATTCCTACCCCCATCCTCGCCCACCATCCTTTCCCGTCTCTAAAGACCTCGATGTTAAAAAAACGTAAAGCAGTTACAAAAAAAAAAAAAAAAAAAAAATACGCCCAGATCCACATGGGTGCCTTTACTACGGAACTTCCGACAACGGAGTCGCCAGGCCTGTATCACACAGGTGCTTACTACTGACTGAATCGTCGGGCATGGATACTCCAGTCTGAAGCCTGCCACCAAAGAGGTCGCCAACGCTGCGTGGACAAACTGGTGACAAAACATCAACATGTTGTCCCACTCCGGTCTCTGCATGAATGGCCGCTTCATCAAGTCGACCACTGCATCAAATCGGCCACTACTTCAAGACGGGATCATCAAAGTATATCTTCAACTCGTTCGACAACCTCAACCAACCTACAAGCAAGTAGTTAACATCCACCGAATGGTACCTGCATTACAGCTGCAGCCGTTAACAGGGGCTCAACTGTTCCCAATCACCACCGGAATCCATCCAGTATGGAGGCCCTGAGAGTTGCCTGCTACCAGCCGACAAGCATGCAGTCCACGTTCCGACGAATTCGTGTGCCTCAACATATTGAGTTTTGACCATTTCTGGTCCCTAATTCAAGCCGGCAACACCATCAGAGCCTACCAGCATAGCCTACCAAAAAAGGTCTCATCTGCTTGACCAGCCAACAATTTGATCAACATCAACCAACCAACAACATGTTGTAGCAAGCAGTTCCAGACTGACGCCACAAAATAGCGTAACGGGTGACTCAAGTTCAACTTGATCCACGATTAAAACATACAAAGTGCTTATGCTACTAGAAACTAGTCCTGGTACTATAGAAAATTCATGAAATTGCACAGAACCACGCGTTTTCATTAATGCTTGTTTCCACAGTTTCGAAAAATAAAATCGTCGTAATGGTCACCAAAACATATACATCGACTATAAAATTACAAGTATGCCTTGTTAGTGACTTTAAAATTTAGGACAAACATTATTTTTTTCTACTTATAACCTTACGCCTCGTCGACGTCGGTCATTAGAGGTGGGATGGGACTGGGGACAAGGAACGGGAAGGAATTCGGCCTTGGTATTTTGAAGGAAGCAACCCGGCATTCGCCTAGAGTGATTCGGGGAACGTTTCGTAATCTCCTGAATGTAAGTTTTGCCAAGATGTGGCAGATTTCATTAAGTACTTCCCTCTGTGATTGGTATGTAGTCGCTTTGATTCGGGCAATCGTTACAAAATTTTGTGAATTGCAAGCATAAGATTCCCTAGATAAAATAATCTTCTTCGATATAAGCATCACAAACTTTGAACCGTGGTAGTCTACCAAGGCTCTTCACGTGTAATCCTCTCAGTCGATATCAGTAGAGAGCAAGTTGCAACTAATATCTGAAACGATGACGAACAATGCTTTTTTCTGGACGATTCTTGCTTTTTGCGTAAAGTTTCTAAAAAAACATGGACAGAGTTGATATAATTAAAAATGTTGTTCCACTTCCCTCTCTATTTCAAGACTTCTGAGTCAGACCCCTTCTGTTGGGCAGAATGCAGATTATTCCGTCAGTGTAACTGGTATGAAAAATATTAATAAAGATAAACACATAGCTGTCAGGTCCTAACACCACACTGCAGACTATCTCGGAAATCATATAAATATGATGGTGAAAAAAAATTATTGTAGTGTTACGAAGTGTTAAAAGTAACGCCTAATGCCCAAGTGTTAAGATGGTGCAATAGGTAGTAAAGGGAAGCCAACAGTGAACGCGTGTGAGGCTAGGGTTGCATCAGACAGGGGAACTGCGTGGCGCGTGGGTAACGAGATACGTGTAAGCTTCTAGAAGGTCGCGCCAGGGCAGCGGAGCGCGTCACGGGCAGCTATAAAAAAGAGCCCGCCACAGCGGGAGGGGGACTACTTCTCCAGAAGTCTTCGGTCTCCGAGAGTCGGCGAGTGAGCCACCCAGTAATCAACACAGCGGAGAAGACAACGTGTACAACTGTTACCGTAGTCGCCGTTGTTGACTGATAGGGTCTTCAAGTCTTTGGTTCTTGGTAGATGACGGACCAACTGATTGAGGGGCCCACGCTAGTTACTCCCGAGGGGTGGTATCTTTCCTTTGGGTTTCTGATACTGCTAAACTGGTGTTACCAGCATAGCCTGGCAACAGGGGAATATCCTGACGAACCGGCGATTATGATGTTTCCAGAATCTGACGATTCTGATGAGGAATAGGTATCTCTCGTAATTTCTGGATATTTCCTTAGGGAGATTGTCGGCTTCGTGAGTCACAAGTGTGTTCATCATAACCTCTTGTGTTCTTAAATTTATTTCTCCTGAACTCTTCCTATCCGAGTTCCCGAATTGTCAAAATCGATACCCACTTGTTTCAGCTTTTGGAGTCTTTTCAGCTCTCTGTTGCACAACAGGACGCAACAGAGACTTTATTTTCTTGGTGTCAGGTGTGGGGTTAGGCCTGGGAAAGCTACGAGTGTTTGGCCGGAAAAGCCACAAAACCAGTGAGACGACTGACAGAATTTTGGCCAAGGTTGCCCAAAGGTCAGTACGTTGCAGCGATTACAGGCCGCAATTTGAGGAATAGGAGTAGGGTTTTCGAGAAATCTCAGCCCGAAGTCGGGAAAAGACTGACGGCTTTGAGCACGAAGCCGACTAGCAAGATTGCGCAACGAGGCGACATTGGAAGAAAAGAAGAGGATCCATTGGTCGTCTACGGGGAGCGGTACGCGACATCACGCGACGCTGATTGATAGCAACGCTGCCGAAACACAGCTGGGGCGCCGTCGCCAGCAGCAGATCAACCGGCGGGAGCAACAGGTAGCAGCTGTCGCCAGCAGCCGGCAGCCGATCGATACCAGCACAGCAGAACTTCGCAGTCGAGCGGACAGCGCGCGTCAACACGCCTAACGACGTCACGTCGGGAGCAACGCCACATCTCATCGCTACACAGCACGTTGATTTCAGCAGGTGAGAAAACAAAATTGTAAGCATGCCTAACGAAGCAGTGTCAGGCAGTCAGGGCGCGCAGTCGTCAACCCACAGGCAGTACATTAGTTTGAATGAAGTGATAAAATTGATCCCAGATTCTTTTGACGGAGAAAAGACGAGATTAAATGAGTGGTTGGATAATGTAGATTCAGCATTCGAATTAATTGTGCCGGAACAAAAAGAAATTTTATTAAAGTTTGTGAAGGCTAAAATTGTAGGGGCACCTAGGAGTAAACTTCTTGTCCGAGATCTGACTACCACCTGGCCGGCAGTTCGTGCAATCTTGTTAGAAAATTATGGCAGTAAGAGGACTCTTGATTTTTATGCATGTAAAATGTTTGCTAGCAGACAAGAGTCGTGGGAGAGTATTGCGCAATGGGGTTCGCGTATAGATGCTCTCCAACATCAGTTCAGAGAAGCAATAAAAAATGTAATGACGGAAGAGGAGCTGATGGGAAGCATAGCTCTAGTTTTAAAGCTAGGAAGGGCCGTATTTATTCAAGGGTTGTATGATGACCGGATAAAAACTATTGTGCGAGCTAGGGGAGAAACCATAACCCTTTCTGAAGCTGTGGAAATCGCAGCCACAGAGGAAAGTGCGATAGCTTCAGCGAAAGAAAAACCGGTTTCGAGGTATCCTTCAGGAATCCAAAGGTAGAAGGAAAAAACCCCCCATTCTGTTTCAATTGCAAAAAGTCTGGGCATACAGCCAAGGATTGTCGGGCGCAAAGGCGTGTAAGAATAATTAATAAAGAGGATGAGCTGGACAAAAAGGCGATAAATGCAGTGCTTGCTAAGTTAGACAAGATGGAGAAGAAAACGCCGTCAGAATGATGGAAACGCGGCGGGAAACGAGAAGTAGCGCTAGGCAAGCTGCTCAAACAGCACCCTTTAAGAAAAAGGTACCGTATGCAAGTGAAATTACGTGCTATAAGTGCAACCGAAAAGGGCATTATGCGCGGGATTGCCGAGAAAATGCATGGTCGGGAAAGGAAAAGATCGAAAATCGGTAAACTGTTAGGTGGCGTAATGGAGCGGTCACATTGCGCCATATCACACAAAGTGTATAAGGTAGACTGCACAGATAAAAATGAATATGTGACTATGCAATGTGAAAAAGCAAGGCGTAATCCGATGAGATTCCTGGCCGACAGTGGGGCACAGATAAGCTTGGTAAAAAGAGATAGTATAAACTGGGCAGTAAAAAGTAATGATAGAGAAAAAATTAGAATTAAGGGGATAAGTAATATATAGTACAAACTGAAGCTTCGGTAGTCCTGGAATTGAAAGCCGCGGAGGGTTTGATATTGAAACAGAAGTTTCATATAATTGGGGCAAACATAGATTTGCCTTTCGAGGGTTTGTTAGGAAGAGATTTTCTAACGAAAAATAAGGCCGTAATAGATTACGGAAAAAGAGTTATGAATATTCGCGGGAGGCGAATTAGATTGTATACCGCGCAAGAAGGGCCGTGTATGACGCAACGTGGGACGCGTTGTGTTAAGAAAGTAGGTGTTGCAGGGATTGCGACATCGGATGAAAGACGCACGCTCACTAACGAAACTGTGAGGCGTGGCGTTAGGCAAGGTGTTGCAGGGATTGCGACATCGGATGAAAGTCGCTCGTTCACTAACGGACTTGTGAAGCGAAGCGGTAAGAAGGGTGTCGTAGGAATTGCGACATCAGGTGAAGTATGCCCGCTTGCTAACGGACCTGCGAGACGGGATGGGAAGAAGCGTATCGCAGAGAATGCGATGCGTGGTATGTGTCCGCCCGCTAACGGACCTGCGGGATGGAACGGGAATTTCCCGAGGGCAGTAGGCGCTGCCTCGAGAAATGTCGTAGGGATTACGACGCGAAATGGTGTTTGTCCGTCCACTAAAGGAATTGTGAGACGTGACGGAAGGATTCCGAGGGCACTGGGTGACTCGAAGACGGTAGGCCCCGTGAAAAGGCGAGATTGTCCGTCCACTAACGGAATTGTGCGACGACGAAGGTATCCGAAGGCAGAGTCTGCTCGAAGACGGTAAGCCCCGTAGAAAGGCGGTATGTTGAATCGAAAGCGAGACGCATCGATTCGTTGGCAACGGGAGTTGCGCAATTAACGGCAAGCAAACCAAAAATGGTTGCGAGAGGCCGTGGGAAGCCCACTTACGCAGAAGTGGTGCAACGTGGTGGTAACCAGTGGAGGAGCCAGGGGTGCTCAACACTATGAGGTAACAGTAGGCCCGCGCGAAGAAAAGATTGTAAAGGTAAGGATTACCTTAAGGAATGCATCAGAAGCGATCATTCCAAAGCAGGAGATACAACCAGGAATATATGTGCCCGAAGCGTTAGTATCAGTAAGAAATGGAATGTGTATTACAAGTATGCTTAATACTACAGAAAAGTAAAATAAAATAAAGAATCCCCTTATAACAGCTGAAGAAGTGCCCGAATTTGAAAAAGCATATAAGACGTATTAGAAAAGAGCGACCAGAGGTAAAGTCGCGTTAAGTAAATTGAAAGAAAATCTCCGCGTAGAACATTTAAACAAAGAGGAAAAAAGGCTTTATTAGGTATATGCGCAGCGTATAACGATGTATTTCATTTACCAGGAGATCACTTGGGTTATACTGAGGCTGTCAAGCATGAAATCAAACTTCTTCCCGAGGCGGAAGGAAAAATAGTTCGGTTGAGGCCCTACCGGATACCCGAGGCGCAGAAGGAAATTTTGCAAGCCGAAATAGAAAAATTATTAGAAGATGATATTGTAATACCAAGTGATAGTGCGTGGAATTCGCCTGTATTAATTATCCCAAAGAAAATGGATGCAAGTGGCAAGCAAAAGTGGCGCGTAGTAATCGATTATAGGCGATTAAATGATCTGACGGTAAATAATGTATTTCCGTTACCAAGGATCGATGAAATACTAGACGGACTAGGTAAAGCGAAGTATTCACAACCCTCGACCTAGCTAAGGGGTATTATCAGGTGCTGATAGACGAAAAGATCAGGAAAAGACGGCTTTTAGCACTCCCTATGGACATTACGAATTCAAAAGAATGCCAATGGGATTAAAGACGGCACCGAATACCTTCCAAAAATTGATGAATTCTGTATTGACAGGACTACAGGGTGAGAAAGTATTCATTACTAGATGACGTCATAATTTTTGGGCCAACGCTTGAGGAGCATAATGCAGACTAGAGGATGTCTTTGAAAGACTGCGAAAATATAACTCAAGTACAAGTAGACAAGTGTGAGTTTTTGCGCAAGGAAGTTACATTTTTGGGACATGTACTTACGGAGGAAGGGTTGAAACCCGATCAGAAAAAGGTAGAAGCCGTAGAACGTTACCCCCAACCAACTAATACTACCCAATTGAAGGCATTCTTGGGCTTAAGTGGGTACTATAGGCGATTCATAAGCAATTACAGTAAAATTGCTAAGCCATTGTATGAGCTGTTAAAGAAAGGAGTCGCATATACGTGGGGAACAAAGCAGGAAGAGGCGTTTCAACAATTGAAGGAAAAATTGTTGAATCCTCCCGTACTACAGTATCCTGACTTCACAAAACGATTTATTGTAACCTCAGACGCAAGTCAAGACGCAATTGGCGCCGTGTTAAGTCAAGGCGAAATTGGCAAGGATTTGCCTGTAGCGTACGTGTCTAGAACCTTGAATAAGGCAGAGAAAATTACAGTACGATAGAGCGGAAATGTTGGCCATTTGTTGGGCAGTAAAGCAATTTAGGCCATATCTATTTGGTAGGAAATTTACGGTATGACCGACCATAAACCGTTAATGTGGGTAAACAGCATATCGGATCCGTCGTCTAGACTAATGAAGTTCCGCTTAAAGCTGGAAGAGTACGATTACGAAATCGTGTACAAGAGCGGAAAGAGAAATCAAGTAGCAGATGCTCTTTCGCGAATAAGAACCGTAGAGGAGGCGGAGGAAAATGATAATGTAGAGACAGCCGAGAGCATATCAGCTAATAAGGAAGAAGAGGTAGGACTTACACAGGAAGAGAAGATGAAGATCCTAAAGCAGTATCACGAATCGCCGATAGGTTGTCATCAGGGCATAGGTAGGACCTACGCGAGAATTAAGAAATATTGTACTTGGGAAGGAATGAAAGCCGACATTGAGCAGTACATTCGTCATTGCGAAAGCTGTCAAAAGAATAAAATTACCCAAAATAAAACGAAGATGCCAATGGAGATAACGAAAACTCCGGAACACGTGTTTGAGCGTTGTGATATTGATATTGTAGGTCCAATGCCGCAAACCGAAAACGGGAATAAATATTTGCTCACATTCCAAGACGCCTTAACGAAGTTCTTAGTAGTGGAGCCTATAGAGCAACAGGATGCCAATACGGTAGCAAGAGTATTGGTCGAGCGAATAATCCTAAGATTTGGAATTCCCACCGTTTTGTTAAGTGACCTTGGAAGTAACTTCATGAGTGATACTATGAAGAGAGTATGCAAATTATTACGAATAGAGAAAATCCATACCACTAGTTATCACCCACAAAGTAATGGGGCTTTGGAACGAACGCACCGTACAATAACGGAAATGCTGCGACACTACGTAAACAGAGAACAGACAGACTGGGATAGGTGGGTCCCATACGCGGTATTTGTCTTTAATACGACGCCGCATAGTACCACGGGTTACACGCCGCATGAGTTGTTCTTTGGTAGAGTATGTAACATGCCTGGAGTGTTGCAAAAGAAACCGGAAGAAGTGATATACAATTATGATGATTACGTAATTGAGCTGCGAGAAAGATTACGGGCTATGCATCAGTGTGCGCGAGAAGCGACAGCACAAGCAAAAGAGAAAAGTAAAGAAAACTATGACAGAACGCAAAAACCGGTAGTCTTTAAGCCAGGGGATAAAGTATTATTGCATGATGAGAGTGTACGAAGGGGTCGTTCAAAGAAGTTGGACAGTCAATGGAGAGGCCCTTATACGGTAGTGGAAACTAAGGGACCAAACGTTGTGATAGAATTAAAGAGAAATAAATTTACAAAGTACATGCAAATAGGCTAAAAGAATTCTTCTGAATTGCAGGAAAGATGGCACAGCTTGGATGATAGCAGTGATCGTCTTGATGATAGGTGGTACATCGGCAATGGAACAGCAGGATTTAGAAATAACAAGTTTCGGTCATCACCAGGTCTGTACTACGATCATAAGGGAACAGTGAGTTTGTATACGGTCACTTGGAAAGTAGTGAGTTATTTTAATTAGATGACTTAAAACATAAGTTTGAAGCTACGCATGATGCAGCGTTGAAAGCAGTAGACTATTGTCAGCAAAGACTTAAAGAAATAAACACAAGTGTTGCAGAATGTAAAACTATGAAGCGGGCGGTAGATTATTATATAAGTAGGATAGAAACCTCTCAACGCCTAATTGGGCAGTAGCTAAACATGAGCAGAGTAGACGAAAGAGAGGAATCCTAAATTTTGTTGGAGAAATAAGTAAAGTCTTGTTTGGGACGTTAGATGAAGATGATGCATCATATTTCAAATCAAAAATAAATCTATTAGAGCAGGAACAGAAAGAATTATTGAAGTTGTCAAAAGAACAAGTCACTATTGTAAGGGCAACGTTGACTAGTTTCAATCATACTGTCGATTCAATAGAAGAAATGAACGGGTAATTACATCCGGAATACTCAAATAAATGAACACATTCATCAATATGAAACTAGTACAGATAAGAGAATAAATAGACTCGGTATATGGGTAACGTTGAATGAACAGTTAATACAGTTGACAACAATCTTCAGTGAATTAGAGAAGGAATATGATGTAATCATTACTGCCATAGTAAATGCACAAAAAGGCATTCTTCAACCTCATTTAGTTAGTCCAGAACAAGTGGTCAAATATTTAGAGTTAATAAAAGATGAAATTAAAGACAAAAGATTGCCAATAAAACTGACTGAAGCCGGAGGGTATCAGTTACTGAAGGTGGTCGACCTAGATGTCTTTATTTCGGGAAACATTCTAAGTTATGTGCTGAATATTCCACTAGTGGACAGTGAAACTTATAATATTTATAAATTATGGCCTCTACCAGTTGAGGTAAGCCACCAAAAACGATTGTTTACATACATAGCTCCGGAAAAAGAATTTTTGTTAATGGATGACGCCAAAAGGCGATATGTTAAAATAAATGGTGATCAATTGGAGTGTAAAAAGCTGGAGGCTATTCATAGTGTGTGTAAACAAACCTTTGTGCTGCTTTCAACTTATGATCACGAGGTTTGTGAAGCTAGAATGCTTCAACCTGTAACTAAAATCCCGATGACTGCATCCAAAAGCTTATTGTATTGAATGAAAGCGTATGGACACAGATTAGAGGAAATGAATGGTTATTTGTAGCACCAAAGGGAGAAGGGCTCACAGTATTATGTAATGACAGTAAGCCCACAGATGTAGTAATTAATGGTACAGGGAAACTTAAGTTTCTGAGTAAATGCAAGGGTTACGGTGCACAAGTACTAATTCAATCCGAACATATCATTAGATCGATGGCACTGATTAATGATATAGTCCCAAACTTAAATATGGAGGTAGATTGCTGTCTAATAGACAAGAAAAAGAAAAATATAACCGAAATCCCTCTTTATTTGCCAATCGAACCAGTGGTTCGTCAGTTAGATGACCTTAAAGCCGCGGGACATAAGTTAGATGAGCTAGAGGACGCAATAGCGTACCAGCAAAGGACTGTGTTCAATATGTTTTCATTAGATTCGATACCCATATGGAGTTATTTTGGAGCAGGAATAGTTATGATAATAATAGTATGTTGTATATGCAGATATTGTAAGTGTTGTAAGGATTGTTTTAAATTCTTCCGTAAAACAATGGGTGATGACTGCTGCCCAGAATATGTGTAAAGAATAAAATTGTAAACCGATACCCTGACACTGGTATAGTTAGGTATCATCCTGCTGGAATGAACAGTGATGAAAGTGAACAAATTACTTTTGGTCCTGTAAGAAATAGGTATGTGACTGAAGGAGAAGGTGCGGTGCTTAGTGAGCGAATACTAACACCGGAGAAGAGTGTTAAGTATGAACCAAGTGCACCAGTAATGTTTTACTATAAAGCGGATAAGCGCTAAGATGAACTGATATGGTCACAGTGATTATGTTTGTAAAAATATAAGATTGTAATGTAAGAAAGATTGTATTCTGTTACATGAAAGAATTTGTAAAATCATAAAAATGATGATTGTAAAAATAGGCTTCACTTTATAAGAGAGTTAGTACTAAAGGAAAAGTATTAGAAGGAAAAATATTGTAAGAAATAAGTAGTAAACTGAGAGAAAAATTCTCAAATTAAGAAAATAAGGTAATGTAAAAAGATTCTTAAGACTAAGAAAAAAATAAGTGTGTAGAAGAAAATACTTGTTATAAAGAAATGGTGTAATGTAATTGAAATTCTCTCTTCAGGATATTATAAGTAAAGGAAATATTGGTAAATAATAAAGACAAGTTAAAAGATAAGTAATGAAATAAATATGAACTATTGTAATTTGTGAAAAGAAAGTAATAAAAAGGAGACTCACACAGCCGACAGGTAGTGTGAGAATTTTGCATTCTCAGGGAGATTGCAAAATTCTCAAATATGGGGGGAAGGTGTTACGAAGTGTTAAAAGTAACGCCTAATGCCCAAGTGTTAAGATGGTGCAATAGGTAGTAAAGGGAAGCCAACAGTGAACGCGTGTGAGGCTAGGATTGCATCAGACAGAGGGCTGCGTGGCGCGTGGGTGACGAAATCCGGGCGTAAGCTTCCAGAAGGTCGCGTAGGGCAGCGGAGCGCGTCACGGGCAGCTATAAAAAAGAGCCCGCCACAGCGGGAGGGGGGGACTACTTCTCCAGAAGTCTTCGGTCTCCGAGAGTCGGCGAGTGAGCCAGCCAGTAATCAACACAGCGGAGAAGACAACGTGTACAACTGTTACCGTAGTCGCCGTTGTTGACTGATAGGGTCTTCAAGTCTATGGTGCTTGGTAGATGACGGACCAGCAGATAGAGGGGCCCACACTAGTTACTCCCGAGGGTGGTATCTTTCCTTTGGGTTTCTGATACTGCTAAACTGGTGTTACCAGCATAGCCTGGCAACAGGGGAATATCCTGACGAACCGGCGATTATGATGTTTCCAGAATCTGACGATTCTGATGAGGAATAGGTATCTCTCGTAATTTCTGGATATTTCCTTAGGGAGATTGTCGGCTTCGTGAGTCACAAGAGTGTTCATCATAACCTCTTGTGTCCTTGAATTTATTTCTCCTGAACTCTTCCTATCCGAGTTCCCGAATTGTCAAAATCGATACCCACTTGTTTCAGTTTGTGAGTCTTTTCAGCTCAGCTCTCTGTTGCACAACAGGACACAACATTTCTGAAACTGTCCAACAGACATTTTTTCCACAAATTTAATGAGTTAAAGCGGCTCTGCGTTAAGCTAGAATTTTTGTCTAAAGTTTCTAAAATTTTGTTCAATATTACAAAAATGTGATTTATCTTTTATGAGCGTGCATTAACCAGACCGGAACGTGCAGTTTGCTTTCGACGATAATAGAATGCAATACCTGATACAAGAAATGTTAACTATGATGAATTTGGTTCGTCTGATCATACATAATTGTTTTTTTTCCCCTGTTGCAGGTGATCTCCAAATCTGCAGCGTTCATCAGCTGGTAAGTTCCGCGTCCCATATGTATCACTTGCTCAGATTTACATACACTTCTGCGCTTTTTATCCCTGAATTGGATTTTGCAATGAAGAATCAACTGCTACTCTTCTACGCTACAGATTTTGTACTGTGCATAGTATACCATCATATTCAACTTCTTTTCGACTTAGTGATGTATCATTAGGTATTAAAGCTCAGATTATACGTAATTGTTGTGTATCACGTCGCTAGAAGGTTTCATCCACTGTCGTTCAGGTGCACATGGGAGGGTAAGTACCTGTTTTTTTTATCTGGTTGATAGTGAGCTAATTAAATTGGTAATAGATGTATCGACAAAACAAATCGGCTAATATCTTTATGAAAGAACCATCCCAGCCTTCGCTTGGATTGATTTCAGAAAACTATTAAAAACTCTTGCAGCAGGCTCGGCTTTGGGATTGCACGCATTGCTCTCACTATTTCACCACACTTAGTAACTTTTAATAGTAGCCTTATCGAGAACGGATTTGAGCTGTGCCGTCACTTTTATCCGAAATGAATATCGAAAGGTAAGGCATACAGAAGAGTCACCTATTTACTGTTATAGTACTTTTTTAAATTTATTTATTGCTTTACCTCTCGTCGACGTCGAGGCCATTAGAGGCGGGATTGGACTGGAGGCAAGGAACGGGAAGGAATTCGGCCATGGCCTTTTTAAAGGAAGCATCGCGGCATTCACCTAGAGTGATTTGGGGAAACCATGGAAAACCCAAATCTGGATGCAGAGACGGGTATTCGAACCCGCGTCCTACCGAATGCGAGGTCAAAACGTTAACCGCTCACCCACCACGCTCGGTTATAGTACCAAGTGAGAACAAAAGCAGAAAACATTTTCTGGTTCGAATTAGGGAAAGCGTTAAAACAAAGAAAAGGAATTCTGTTCAGTGTCGTTCAGACGATTACTACTATCGACCGAGCGTGATGGTGTAAAGGTTAGCGTTCTGGCCTCGCATTCGGGAGGACACCGGTTCGAATCCCCGTCCGGGCATCCAGATTTGGGTTTTCCATGGTTTCCCAAATCATTCCAGGAAAATTCCGGGATGCTTCCTTCAAAAGGCCATGGTCGAATTCCTTTCCATTCCTTGCCCCCCATCCTTTCCCGTCTCTAAAGACCTCGTTGTTAAGAGACGTTAAGCAGGTTAAAAAAACTGTCGAGCATTATGAGGATGGTAAAGGAGAATCTGAAGGGCAAACTATATTCACATGATGGTATGATCTGAGAGAAAGAGGTGGAAAGGGTACAATAATTTTTAAACTAACTGAACAGGCAGCTAAGGGAAGACTGAAGTGCTTGTGGTCGGAAGGGAAAAGAACGCCGCAGATACAAATCGATGATTATTGTGGAAATTATGTAAATACTTATGTATAACTCTTCTCGCAGATGAAAGAGACTTAACTCTATGACTCGTTTCAATTGCCTTTAATAGAACGCATTTCGTGTTCGAGAAGAGTGGCTCTTGCAACTGTAGTTACATCTCTTGCAGAGTCATCTAGCCTGCAGCTGAGCACCTGTTCCGCCAGCTGCTTCGACGTATGCTACCGTTAACATCATCACATGGAATGGAGCCAGCTGACCTTATCTCACGGGCTGTATCGATCGGCCCAGTTCAGCCCAGCCCGCACATACAACTCTTGCGATACGTCGCTTCAGCTTTGATTCCAAATATCAGACGTGCAAACAGTTCAAACCAGTACTTCCGCATCAGATAAATACGTTCTGACGTCTTCTAAATACGTACTAAACTGACATAAGAATTAATTAGAGCTTAAGAAGGCAAATATTTTTCTTTCTGTCATTATATTAGTTTAAAGGTAAAAATCCAAAACTACGACAGCGGAAGACTCGCCGACGAAATAACATACAACGTCATCAGTATAACCAACAATACCAAAGACATCGTGGTTTACTGAGCACCATATAGCAAGAAGACGCATAACAACCATTATTAGGACGAGATTATGACGTGGTTGCGATCCACACTACTTACGCCGCCTCCGTCTAATAGAATCATCGATATGCACCTTCGATCAAGAGATCTCCGACCTCAACCAATCATGCTCTCCTGCTCGCGGTTTCAGCTACAACGCAAGCGATTTCTGTCAAATTTCCAGCGAACTTTACTACCATTTTACAATACAAAAATGTACAGATCTATAAAGCAATCATCCGCTTCCTCCAAGACACCGAAATGAAGATTTGAATCCCCCAACACGCTGTAAGAAGACAAGAACAAACATCTGATAATGTTGAATGCAGGCTAAGAGTTTCAGACCAAAGGCCAAATAAACATTTTAAAAAAAAAATACAACGTTATACAAAGCTGGGTCCTTTAAGAGTAGTGTTGCCCAAATTCGGTCTTGGTCTTGCAGTCTTGGTCTTGGTCTTGCATTTTTGCAAGACCAAGACCAAGACCAGGTGTATTGATGCAAGACCAAGACCAAGACTGGCCAAGTCTCGTCTTGTTCTTGCATTTGGGCAACACTATTTAAGAGAGGACAGTAAAGTTCAGTTCTTACAGGGGGATGAACAATAAGTTGGTAACGGATACCTCAGGCAGGGTAGTAGGAATGTGTCATGTAATCCGTCGTTCCTTTTGATTTGGCTTCTTTCTACATCCTTACCATAGGGGGAAAAAAAAGAATGCAAGAGTTGGCTTTGGAAGATATGGGAAATGGCCTAACAACATTCAGCTATAGCATGACTTCCAGCAGACCTAACTTGGATGTGAATTGTGACGTTTATGTCTAGCATTCGAAAGGACCAAGGTTGTATCTTCCTTTAGCCATCTATGGTCCGTTTTACTTCATTTTATGCAGTTATTCCAGATGAATGCTAAGGCAATTGCACAATGCAGCTCGCGGGTATTTTTCATGTTTACTGGTAGTAATACAAACAAAGCAGACAAAATAGTTTTGTTTCCAGTTATACAGTGCATGGATCTGAAACATGGTTTTTAAGTAAAGATAAATAAATGATAGAGTGAAATATGAGATGTGTTGGCACGGAGAAGACGGGTACAATGTAACGGGAGTATATGATACAGTACGAGCAGATACCGACCAGAGTAGTTGAGGAAAGGACATTACTGGCTAAGATCTTTGCCAAAAGACCAGTTGGGAGGCACGGTGTAGATTAAGTGATAAGAAAAGAAGTTCCAAATACTGCCGGAAATTATGTGGCTGCATCGGGGGGAAGCAGGAGAGTAATATGGTAATGTGAACATTTGTTTGTGGAAATTGTCGAGGAACACAGTAAGTATAAGTTATGAGAAAGGAGTGAGTGGGGAGTCAGTGAAAGACAAGAGGAGAGCGAAGAGAGTTTTGGGAGCGAACGATGAAACCAGGATGGATATTTGGAGAAAAATTAGGAGTACCAAATAGCGTAAACTAGCTCTTGATTTCAGGCTTAAGAGAGGGAAAAAGTTTTCAATTTTAGGTAAAGAAGTCGGGGACTAGAGTAAATTGGGGAGCGTCCAGAAACCACGTAGCTCCATTTTTTCCTCATGTGAACCCCCCCCTTCTCCCCCCTCCACGTAACCCGACGTGGCTTTTTCACTACCCCCCCCCCTACGTAGCTTTATTCTCTATTGATTCGAGAAGACATTTTGTACTGTTCCCTCTTGTCAGACTATCGTAAATAACACACAGAGATAATTAAATGACGGAGACAAGTATTCACATGCTGTTGTGTGTTCTGTACCTCATTTTAACTGTGACAAATAATATAAATGAAAAGCTACGTGGCCTGGCTCGGAATCCCCCCTCCCCCCCCCCCACGTGGCACATCGTAGCTTTCCAGCCATCCCTTCCTTCCCCTAGACCGATCCACGTAGTTTATGGACGCTCCCTTATCAAAGGAGGTGCTTATCGGTTTATCTCAAACAAAGCAGAATTTGAAATAAAAATTTCGCTTAGCACAGAAATAGGTACTTACCGATACTGCCACCTGGGCATACGCTGTATCGCAATTGATTACTTAACAATAATGACAGAAGACAGAGAGGGCGGAGCTGAGAAAGAGGACTGTAGCAAGACGGTCGCTTTTTTTTTTTAGCTTTAAGTCTCATCAACTTCGAGATCATTAGAGGCGGGAAAGGGAGCGTGCACAAACTACGTGTCTCGGTCCAGGAGGGGGGGGGGGTTTGCCTGGAAGGCTACGCTGGGCTACGTGGGGGAAAGGGGGGTTCCGATCCAGACCCACGTAGCTTTCCTTTCATAACATTTTTCACAGTTAAAATGAGGAACAGAACTAACAACAGCATGTGAATACCCTCAGTTAATTATCTCCGTATATAATTTACAATCGTCTGACAAGAGAAAACAGTACAAAATGTCTTCTGGAATCAAAAGGAGAAAAAATCTACGTGCTATGTGGGGGAGAGGTAGAGGCAAAAGCCACGTAGGGCTACGTGGGGGAAAGGGGGGTTCACAGGAGGCCAAAATGGAGCTACGTGTTTTTTTGCACGCTCCCAAAGGACTGGGGCAAGGAAGGGGAAGAAGTTCGACCTTCGATTTTTAAAGGAAGCATCCTGATATTCGCCTGGAATTTTCTGGAGAAACCATGGAAAACCCAAATCAGGATGGCTGGATGGGGATTCGAACCCGCGTTCTTCTGAATGAGACGCCAGAGTGTTGTCGCTCACCCACCACGCTCGGTATAAGGGAAGCAGCCATAAGGTAGAATAACCAGCTACTAATGATCAGCCGGCAAACAGGAAAACAAATTGCGGACATAACAAACTTGATACCTTTTGAGCCATTTGCGAATGCACTGTTGCTGTGAATTGCTTAGAGTGTCTTGCCCGCCGACAACTAAGATCCATATCGCAGCTGTGGTGCGATCCTGGCGTGCCAACCGCTTGCTCTCTGAGCGTCTGCGGTGTGGCGAGGGCGCCGGCTGGTGGGGGGGAGGCGTGGAGGGGGGACGAGCACTGCGCGCGCGCGTGCGTGCGGTTGGCAGCACTGGCAGTGCCGCTGCTGCCTCTGTTAAATATTTTGACCGCTGGTTCAGTCCGCTGTTGACGCCGCTGGGAGCAGCCGCACGTGCACGCGGTGGAGCGGCGGATAAAAACCACGACGGAAGTTCTCCGCCCCCGCTTCCGGCTGTGAGAGTAACGGGCTCCTTGTGTGCGGCCGATCAGATCGAGCGCACAAGGGAAGGGCTCAGAGCTGCGCGTTCTGTGTGGTTGATGCAGCAGAACTGCATACACGGCGCGGCTGGAGGCCGAACAGTCCCGAAAAACGATACGACTGTCCGGTAAAAGTGTGCGTGCGTCTAGTGTGTACGATCCTTTGTGTGTGAGCTTCGGCTGGGGAAGTGTAGCCAAATAACGTTGGATAAAACATCCTACACAGCTCGTCGACTGTATAACAACTTATCCTCCTCTCCATATCTTCATTGCAGAGTCTGGCAGATGTAAGTACAATTCCAGTAATAAACCAACAACATAGGTGGATTCTACGATAACCGTAGCTCTGCAATTTGATGATAGATTCTTACGTAACTCGACGAGACAAATCCAAAGTGTAAAATAAATTTTTTGATATCACGCTTAGTTCTGGAGATGTATCTTAAAAGTGAGATGGTTAGTTTGCAATGTGTCCTGGACCAGAAAAAAAGTTGCCAAAACCAGATTTGATGATAGTTCTCAGATATAATATCTCTAAATAGGGGTGGTTATGTTCAAATACGACCTGGCCCAGATTTTTTCTTTTTTTTTTTGCCAAAGCTAAATCTGATGATGGATTCCTATGTAATTCGACGATGTAAATCAAAAGTGAAAAGTAAAAATATATTGCTTAGTTATCGAGATAAACTATCTAAAAATCGAGGTGGTTAGGTTGAAATGCTGCCTGGACCAGAAAAAAATTTCGCCAAGGCCACAAGGAACTACACGCAGGACATGCACAACTGGTGTTTTGTTTTCTTCCTAAAGGCTGTGTTAAGGTTGAAATGTGGTCTGGACCAGAAGAAAAACGTTGCCAAAAGCACAAAGAAAATTTTGACAGTCAATATCTCGAGAACTAAGCGATATATATATAAAAAAAATTACTTTTGATTTGCTCGTAGAGTTACATAAGGATCCATCATCAAATTGCGGCGCCACTGTTGTGATAGAGCTGCTGCAATGTAGTTACACGAGATTTTCTTTGGATATTCATACAACAAATTGCATTGGAAGATCCGTTTTTTTTTATAAAAAATTATTGTACCTTATGTTATCTCCCATTCGAATTTGGTTTGTGGCTTTGCTATTCTTAGTTTTTACGACTTCTTATTTTCGTTTCAGTAGTATTTTATTTCTGAACGTATATCTGCAATATAATCTGTAGTTCTCTTTGGAGAGGATGTGATGAACATTTTTGTGTGCAGAGATGTTAACCGAGAAAGTATTAGAAAGAAAAACTATCGAATACGCGAAACAGTCGAACGCGCTTGACGTTATCAGTATACTTTTTTTTCCTCCGCGATCGGGCAAAGATACTTGTTACTGGAACACCCAGATGACAGTACGCCCAAAATTGGGTGTGGGCGTTGCTTGTCTGGGTTACATATGATCTGTGATGGAGGTAATGCCTGACGTGCGTGTGATTTGAATGTGTTTATGGACTTAATTCTATCGGAGGTGTGGCAAGATGAATTTATATTTGTGGTCCCGTTATATATTATGTGATATTAGTTTAATTTTTGAGGTGCGATGATTGGCTATAGTGTTACCTCATCTGACTCGTCAACAATACAGTGCCTAGTTTTTCACCTGGCGATAATAGTATTGAGTCCTCGCACTGATATACAAATTATTGAGGTAGATTTAAACGAATCAACGGGTTTACTTATCGCTTTCCTTTTTATCTTAGTTCTGCTATCTCTGATAGCCTGTATAGACCATTAATAAAGACGAACAAGGTTTACTTGTAGAAAGCAGCAAACACAGTACTGTTGTCTGTCAGAAACAGTTCTGTAACGTAATTTTTTATAGAAGAGGAACATTTTGAGCTCTTAATTCAAAGATGTTTATGCAATAAAAAGAACAATATCGTTTGGTACACCATTAAATCTTCGTCCTGTTGAGAGGAATGTTCGATGAATAAGTAGCCGAGCGTGATGAGAGTGGTAAAGCTCTGGCAATGCATTCGGGAGGACGCAGGTTCGAACCCCATCAATCCTGTTTTGGTTTTCTATAATTTCACGAAATCACTCCGTATAAAAACCGGGATGGTTGCTTCAAAACTGCTTAGCCGAATTTATTCCCGTTTCTTTCCCGCCTCTAATGACTCGACGAGGCGTAAGACATGAATGAGTGCAAATAAAAATTTGATTTATTTATGCCATATCCTTATTTTACATTTTTTTGTCTGTTAAAAAGGCCTGTATGGGGTAGACTGTATTATTTTTATCTACGACTTGATCGTAAAGAAATTATCGGATTTCGTGTGCCTAAAATTAAGCTAAAATCACGAAAATCGTAAAAAGTTTGGAAAGTTTGATGCTGGATATGAGAGACTTTATTCAGTTGCGAAATGAAATGAAAATAAAGAAATCCAAACGCTATAATATTCTGTAAAACATTCTGAGGAAATGTTCCTAGTACAACATTTACGAAGGAAATGACTCGAAAATGCAGACTTTGCGTTAACGTATTTTTCGCGATGATATTTCTGAATTACCGAGAAATGAGCATCATAGTATGGCGGTAAAACAAATATATTTTGTAGCTGTAATGACAGACATCTTTTGATTGAAAGAGACGGTGCGGTTAATGTTTCTTGTGGTATGTTCATTGGCTGCTCTATCATTAGGGTGGAATTATTGCGTCTTATTATACATCTGCTGCAAAACAACCACATTTAGGTGACGTTTTGCGCTATAATTTCGTCACCGTTGTGAAATAAGAATACTCGGGTTTACCGGTGTATTTGGAATGGAGATCTTTACTTGAATTTCATTTTAAATGAAGGGTGAAAAAGATCATTTATTACAGATTTTACTATGTTTTGTTGCAGTCTAATGATCAGATTTGCAGTCATGTGCTTCTAGCAACAATACCTCCATACTGTTTAGAGGTTATAGATGGTACTAAGTCTTCATTGTTTTACACATAAAATAGTCATTCGTATGTAGGAAGAAATCTGTTTGTAAGAATCTTCAAACCACATAGTTAAGAGGAGCATGATTATGTCAGGATTAAAAGCAGTGTCACTAAACAGACTTAATTCGGAATGATCCGGGGTAAAATTCTGAAAGTAACAGATTGTGAGGTTGTTGATTCCATAAATCATCAAAGAACATGTGCATATTGTTATATGCTCCTTACAAAAGTGTTGCTCTCAGAAGTGGAGGAAACGAAACGGAACTTCACAGGACAATGCTCGTTCACACATGGCACGTGTCTCTATGAAATGTCTGCTTGATGTTGATGTACTCCCGCGGCCACATTTGTCCCCAATAGAAGGTATGTGGAAACAACTCGGATGTCAACTCCGTTCCCAATGCCAGTATCCTGGATATCATGGACCATTTACAACAGTTGTGGGCAAGCTTGCCTTTGGAAAGGATACAACGGCTTTATGACACCCTGCCTAATTGACTCAGTGCATGCTTCCGGGTCAGAGTGGGCGCAACGCCATTTTGACCAGTTGCCTCATATTGTGACGTTCTTTCAAAAATTGAATCACCGAGCGTGGTGGGTGAGTGGTTAACACTCTGCCCTCGCATTCGTGAGGACGCCGGCTCGAATCCGGGACCGGGCATCCAGACTTGGGTTTTCCATGGTTTCCCAAAATCACTCCAGGTCAGGTGTCCCCAAAGGGGCCGATACTGGATAAGAGAGCTCCAGGGTTCGATTAATACAGAGGGGTCGATCAATTAAACTGTACAGGAAATAGTAGGAATGTTCTACTAAAAGTCAGGTCAATAAATAAAATTAAAGCTCATCCTCTCAATTCTCGTCTGTTTCTGAAGTCATGTGAAGAAAATGATGAAACTTTCAACAAATTACTTTTGCTCACTGAGATATGATGGTTGTCAAGAGGTGATAGTTGCAGTATTGAGAGTTGAAGGGTGTCTTTGGAATGTGCATACCTCGCTGTGTGACAGGTTAAAAAAAGTACAACAACCATCTGTTCTTTTTAGCAGGTCTTTATTTTAAATTTATTATATCTATCCATAGGTTTGTTCCTATTATAATAATAGTGGAAAGTATCTCGTTTTTCTGTAATTTTGTTGGGTGGATTTTATAAATTATTTCGTTGAGTTTTTATGCAGACCTCCTTATTGCTTAGCATCAGAAATTCCAAAAATTATTTAATGTTTTTATTAAATACTTGTGGGGGGTCGATAAGAAGGCAAATATCGTATCAAGGGGTCGACGCGGTAAAAAGTTTGAGGACCCCTGCTCCAGGTGAATGCCGGGGTGCTTCCTTCAAAAATGTCATGGCCGAATTCCTTCCCGTTCCTTGTTCCCAGTCCCATCCCGCGTCTAATGACCTCAACGTCGATGAGACGTAAAGTCATAAGAAAAAAAAGTATACTATATACTGGGAACTTAGATACTTTTCAAAGAAACTCTTCGATGTAATACGAATTTCTAATTAATAATTTTATTAATTTTTTCTAAAATTTAATCTTAGCCCCTGCTACACATTTGAGAAGTGTTGGCAGCTGGTTGAAGATTGTAACCCTGAATACCTGACCCCTTTTTGAACAAATGACAACGATTCGTAATCATTGTGAAGATCAACTTCTAGTGCCATAATTGTGTTTTGGAATAGTGTATGGAAAGGAAGAAATGACCATGCGCACAAGTTAGCACTCAATTCCGTGCATAAGAGAGTAGAATCTTTTTGTACATAAGGGTTTCAGAGATTACCAAGGGAAGGCATGAATAATTTATCAAAAGCGCTGACGAAATTTAAAACTAAAATTCGTAAATGGCAAAAGTAGTAGCGTAGAAATTTTTAACACTTAAAAGTATGTAAGATAATAATAAAACATAATAAGAAATATATAATTAGAAAACTAGGGAAATTGCCATCGGAGCATGCGCTCGTAGGCAATTAAAAGAAAATCAGTACAATTCAATTTTACTATTTGTTTCAGATAGAGTATCATTGGAGACTATAAATGACACCTATGTGCTCATATTAACTTCTTGAACAGCTCTCTTCAGAATGTTGTACTTCTAATCCCACACATAATTCTTATTATTTTGTGCTGTGAATGCGGCATCTCCGTGAGTTGACATGTTCCGGAAGATGCTCTTATATGACATTAAGGAGTGAAAATCAGCCAAATAAACTAGTTTCCTTATTCTGAGATCACCTATGGCTAAAATTGTACGAATTTCAACAGTGGCTGTTCTATGTTGACTAACTGTGAATAACTAGTAATAAATGGAACTGGAAGATTTGGTCGGCCGTGGAATATTCTGATAGGTAATCTGTCACCGCCTCTGAACATGATTGAACTCTAGGTCATCAAAAGAACGTAACATAAAGAAGAAAAATTATCTGTGAACTGTAGAAAGACGCAGTGAAGAGCTTTACAATTGTACGATAGGAAAAAATTGCGTAAGGGTGTCCGTTTAGAGGAAATATAGCAATACGAAGAAAGAAGATAAGGTTGATAATACGGTAACAAGCAGAAATTGACGTAAAGCACATAAAAAAGCCCACATTATTTGGAAGACATGTTGGATAATTTCGAATAAGTCAGTTTTTTTCGGCAGAGGTGAATGTCCTGGTGACAGGGTTTTTTCTTGCTGCGCATTCCGCCTCTATCGTAGTCTGGCTTAACCTAATCCGGTAATTCTACCGGGTACAGGGAACCTACAGTTTAACGTGGAATCCGAACCACGGAAGGTCTCCGGCGTACTTTACATTACACAGCAAGCTGTGCCAGAGGTTACGGTCAGGTTAAAAATCGGCGCCGAGACAGGGATTCGAACAGGGAACCTTTCGATCTCCAGTCAGACTCCTTAACCACTTAGACCACCAGACTGCTAGATTATTGTTTCTTTGTTATTGAGTTTTTATAGTGTGTCAACATTGTGGTCATTATCGCCCTCTACTAACGAAAATTTCACACAAACCGAAGACGCATCGTTACGGCGATCTGTGGTCTGCGGTAAAGGAATTAATTTATAATCTCAAATTTTCTTTCATTTTTCAGCATAGTCTTTCTTAAGAACAATACATTTACGCTAGCAATATTCCAGCAGCATTATCGTGTCGTTAAAGACATTTCTTAAAGATGTCAAAATATATCTCTACGGCTCGAGAAAATACCGAGCCACCATCGTACAAACCTGTGACGCTATTTAATGAGAATGAGCAACGAATCACCTCGACTTTAGGAAAAGCTGCTCTGCGATACAAGATTAGCTTTCTGATACCAGTGGTCATGTTACTAACCGATAAAGGATTACAAATTGAAACTGGATTCTCTGAAAGCATTTTACACAGTACCACGTTATCATCTTCAAAGAAATGCAGATTCTTAGCAGGAATGTCACTGGATATGTCAATCTTATCAGGACCGCTGCAATAAGCTGTAATATACGGTCGAACGTCATCGAAATGACTGATGAGTGCCTGCCATACGACGCTGATATTTTGAACCTGTATTAAGCCCTCGGTTTTTGCAAATAACGCACTGATTATAGGGAAGAGGAGATACCATAAACCGAAGAAATTCAGCATTCCAAGATTGCTATATCTAAATGGTTTCAGGGCTGACAATTTTAATTAAATTGTGGAAAAATGTAAAGTAATATGAATCTTTAGGAAATCTACTCATCCACGAATGCAATGTTAGAGACATGCAGTTTAGGACAGTAAACCCAGATATACATTTAATTAGTACGCTGAAGAGCATATAACCCGTGTGTCACATTTTTAAGTACTCGGACGAAAGAATAAATGGTTTAGCCTTCATAACTCCATATGATCCCCTGTTCATTAAACTTTCAGTGGTTCTTGGAAACGATATCCGGCTGGGTTAATGAACGGAGAAAGAAAGGCAGCACGCGTTGTTTTAGTCAGTTCTAATAACTACATCAACTTTGTGAAAGTTTTGTTATGACATTTTCTAAGGAATATACTGGATTTTTTATAATCTATTGGAAAGATCGCTTGGACCTGACATTTCATTTTTCCATAGCTTTGCGAACTCACTCCTGGCGAATGTCGGGATGATGCCTTCAACAGGCCATGGACTAATTCCTTCCCCTTCCTTGTCCCCAATCCCTCCAGCCTCTAATAACCTTGATGTCGACAAGGCGTAAATCGATAAGTAAAAAAAATCATAGATAAAAAAGATATTGGAACGCGTATCACCAACAGCATTTGTGCCCTGATTGGTTGTTCGGTGCAAAGATATCCGTTGGTGATAGAAGAGCTTGTGTTTGGTTCTCGGTTACAAGTGGTAGTTTTTGAAGGAGTTTGATATCACCTTCACTGATCGCAAAGTTTGCTTTGTGAGTGTGAAACCTCCATATTTCGGGTCCCACGTTGAACTGATAGTTCAATCACGACTAAAGCGAATGGTCTGCAGTTTTAAACACTTTACCCAGTCTGTAAAGCCTTATGAATTTATTTACCAATTTGACTACTGGCAATTGATGTGTTCTAATTAAATACACAGTGGTCTGTTCGGAGGGGAAGGCATCGGAGAGGGGGATGTGGTGAGGAGTGGGACAAGAGCAACATGACCTTGGGCCGCTAATTAAGAATGAACGGAGTATAATGGATATTTACCCTTATATTTTCTCGATTAACTGATACGATTGATAAATAACAAAACATTTAAAACGGTTGTAAAAGTCTACTCTGTTGGCTTACTCATATGGACATGCACTTCTCTTTCGTCATCACCGTACAGAAAAGCTAGTGATGAACTTCCCAGTCCTGTTGAGAGACGGTGACGAATATCTATGTGCTGTCAAACCATGAAACAGTAACACACTAGTTCCTTATTCCAGGTAAAAGGAGAATGAAGTTCCTCAATAGGTATGTTCTCGCTATGAGAAAAACTTAGTGATTTACCTATTGAAGTTTACATCAGATTTTACTTTGAAGTACGGCATCTTATACTTTCACCAACCATGATGACTTCGTTACGTCCTTCAGATACATACCAAAGAGTGAAGTAAATGGCGACTCCTTTAAAAGTTGTGAAGTTTTCACCCATCACTTAGATTATAATTTTCAGATGGGAAAAAATATATTTCTCCAAAAAATATATAAGGAATTCTTGGACAAGGAACAAAATTTATCAAACTAAGATGCCACATAATGGCAGTTTCGTACATGCAATGATGTATCGAATAGGTGATGTTAGAAGTAACTTTCATCATCAACCGTTGACTCATTTCTGGATTCCTCTTTGCTAAGCACAATTTTTAGACCAAGCGTGCTGGCATGCGCGCGTCGTATTCGCGAGGACGTGGGTTTGAATACCCGTTTTGAATCAGACCACTTTTTAGCTGTTCTTGCTCATAGTATTGTTCTTAACCTTGTCTTCCACGATCAATTTCTCTAAATTGTTTCCGCATAATTATATGACTCTCTGACATGGGAAGAAAAACTTTGGAAATTTTAAGTTCCCATGTAAAGATACACAACCATTCTACGCAAACAATACATCTCGAAGGCATCCGTACGATTATTGTCTGTATTCTTAAGGGCTCATGTCTTACAAGTGTTTCAACGAGGCGGATCTACGTGACATTTGTTGCTGTCTGGTTGCGCGACTTCTCGGTAAGCTTGTTCATCG
Organism: Vandiemenella viatica; assembly: GCA_031002005.1. Taxonomy (NCBI): domain Eukaryota; kingdom Metazoa; phylum Arthropoda; class Insecta; order Orthoptera; family Morabidae; genus Vandiemenella; species Vandiemenella viatica. Next base: position 91,816,329 of record CM061914.1, read on the forward strand.
CGACTTTCTCTTCGCTGATTCGTCTCCTTATCTCTTTCTCAGAACTCCCTCTTTAACAGACGGTTAATCCAAAGCAGAAAACATAATTTACTACTTCCATTTTTCATTTGAGCTGGATTTATATTGATGATTAAAGTAAAATGGGCATTTTGTTGCAGAGTACGGCCATTAATGAAGATACAGACAAACTAAAACGCGATTATTTTGTGCCCAATTACTTTATTCTTTCATTGCAAACTTCGGATTTTATTATACGTTGTACATGAAGGTTGCGATATGATGTCATGTGAGCCGCAGAAATTAGACTTCAGTTATACACAGACGGAAAAAAAAATCCCAACACCAAGAAAAAATTATTGTAGAGTAATGAAATTTGGACAATGCATTTGTCAAGTTAACATGTTTAATTGATTAAATTTTCAAGATCACAGGTTAATTTAAGCTCAAGAAAATGCATTTCAAATGTGAAATACTGTTAAATTAATAGCCGGTGTAACCTCCAGAATTTTGAATGCAAGCCTGCAAACGTGAATGCATTGTGTCATACAGGTTTCGAATGTCACTTTGTGGTATGGAGTTCCATGCTTGTTGTACTTGTGCTGTCAATACTGGGACGGTCAGTGCTGGCTGTGGATGATGCTGGAGTTGTCGTCCAATGATATCCCATACGTGTTCAATTGGAGACAGATCTGGTGATCTCGCAGGCCAAGGTAACATGTCGACACTCTGTAGAGCACGTTGCGAGACAACAGCGGTATGAGGGCGAGCGTTATCCTGTTGAAAAACTCCCCCTTGAATGCTGTTCATGAATGGCAGCACTACAGGTTGAATTACCAGACTGACGTACAAATTTGCAGTCAGTGTGTTTGGTATAACCACAAGAGTGCTCCTGCTGTCATAGGAAATTGCTCCCCAGACCATGACTCCAGGTGTAGGTCCAGTGTGTCTAGGCCGCAGACAGTTTGGTTGCAGGCGTTCCCCTGGCCTCCTTCTGACCAACACTCGGCCATCACTGGCACCAAGGCAGAACCTGCTTTCATCAGAAAACACAACAGATCTCCACTCCGTCCTCCAATGAGCTCTGGCTTGACACCACTGGAGTCGCAAACGGCAATGGCTTGTAGTCAGTGGAATGCACGCTACAGGGCGCCTGGCTCGGAGCTGTCCTTGAAGTAACCGATTTCTAACAGTTCGTTGTGTCACTGTGGTACCAACTGCAGCTCGAATTTCTGTAGTGCTGCCATTCATGAACAGCATTCAAGGGGGAGTTTTTCAACAGGATAACGCTCGCCCTCATACCGCTGTTGTCTCGCGACGTGCTCTACAGAGTGTCGACATGTTACCTTGGCCTGCGAGATCACCAGATCTGTCTCCAATTGAACACGTATGGGATATCATTGGACGACAACTCCAGCATCATCCACAGCCAGCACTGACCGTCCCAGTATTGACAGCACAAGTACAACAAGCATGGAACTCCATACCACAAAGTGACATTCGAAACCTGTATGACACAATGCATTCACGTTTGCAGGCTTGCATTCAAAATTCTGGAGGTTACACCGGCTATTAATTTAACAGTATTTCACATTTGAAATGCATTTTCTTGAGCTTAAATTAACCTGTGATCTTGAAAATTTAATCAATTAAACATGTTAACTTGACAAATGCATTTTCCAAATTTCATTACTCTACAATAATTTTTTCTTGGTGTTGGGATTTTTTTTTCCGTCTGTGTATTACTACACGGCTAGCTGTGTTTTGAATGTGCGCCTAGCAGAAGCTCTGGCGAATTGGCGCTCTATTGACTATTTCCGGTTTTTTTTGCGAAAATGTTGCTTCTACGTAGATGCTGTAAAAAGTGTTCGACTTTTGGCAGGGATAGATTAGTTACTCATGTGAGGATGACGAACCATCAGCTCATTTAAAAAAAAAAAAAAAAAAAAAAAAAAAGTTCTTGAGCCTATGCACACTTGTTCAATATGTTTCGGGAAGAGGTCACTTTGTCTTCACTGAGATGAGAAAAGTCGTAGCTAATAGCGTCTTGGTCTTCTGTTTGTCCGGCGAAGTGCAGCAATGCGACGTGGCATGGACTCCACGAGTCGTTGGAAGTCATCTGGAGAAATATTGAGCCATGCAGCCTCTATAGACGTTCATAATTCCGAAAGTGTTGCCGGTGGAGGATTTTGTGCACGAACTGATCTCTCGATTATGTCCCATAAATGTTCGATGGGATTCATCTCAGGCAATTGAGGTGACCATATCATCCGCTGGAATTGTCCCAAATGTTCTTCAAACCAATCGCGAACAGTTATAGCCCGGTGACATGGCGCATTGTCATCCTGGAAAATTCCATCGTTGTTTGGGTACATGAAGTCCATAAATGGTTTCAAGTGGTCTCCCAGTAGCTGAATGCCATGTAAACACAACCCACACCCTTATGGAGCCACCACCGGCTTGCGCAGTGCCTTTTTGACAACTTGGGTCCATGGATTCGTGGGGTCTGCACCACACTCTTACCCTTCCATCAGCTCTTACCAATTGAAATCATGACTCATCTGACCAAGCCACTATTTTCCAGTCATCTACGGTCCAACTGATATGGTCATGAGCCTAGGAGCGCTGCAGTTGGCGATGTCGTGCTGTTAGTAATGGCACCCGAGTTAGTCTTCTGCTGCCATAGCCCATTAAGGCCAAATTTCGCCGGACTGTCCTAACGGACACGCCCGTCGGACGTCCCACATTCATTCCTGCGGTTAGTTCACGCAGTGTTGCTTGTCTGTTCACACTGACAAGTCTACGCAGACGTCGCTGGTCGCGCTCATTAAGTGCCGGCGGTCGACCACTGCGTTGTCCATGATGGGAGGTTATGCCTGAATTTAGATATTCTCGGCTCACTCTTGACACTGAGGATCTAGCAATGTTGATTTCCGAAATAGAATGTCCCATGCGTCTAGCTCCAACTAGCATACCTCGTTCGAAATCCGTTAATTCTCGTCGTGTCGCCATAATCATATAATCAAGCTTCTCACACGAAGCATTTGACCAAAAATGGAAGGCCTGCCCAGGCATTGACCATTTATACAATTTTTAAGCGACACAACTGCCATCTATATATTTGCATATTGCTATCCCATGACTTTTGTCACCTCAGTGTATGACACTTCCAGCTACTTCGCTGGCATCTTCAGCATAAACATCGGTGATAAGACTCCGCAGGGCTTGGAGTTTGTAACCAATGCTTATCTGCATCCCGTAGACACATTTCATGGTGACACGACTGTTGTGATAAAACCCTCGCTTGCTCAGAGGCCTTGTCATTTCATCCTTTTTAAGGGCACACCGGAACTTGGTCAACTTAGCAGTTAATGTGCAGTGGAATTCGAAACGCTTGTTATCTCCTTATTTCTTGCGACGATTATTCATTCGTTCCTAGGTCTCTGATAGGAATAATCTGGTTAGATCCCCAGTCCTGCCGTCCTGATTTTCCAGGCAGATACAGGAATGTAAGTCCGTGGCTGAATTCTTTCTCGTTGCTTGTCCCCAATCCTCTCCCGACTCTAATGATCTTGATGTCGACAAGGCATAAAGCTTAAAGTTAATTATACATTTGTTTGACGCCAAATTTTGGCAAAGTTGGACGCAATACTGCAAGAGAAATTATCCTGCGACAAACGCAAATTCAAATTCTTTTCACTTCACTTATCGTCATGAAATGAATTTCAGTATGGACTGTGCAGGTGAGAATATTTTCACCTATGGTCACATCAGACTACCCCTTCAAGTTGGAGGACAACACCCTGTTTCCTCCCTGAATTCGGAAATCATACTTCGGAAATAGATTTATGATAGTAAATCCATTCTATCCCATAGTTTTGCTTTTATTAATTAATCTGGTGGATTTTTCATTTCCCATGTAGTTTATACACAGGATTTTCTAAGTCAACCCATGTGTATTGCAATAAATAATTCCTTTTTTTTTTAGGTTCTTTTAATGCAGGGGGCTCCGAAGTGGTCGATATCGACCCCGTGGGATCGATAAGAGTTCTCCAGGAGTCGACTAATACACGGGGCTCGAAAGTAGGTCGATTAATACTAAAGAGGATCAATTAAACTGTCTAGGGAAAAATAGGAATGTTACAATAAAAACCAGGGCAATAAATGAAATTAAAACTCATCCTCCCAATTCCCGTGTGTTTGCGAAGTTATGTGAAGAAAATGACGAAGCTTTAAATCAATTACATGGAGTTAAGGTCGTTGTCAAGAGGTGATAGTTTGCAGAAGCTCATCTGAAGACTTTAGGAAGGTGGATGCATCGCTATGTGACAAGTTAAAATAGTGCAAGAACCATATGTTCTATTTGGAAGACCTTTATTTGAAATTTATTCCATCTATCAATAATTTTTTTAAATTATTTTTTGAGAGTATAAAAACAGTGGAAAATATCTCCTTTTTCTGTTAACGTTATTGGGTTGATTTTGTAACGTATGTGAACCGTAAATTTTCGTTGGGTTGTTGTGCAGGTCTCATAATTGCTTAGCATTAGAAATGCCAAAAATGATTAAACATTTTTATTAAGTACTTAATCCGGGAGTCGATAAGAAAGGATCGATTGGATAAAAAGTTTGGGGACCATGTTCTAGTGCAGGGGTGGCCAACCCAAATGATATTGCGAGCCACTTGGAAGTGCATCATAACTCCCCGGGCCGCATATAAAATCATATATCCCCACTAGAGACATTTTTGGAGTGAAAAATTGAAATATGAGTTATTATTGTGTTTACTATTACTCTTATATGTAAACATAGATAATATAATAATAATGATACTAAACGCGCAATTTAATACTAAAAATGAAATATAAAAAATATTTTGTAAAAGTGTGATGAATCTCGCGCCGGAAAAAATGTTAAAGGTGGCTCGCGGGGCCGCGTGTTGGCCACCCCTGTTCTTGTGGAACAACATCGATTTATTGAACCTGTGATTTCAGCACCGCATTGTCGCTTTTAGGACGAACCAAGAAAAGAGTGGCAATTTTGTGTTGAAACTAACACAATTTGATAATTATTGTACTGACGTTTTAGAAGACTGTTTCAAATCCCGTGCACGCTGTTTCATCTGTTACCCAATTTTCCTAAACTGATTCTGGTCAATGCTTTATGATTCTGAACTAAGGGCTACTTTGTAAAAGTCTCCATGTGTCCCAAATTCCGGTTTCAGATTATTCACCTTTTGTCAGCCATAGATCCTTACGGACAATTTAGCTGTTATGATAGGTATATTGTGATATATTGGTACAATATCGTACAGTTTTATGCTTCTCTCTCAAAAAAATATTTTCAATAATGGTTTTATAGGATTCGGAATTCAATTTGTTCCGACAGCATTCATCCCTTTTAATAGCGCCAGGTCTCTATGTTAGGGGTTCCTTAATTTTTTTCTACCCACTTCTCCTTCCTTCAAAAGAAAATTCCCCTCCCTCCACCACAATTTTATTATTAATAAGACAAATTCCTTCAATGAGACGTCAAAGGAAACTCAGCCCCTAGGGAGGCGTGCCCACCCAGGTTAGGAAACTATACTCGTAAGTCATTAAATGACTTGAGAATTCTCGATACAGCGTTATTGATCTCGTGCTTCATGATTACATCATTAAACCATACGGCCTAACATTTGAGCTTTGTAACGTTCCCACCCGTCCTTCTAATTATTTCCGGCTAATTTATTAATTATTTAGTATCGGACCTCTTAGCCGAAGATTGACTTGCATTCATTTCATCATTATCACCTGGTGACGGGGTCGGGGGGGGGGGGGGGGGGGGGGAGACAGTCACAAAGAAATAAAGTATGTGAATAATTATGAATTTCACAAAAGTAAATTTGTATTCTGATCATTCACATTCATACATAGGTCTATAATTGAAATAGGAACACGATTAGGCAAGTCCCTATAGTTCTCCTGATTTTTAACACATGGAAATCAAACACTTTCCCTTAAAAGTTCTATGTTTCTTACACCATAACTTGTAGCGAGAGTGAGCCTACAGTACACAGAGAGAGAGAAAATTTGTCTTACATCATATTGGCAGGCCGGCGGCGCAGACAGTCATCACTTCGATCACATCGCCAACTGAGCACAGACTGAACAGCACATCTAACAGAACTGACCAAGACTGAGAGACTATGGTTCCATTGTGAGGGCTTATATAACACCCACCTAACGGGATTCAGGTGTGCTGATCCTCTACGGGAGGGGAGTACTACCAACATTGGATTCTTACTTTCCCATTTGCTTGTAGGGTGGCTACAATAGTATCCTATCCCCGCCAAACTCTGGGCGGAAGCAAGGTGTCCGAACATCCCCCACATGGCTTAGCCGCCATGACAGTATCTATAGCCACTTGAAATCTTAGACTAAAAAATACTTTCCGCTTCACTCTCGCTACCTAATTGAAATTACTTAATCCTAAACTTATTCTAATTAAATACTACTTCTTAAAGTTCCTAATTATGGATCAAATGTCTTGTGAGATCACAGAAGGTAAAAGATGAGTCATGTGCAAATAAAAAAAAAAAATACCCTGACGCTTCAGAACTGTCACAGTTTTTGATTTTAAAAAAATGCAATAACTAACTGTGTATGGAATTGAGCGTATTCTGTCTATATTTTGGTTATAAGTTACATTTTCTATATATTTCTATCTTTTCCGTGGTTTATTATAATATAAAAAGTTACTGAACAATAAACAAAATAAAAATTATTCTTACCTGTATGTAAAAGTCCTTGAGAGTCTGGTAAATAAATTTGGCAGTTTCTGGTATTATCATACAAGTGCTAGTGATGAAATTCTGGAAGGAAACTTTAAATCTTCAAAACTCTGACCCGTAGCCAAAAGTCGCAAGGTGACTGTCAGTCTTTCTTCTGCAGTAATTGCTTGGCGCATTCGGGTGTCTGCCTTTGTGATGAATGGACTAACTAAACGCATACAGTTCATTGAAATTTTCGTCACACATTCTTAAGTAATTAATTAAGTCAACCGTATGTGATTGTCGTAGTTCACGCAACAATGTCATGTGGGAACGATTACTCCTTTCTTGCAACCACTGTTTCATCCGGTGTCGCGAAAACTGCGGCCAGTGAAATTTGCGGCCAGTGAAATCTGCGGCCAGAATTCTCAACAATGCTGTAGCGGCATGTTTATTATAGAATAGGATCAAACTGGTTGTATTGTTAAAAGCCGCCCCACCGGCGCTCTGAGCGGATTGCTGCGTTTGTAGCCAATGTTTCTAAACAGCAGGTTGACAGTACAGATGTGTTAATGTTTATAACTGTTATTAAAATACAAGTTTTATTCTTGCTTAAAAGACGTAGAAAAGAATTGTAATAAAGAGGCAGATACTTACAGAATCGTAGTAGATTTCATGCAAAATCCTCCCTTTGCCTCACATTACTAGTGCAGGAGGCTTCGCATTCGGGAGGACGGTGGTTCGAATCCCTGTCCGGGCATCCAGATTTGGGTTTTCCATGGTTTCCCAAATCACTGCAGGCAAATGCCGGGATGCTTACTTCAAAAGGCCATAGCCGAATTCCTTCCCATTCCTTGCCCCCATCCTTTCTCGTATCTAAAGACCTCGCTGTTAGAGAGACGTTAAGCAGATAAGAAACTAGTGTAGGAAAAAATATTCTACCATCAGCAGTTGTGGGTTAACGTCATCCACATCAAATTTCCCCACAGACGACACGATAATGGAGTGACATCGCTCCATTTGGACGGATGGAGCGATCGTGTATGGCCGCCTCTAGACGACCTCGGCCACTCCGATCTAGTTAGTACCGCACTGGATTTTCCGAACAGTGTTGCAGATCAGCAAAAAATTCAGCTTTCAGTAACGAGTGCGAAAAAAGTCTAAGAAAGAATTTGCGTGTCTATAAAAAAAAAAAGAAATTAACTTGGCTGTTTCGGGCGTGTAATGTAAAATGATTTGTTCACGTAATAACTTCCAGGCCACGATTTAGTGAGACCAGGTCGGGTCGTCTAAAGGGGCGTATAGAGTGATTAGGACGGCGCGGCATGACACAAAGAGAAGAGGTATTGGCCGCAGATTTCGCAGATTTTAGGTTGGCCGCAAATTTCACTGGTCGCAGTTTTCACATATCCGTTTCATCCAAAACCTCTTTTTGCGTCCCGGTGTTGAAAGTAATAACATATTATTCAAGATCGCAATCGCACAACGTTTTCTTCGTAATAAAATGCGACCCATTATGAACGTGAATTATGTTAATGAAACAGTGAATTTAAAACGAACAATTACACTGCATCCGCGCGAGTTCATAGATTTCGAACGACAGTCCGCTGGACTGAAGTTAAAAATCTTCAGTCCACTGGCCTGAAGGTCACGAACTCTAGTGAGTGGGCAGCACACAGTCCATGGCCTGTACAGACCTCCGTCTACAGGCAGTTGTCGTTTATGTGTGTGGTGCTTTGAGATTTCAGCCTACAGTTCTTCACCACAGGCATCGGCCTGCAGTCCGTCTGTAAGTGTGTGGGGCGCTTTAGATTAACTGTTACCAACACACAGCTATGGAGATATCCAGCCCTCCAAGTTCATTCTAAAATGTCTGTATGCGTCACGGTCATTACTCTCGGGCTAATCAGTCATCATATTCAGCGATTGGGTAGCGCAGTGGCTAATGCGCTTGTTATCTATATTCAGCGTCCTGTGTTCAAATCCTGGTTCGATCTGGCATTTTTAAGAGTTCTACTGGTTCACATGAGCTGCGCCATGGTTCAGATTTCACGTTAAACTGTCGGTTCAGCAACGAAAGTAGCGGAATTCGAGGCAAATTGTGTCACGAATTTGATACCTAACTTTACAATGGTGCTAATTTTCAGAATTTACTAAACTGAGATTTTTCTGTATATCGATGCAAGATACGAAGGAGAATAAGATACCAGTTGGGCTAAACCTGTGTTTTCCAATTAGTTTTTACGGAGCACCACATCAAGTAAAAGCTTAGATTCGCGTACCCTATGTAGCTGAAACGATAAATAAAAAATGAAAACATTTTAAAAAAAAGATTTATTAAATTTGAATCCAGTAACAAACATCACAAAAAATCAACAAATGTCGAAAAAGGAATTCTAATAATAATGAAAATCACAACTGTTCGTTTAAGTTTAATGGGACAAATGAGCACATTTCTCTTTGCACAAATCTGAGAAATGCGGTTGCAGTTTACTGAACTTCGACCTTAAATCATCTTCGAGTTGAACCCTGTGGCGATGTTTGGTTTTCATGTTTGTAATGGCCAAAATTCCGTTCTCGCAAAGATAAATCGTGCAAAAAGGTAGTAAAAATGTTATTGCCGTTTTGCTAATGTGACAGATGTTTTGTAGTTAATCACTGCTTTACAGTAATATAATTCATACACACGCAGTTTGACTCCTTGAAGTACATTTTGGCGATAGTGATGTTTGCGTAATTATTTTCATTTTTGTTGGTGATGAGCGGTCTGGTTGCTCAGTGGTTAAGGCGCTTGCTTTCAAATCATTCGCTGCTCCGGTCCCGGATTCGGCGCATGAATTTTGAGAGTTGTATTTGATCATCTGAGCTACACTCCGTGGTTCGGATTCCACGTTAAACTGTAGGTCCCAGAGGAAAGGAACTGGCCGTCCTACCTCTGACACGATGGCTCAGTATGCCTCCTTCTGGAGGATCAAACCAACCTTCGGGTTGTGGACTAAGCTAAGTTATGTTATTGATTAATTTATAGCCAAGAGATTAACGCGCTTACCCCTTGAAGCAACCTTGCGTACCACTAATTGGGAACCACTGGGTTAAATATACAATTGTGTTTAAAGAGTTGACCATTACAAGATTTCAGTGCTGCAGAGTCCCTGGCCTGGTACAGCTAATCTTTTCTTTTACTTCCTGTTTACAAATTTGGCACTTAGTCCCTTTGTAATGTTAAGTATCCAATTTACTTTACAACCCATAATATTATCCCAGTTATAATGATGCCGCTATCAACGAACTGCAAAGTCACAATAAAAAAGATGTTATTTGTTCTTAAGGGTCGAACATAGAGACATGCTTGTTGAACGAGCCTCGCTGGATATTGTTTAAAATTTACATTTTACAGGACGAAGCCTTCGCTATGGAAATGGGGTGCTAAGCTTTATTTTTTAATATCCTGGCCAGTCATTTCTCACTTCGCAGTTACAAATCTGGAAGCGGAGCAAGGGGCGTGGGTCATATAATCTTTCAGAATCTCCCAACCACGGGTCCCTTCATATGACAGAGCGCCTACCCAGTAAAAAAAAAGAGTTCATTTAATTCCTCGAAAAGCACGGATGGAGGGGGAGCTACATTATTTCACCGCTAGGGCGGGCTCGTGCGTGCCCTTATTGATTTTTACTGCTCCGCTGTGATAATCGTGCCACAGTGGCACGGGTCGCTATAGCGAGCGTGCTGCTGATACAGAGAACAGACTCTCTTCTTTTCATTCTCTAGCGTCCATTCTGTCCCCCTGGGATTATCCAAATGGTCGCAGCTGTGTTACGAAAAGGTGCGACCAAAGCGTTCAGAGAGATGGGAGTGAGGGGGTATGATTCTGTCACCATCTGGTGGTCTTCGAAGTAATACGTCCTTTTTGCTACGATCAGTAAGGTTTCAAGCTAGCTGGTCCGTACGAAAATTTCGCGAATGATCTATATATATAAAGATGAATGTATGTATGTTTGTTTGTTAGTTTGTTTGTTCTTCATACAAATCCACAGTTTTAATTCGATCTCGATGAAACTTTTCACAATTATCTTTTGAAACAAGGAGAAAAATACTGTCTACATTTGGTTGAAATTTTTTTTGTATAAATACGCTAATACATGTTGTCTTATAATTTTGAAAAATTACTGAACGGCGATTGACATAATCGTAGGATGTGTAGTTCTCTGTACTACCTTTCCATATAGCCGTCTGATAGCTCAGTGGTTAAAGCGCTTGCTTACTGCTGTTTGGATCATGGTCTCAGATTCAAATCTCCATGGAGGCAAAGATTTTTAAAAATTGCTTTTGTCCGTAGAAGTGACGCCGGGATTGTCGGTTGTTCGGATTTACTGTTAAACTGTAGATATCACAAATCTGGGGGTTCAATGCGAGGCAAATCGTAGATAGTCTTACAATGTTGTAGGTGTACACCTTTTTACGTTATATTGATCCCTAAGCGGTTATTCGCAGTCAGTGTGTGTGTGATCTGTCGTAATAATACTATAAATGCGGAAGTAAGTCTCTGTCTTTTTGTTACGTTTGACGACTAAATAGCTATACCGATATTGATGGAATTTTTCAAGGAAAGTATTTTTAGGAAGGGCACAGAACATTTTTTTCTGTGTGATTAACAGTTGTAGTCAATAAATTTTGAGAACTTGTCGAATGGTGACAGAGAGACGGATGTATGTATTAGTCTGTAATGTTAGGTCAGTTGCTTAAGCCGTGGTTCTCGCGCATTATGTTAGTGTATAATTTGTTACTAAGTTTCGTTTATAGAAAAAACGTATTATTTGGTATAGATGTCGATTTTATCTGTACTATTACTTTGTGTCTGCTTAAATGTTTCTGGCACCAATTTATTTTGCCTTCCTTTTTGACATGCCTTGCGGGCGTAAACTGGCCTGAGGTGTAGCTCTAGCAGAGCACGAGCAGCTAACGTTATTAGAACCCAAGAATCGGATGAAGAAAGAAGAAAAGACCAACCTCAAATAAAGCTTCCGTTAGTTAACCTTAACATGCCCCCCCCCAATATCCCCGCACCTTCGTTTGCTTTTCTGTTTTTTTTTTAATATGTTCGAAATTGACTCTCTCCTCAACAGAATGATATAGTGATGGCTTTCCTGTCATATTAAACCGACTCGGTGTTGTTTGGGACCAATCCTTCGCGACTAACAACTTTCTATATTCAATTCTGGCAAAGAAATTTTTAATCCGCGCGTACGAAGTCGCGGGTATCAGCTAGTAAGTGATAATGTGATTTGTACTAACGTGAAAGAATAATCGGCTCATTTGTAGCTGTTGTTTATTTGTCAATTGAAAAAGGTAGGTAACAAAACACGTCTTACGAACCAATTAGAAATGATTGTATCCCTGACAGAAACAAAAATATTCAAAAAGCTCCTTTCTGAAAAAACACACACAGTTTATCAATCTCTCTGTGATATGTGATACTGCTATCTAGCGGTAATGCGATCACTCCTTATTGACTACAGCGCAGTCTAGCTGCTTGACTCTCAACTGTGACCTTGAATGTTCATAATTTTGAAATTTACAGGTTGAATTCCCAAAAATTTCTTTCTTAATTAAGGACGTTACTAAAGCGGAGAACTTAATCTTTGATGTGATACCTCATTTATCAATTTTGGTAAAATATTGTGGGAGAAAGATGGCTCGTGACACAAAAAAAAACACCGTTTACGAATTATATACATGATTGTGCAGAAATATTTAACAAAGACCAACACGGCATAAAGTTACTCATAGGTTTCGGAGTGTATATTGCCGTTAAACGTGGAATAATAGACGTTGAATATTGATAAAATTATAATTGGAGGTTGAAACAATTTTAACATGAAAAACAATCATATATATTATTTCTATAAGGTATTTTTTTGTCACAAGCCTGTATCTTTCTTCATACTTAACCGAAATCAATGAATCAGGTGTCATTTTAAAGGTTATGGTCTTCACTGTGGTCACATCATATTTTAGGAAATAAAGTTTTCGGAATTCGACCCTTAAAGGGCGAAAGTGTCAATATTTCTAAAATGCTGTTTTCTGTGTTACGAGTCATTTATCTCTCTGGATATCTATCGGAAATCGTTTAATGAAGTATAATTTTAAAGATTAAGGTCTCCGCTTTAGTGACGTCATATATTAAGACAGAAATTTTTCGGAATTCGACCCTTAAAGGCCAAAAACAACAATATTTTTGCAATTCGTTTTTGTGTCACGAGCTATTTATCTCCCTTGATAGCTAACCGATATAGATAAATGAGGTATCATATTAATGAATAATGTCTCCGCCGTGGTAACATTATATTTTAAGAAAGGAATTTTTCGTAATTCGGCCCTTAAAGGGCAAAAGTATCAATATTTTATCAATGCGTTTTCGTGTCACGAGTCATTTTCTCTAACCGATATAGATAAATGAGGTATCATATTAAAGACTAAGGTCTTCGCCGTGGTAACATTATATTTTAAGAAAGGAATTTTTCGTAATTCGACCCTTAAAGGGCAAAAATGTCAGTTTTTCTAAAATGCGTTATTTGTGTCTCGAGCCACTTATGTCGTTGGATATCTATTCAAAATCGATAAATCAAGTAAGATTATGAGGAATAATGTATCAGCTTTGGTGACATCATATTTTAAGAACGAAGTATTTTGAATTCAACCCTTAATGGGAAAAAGTATAAATGGTTCAACAACGCATTTTTTTGACACGAGTTATTTCTCTCCCTTGATATCTAACCGATATAGATAAATGAGATATCACATTAAAGACTAAGGATTCCGCCGTGGTAACATTATATTCTAAGAAAGGAATTTTTCGTAATTCGACCCTTAAAGGGCAAAAACGTCAATATTTCTAAAATAAGTTTTTTTGTGTTTCGAGCCATTTGTCTCCCTGGATTTCTATCCAAAATCGATAAATGAAGTAGGAGTATGAAAAGTAATGACTCAGCTTTGGTGACATCATATTAAACCTCATTATTCATCGCATTTTATTCGCGAAATTTTCGCACGGGTCGTCTAGTTTCTATTTATTGAAAAAGGCCTTAACGCAATGATATGTATTAATGCCCTTTAATTATAACTTAAATACTTGAATTAATTGAGCACAATTTAGAAGTATGACACCTCATTCAGAACTATTTCACGTAATGTAAAGAACAAAATATGAAACATTAACAATCCAATCTCATGTAACTATAATAAATGAATAATTTCTTTTATTTTACATTGCAGTAATTATTTGAAGTTAGGGAAAATGACCGTAAACAGGATAGTAACATCTATACGAACACCAGTATTTGTCCAAGCGTTTCTTTTACCTTATCACTATTTCTGCAGGTGCCTGATAAACATTTCGTAAAGACATTGCCGTCTCCAGTGGCAGATTCTGCAGTCTTTGGGTGATAGCCTAAATGTACCAGCAAATTTATTGTTTCATTTAGTTGATTGGGTGCATCCATTAGCAGTTTAGAATGTTGCGTATCAAATACATGCTTGTAATTAGTTTCTTCCGCTGTAATTATATTTTAACGACTTGCGGACCCTGGATCACAGATTATTCATTCAGACAACTGAAAAAGTTCAAGGAAACGAAACCGGATTCGATCTTGTTTTCGTGTTTTGCAGCCGCTATTCAAGCTATTAAATACTCATCCATTCAAACGTATGTTACAACCGTTATGGGCTGTTGATATTAACAAACCACAAAAGACGCACAGCATCATTTTAATAAAAAGAAAATTGTTAAAATTATATTTAATTCTATAATTATTCAGACTGGTCAATAGTAAGAAACGGTAAAACGTCGTCTTATGGCAATGCCGTTAATTGATTTAATATATTTGATTTTTTTAACCGGTAAAAATAGCTGGCTTGTTTTTGCTGCTGTGATCATCCCTGTACGGAACAAAAATGAAAGTTAGTAAATCTGCTTTGGAGATCATCAATTGCTGTGGCAAGTTTATGTCAGGTACGAGGAAGAATGTGGCCTGATTTGAGACAGTCTTTTGTTTCTATTGACGATTTATGACCATTCCGCTGTTATCTGTTGTTTTTCTAGTTGTAATAACGAGATTCGGAAATTCCGGAAAAACCGCGCTTGGCTTGTTTCATTCTCTTTCTGTTGTGAGAAGTTGATGCTGGAACGCTGATCACATTCTGCCGAAATGAAAGTTCTGTTAAAGGAATTCAGTTGCCCCAGCACGCACGGAGATTGTCCAACAGATAGGGACAGGTTTTTTTTCCATTTATTCTGCTATAAAAATCAAACTGCACGAACTATGAATGTCGTATGCTGTCGAAATGAATTTTTCATTGGTTTTATACTGTGTAGACAGTCCTCCCCCCCCCCCCCCGGCCGATTTCGGTGCGTGTAATTCTAAAAAGTATTTAGAAGCATTTTGGTCTCATTTATTTTATCAAGAGATGACTTTAAGAAATGGTAAATATATTTGAAAATAAGAAATTTTAAGGTTAAATTTTGTTTCTGTCCGGTAGGTGTATAGTCTTCTCACCTGGAGCCGTGAGTTTCAACCTAGCCATATCAGCCATTTTTCTCGAAGTTAAGCGGCAAAACAAAACTTTCAGCACCAAAAATAACAGCGGCGTCGTTGTCATGTAGTCATTCTGTGTTCGCGACTTAAAGCAATTGGTCCTACCTGATATTACCACAAAAAATTATGGCTTTTAATCATTTATGCTGAACTAAACATTAGTTCATAAAGCTTGATACATCCGAAAATTTCCCTGAAATATGACACAAATACACACAGTCAGAGAAACTGATATAAGCCTTTACCCGAAAATAATGCTACCAAAAAAATGTTTTTCGCTGAAATAACTTGTTATAAACATTGCCTCTGAAAATAGAGAAATAACTACAATATTTTCGTAGTATTGTTGCTTGAGGAATTATATCATTTACGTTTAGTTTGCGGGTAGATAATTGATTATTCATTGTTGTTGCCTCTTAGCAATTAATCTCCACATTTTTCATGTCGTGGATTTCCTGAAGATCTACTCAATTCTTATTAACTGCTTTTGCTAAAAAGAAAAATTCTGGGAGAAGTAAGCATTTACTTAATTGGTAAAAATGAAACTGAATAATAAGAAACTTTAATTTCTGTAAATAAAATATCTTTTCAGGAACTGAAGCTATTGAGGATATATTAATAAATTTAATAATCACCTAGTCCTGGAAAGAGCAGAGACTAATTATGATGTCAAACTGAGTTACATTATGCTGACATGTAAAATGAAAACCGAGTTTTCTGTTACGGAGACATTCGAAGACCAGTATTAAAAACCCACGGAATCTTTAGGGCAGCCAAATTATTGTGAGTAAGAAGAACCAATCAATCGCACTGCTTATGTGATAGGATCTTTGGGAAATATTGACAGTATTATGACTACACGCCAATGATATTGTATCTTCTTCATATAGCTTATAAACAGTGTATTAAATCAGTGTTTATTAATCACTGAAAACCTACTGCTGTGCAAAGAACTCTCTTTATACCGTTTGATTTCTTTTATTGTTTCGTGCCATGGATGGCAATGTAAGTCCAATTTGAGACTTCATCTCGCTAAGCATCTTTCTCTGGATCTTTCTCTTCGTTTCTTTCAGTTCAGAGGTATCAATTTCGTGTTTGATTTGAATCATTTGCCCAGTTTACTTCAATTTCAGTAGCTCTTCTCGAAATAAAGCGTATCTTACACCTGCTTTGTTTCAAAGTCTTTTTTTTTATGGAACGATTTCTTCGATCTACACACAGCATACACTTCTGCGAAGCATAGACGAACGTAGCATTAATGCTCTAGTTGACAAGTTCACTATACTTTCTGATATACAACTCTAGTACGGTTTGGAGTGTATATATTGTAAATCACCGTGTCCGGTGCGTGACCGGTAACGCTCGAGTCCAGTATTTGGAAGGAAATTCCCGGTACGGCCTACTGATTTCGATTTTCCATTGTTTACCGAAATCGCTCCAGGCAAATGCCGGGAGGTTTCATTTATAACGCCATTGTCGAATCCTTCCGATTCCTTTCCCCCAATCATCTTCCTTCTCTAGTCATTTTTTTACGCCTCATCGACGTCAAGGTCATTAGAGGCGGGATGGGACTGTGGACAAGGAACGGGAAGGAATTTGGCCATGGACTTTTTGAAGGAAGCATCTCGGCATTCGCCTGGAGTGATTTGGGGAATCCGTTGAAAACCCAAATCTGGATGCCCGGACGGGGATTCGAACCGGTGTCCTCCCGAATGCGAGGCTAGAGCGTTAACCACTCACCCATCATCCCTTCAGTAGTAACCTAACCGCAGAGTCTTGTCAAAATTTCTAAAAATGTGTTAATAGCTCGCCGGCCTCGGTATCGTAGGGGCTAGAGCGCTAGCTCCACGTGCCGAAGGTCGCCGGTTCGAGTCCGGCCGCTGGCATGGGTGTTTAACTGTTGTGTCTGCTGTCTGTGAATGTAATGTCCGTCCTGTGGTGTGTCTAATTAAGTGGAAAAATTTCATACTGGAGATACTGAAAGCACTGAATGACAAATTACCATCGAGTTGGCTGTATGGTCTCAGATGCCGAAAGCCATTGAGAATAAAAAAAAAGACATATTTACAAAACAACAAAAGCAGAAACTCTTAATCACTAAATAATTAGTGTAAGGTCAATAAATTAATGCAAGACTAGTAACATTGATATCATTACGGAAAAATTGTATGTAAACGGGAAAAATAGAATTGCTAAATCACAGCTCGTTAGAAAACGTTTGTAGTAAATAGAATGCTAGCTATAAGAAGCGTGATTTGAACAGGGAGTGAAAGTTTTCCACCTGCAGTACTTCTAAGTTGGCGGCCTTGGTGATAAGGAAGTCGGCGCCAGATGTGGTGCGGTACTTGACTCGCCCTTGATCCCCGTCTGGTTGGCGAGGTCGGGCGGAGTTAGTGGCGTGATCGGCCCCCGTCTCTCTTTGTATGTTAATCCACGCACAATGCCCCGGCAGCTGGCGAGACTCAGAGGGGTATTCCAACACGGGGGTGACTGTACCCTTACCACACAGGTACCTCATTTCCGTGACATTCAGAGTGAGTCATCATGCGGGGAAATAGAAAGCCGCTTTCCCACGATCTCTTGTAAAGGAGGCGGGACGGGATGGATACTCAACAACACGCCATGGGAACAGGGCCGCCTCTGCTAGCGGAGATGAAACGCAGCTACCAACTCTGTGTCGGTAAACATCACAGGCGTGTGTAGAGGTGTGCTGTTGTCATCTGTTTGCAGCAGCGGTGCGCACCCCTTCTGTTGCTGTGCCAATCGACACTAGGCAACATGGTGGGGAGGTGGTGGCGAGGTAAACGAGGGCTAACCTGCGGCGCGCGCTCGTCCCTACACTTCTGCTAATGAGGCCCGTCCCGTCTCGCCTTCGTTACAAGACGTCGTGGGAACGCGGCTTAGCGAGGAAGTGATGCATGGAAGCCCGCCCCGTTGGCTCAGTCGATTACAGCACCGTGTAGGTGCCCAGCGCTCGCGCGGGGTTGGATGGTTCGTATCCCGATGGTGGAACAAAATTTTGTCATCAGTCTTGGGCTGGCAGGGTTAGAGTTGTGATGATTCACTATTCCTAATCAACAGATTGTGCACTAAAGTCTTTGGTTAAACCTTGAGGCACCGCTGGGATTCGTCCGACGGACGGGCATGTTATGCCTGGCTATCCCCCGGTATCTTTCGGAAGAGTTCATCTGAATCGGCCAGCACAGTATGTCATCCTCTCCCTTCGTCACCTCTCATATTCATACAATACAAGTAACACCCTACACTGACCACACATACTGTCACAGTCATGCACACTTACGATAACACGTAGAAACACATTGAGGAAGGCAACGGGAAGCTACCGGAGGACACCCTCCATGAGAATCAAGAAGTCTCCTACGCCCGGAATCGGACATGGCGTCAGAAGGAGATGCATTTAAGCAAAGTGATTGTTGAGGATACAGAAAGAAGTTATCACATCACCTTTTTTCTTAGGGGCCTTGCGCCTCGTCGACGTCGCTGTCGTTCGAGCCTCGAAAGGAATGGGAAAGAATCCGGCTGTGGCTTTTTGAAGAACCATCGCTACTTTTTTTGCTTATGGCTTTACGCCTCGTCGACGTCGAGGTCGTTAGAGGCGGGAAAGGTTGGGGGGGGGGAGCAAGGAACGGGAAGGAATTCGGCCATGGTCTTTATGAAGGAAGCATCCAGGCATTCGCCTGGAGTGGGAAACCATGGGAAACCGAAATTTGGACGGCTGGGTGGGGATTTGAACCATCTTTCTCCCGATTGCCAGTCCAGAACGTTACCGCTCACCCACCATTTTATGTCAACACTCCTGTTGAGTAACTCTCTCTGTTATCTGCTTAAGATATCTGTCTGAAATTAAAAATAGAGAGAAAGTGATCATACAGATAAGTTAAAGAAAGGAAATGGTGATGATTGATGTCTTTAAGAAGCCGATTTGTAATCAGAGGATCAAGGGTACTGTTAGATGTTTCGTGGTTTAATTAATATGATAAATAACCAGTCCACCATACAGTTCAATTCAAACTTGTTTTTTGTTTTCATAAGCACGACGTCAAAGATATTGGTTAGATGCATACATACAATCCAGCGTTTGCAGACAACACTTATTCCACAGACAATACAGTCCTTGGCCATCGTAAATTGAGTCTGTAAAAACTGTCTCCCTGTCTCGGACGTTCGCTTTATATAAGCTCCATCGAAATTTCTATAACACTACAAAGGATTCCGACAGATATTTCTCGAACATTAACAATACTTAAACAATTGAAATATATTAAAAACAATCAGAATTCATACATAATCGTTTACAATAATTACAAAATGGTCAGAAATGGAAATTAAAGATACTTAAACACAAAATTATTCACAGAAATCATGTCGCAAATTGTCCTTTAGACATCGTAACTTGCCTTAATACTTACAATTACAAACATTTAAGCAATTCTCTGGCATAGTTCTGCCCTTAGACATATTAAATAATTTCTTTTCATAAACAAAGTCTATTTACATTGATTTACAGTAAATTTCATAACAAACATATAAGATCCTATTAAACCAAACTCTAGCTTACTACAAATACTTCATAAAATACAATTCCATTTGAGTTTAGGTTTGAGGGCTGTTACAGTACAGTCTTAACATAAATGTTAAATGTCTTCTCAACGCGAAAGTTGATAGGTTTTCTTTCTGGGTAGATGAAACGTGTTAGTCCACCGTTGTCCTCCCTTGTGTTAATATGTGTTTTGACAGAGAGATGAAAGAAGCGAGTGAGTGAAACCTTGTGCTTTTGAATTCTGCCTTAATCTTGAGTCTTTGATTATCAGAAATCTTGAATTTAAAATTATAAATTAGAAGCTGTTGATTGTATTCTAGTAGAAGAGGCGTTAATGACATAACGGCTGACTAAACAGTAGCTTGAAGACCTACTTCACACTAGGAAGATTTGATGAAACTTATCCCATTTACATTTCTAAGTTCTGGTTTTTCCTCCTTTAATTTCGTACGATACCTGACATATTTTTATTTCGTTATCACACCTTGATCCACGTACTCGGACCTTGCATTCGTGAGGACGCGGGTTCAAATCCCCGTCTCGACATACTAACTACTGAAACACGACGTTTCGACAGATGGCTCTGCTGTCAAGGCAGTAACAGCAGGCTGACAACTACCGAAAGCCGTGTGACACCTGCTGAATATGGCAGAGCGATCTGTTGAAACGTTGTGTTTTCACGAAACTATCCGGCGGGAAGATTACATTGTATCAAGTTACTTTGGATAGACTGGTAGGACCAAACATTTCATCATATATACTGATGCCAAAATGGTTTCGGTAACCCGATTGTAACGACTTCGATTCTAACTAATCGTAAAATCTCAAAATGTAGCTAAGCGTAAAATCAAAAGTACATGAGTCAATTACCGAGATTTTTTTTAATTGTGTCTTTATGCCTCGTCGACAGCTTAGGTCATTAGAGGCGGGATGGGACTGGGAACAAGGAACGGGAAGGAATTCGGCCATGGCCTTTTTGAAGGAAGCATCCCGGCATTGGCCATGAGTGATTTTGAGCAAACCATGGAAAACCCAAATCTGGATGCTTGGACGGGGATTCGAACCCGCGTCCTCCCGAATGCGAGGCCAGGACGTTAACCGTACACCCAGCAAACTCGGTAATTACCGATCGTAGGTAACAAGCAGATCCTAACTGCATCACACCAAGGCACTGTCAATTACGCTAGAAGCGGCTGGCTGGACACAGCTATTTACACAGTGATTACTGGTCAGTGGCCCTGTGTAGTTGGTCAGCGCTCTGCAACCTTTACGAAGACTGTTCAGTGTTATCTGAGGCGGTCCACTTTCTCGGTCAGTGCATTGGCACCTCCCCCGCATCACACCTGCCAGGTATTACCACACACGCCATTGTCTGCGGCCCTCGTTCTATTTTTTTGCGACGGGTAGTGTGTGTGACGCAAAGTCACAGCTGCTTCTTAATCTCATCTCGCTCGAGTAATTACAGTCCTTATCGCTACCAATTTATGAAGAACACAACGTTCATCTGAGATAACTCATTTCTTGTTTCCGTTGCGTTTAGTTATGTTGTCACAAAACACAGTTCGGAGTGAGGGTTGCCAACCATTCTTCATTTTTTGTCGATATACTTTATTCTAACCAAGAGGTATGACGAAATACTTTATTTCTGGTCAAATATACATTTTATGGAACGGAATGCCCTTGTACGTAATTCATTTCCAAACGACTTTTTAGAGCACACAGTCGTGAGTCGATTTTTTTCTGAGAGGAACGTGAGAAGTTAGTTATCCACGACACTAAGTACTTGGAAAGGCGATATAATTGTTTTCTTCGTGCTTCTGTTCCCCGCCATTTGAGCTTTCACTGAAACAGTGATAAATGCAAATGACAGGATAAGAGAAACGGAACGTCCTTAAATTTAGTTAAAAATTAGTTGTGCATATATTTATAAACCTAGATTTAATATGTTGTACCATTTATACCATTTTGAAAGGAAAACAAAGATGATAGTTCACTAAGCATGTAAAAAAATAAATCAAAAATACTTATTTTTTGAAGTATACTTTTTATTTTCCTCTTCCAGTGACAAATATACTTTTTTAAAAAAAAAGGTTGGCAACTTTATCCAGTGCTGACACAAAGTAGGTGATAATATTTTTTTAAATATCTCTTTAGTTTGTTTCAGTTCGCAAGTGCTACACCCTTACCTCAGTTTGATGAATCTAGATCAAAGTGGTCGAGATACACTGATTCTAGTTGATATTTAAACAATCGCAGCAAAATTAGGATTTCTGTACTTTCCAGCACATCGTCTTCAAGTAGTAGTTAGCACTGCTAGCTATTTAAGTAAGTCACAAACGCTTGGTGGATTCGCACCCTAACGAATCAGATAAATGTTGTGAGTGTTCGTAAAAGAAAGTTAACTGGGGTAAGGTGGCTAGATCCTCTGAATTTTCACTTTTTTGATGAAATAAAAAAAAAACTACCTTGTAATACCTTCTGGAGGGCCCAAAAATATATATTTAGTTTATGAGGCAATGCTACTATCATAGTGCAACCATTCCGCTTCATGAAAGAGTGGATGGTTTCAACAATTTCGTGGAAACCGAGAAAGCTACAAGCTTTCATTACACTGACACATTTACAGGCTAACCTTACGAGGAAACATTCACGCATATGCATGAAGACAGTCTGCTCATATGCATCGGAATCTGTGAATTTTTAGTACCGGGAATATTTTTTAAAAAAAGGTTCAATACTTTAAAAAAAACTTAAAAAATCAAGTGTTTAAAATGAAATCAAAATGAAATCAAAATTCATGAGAATAACGAAATACCACGGTGGTCTGAATTATTAATTCTCTGCCTCGATCATCCTCGGAAATTGTCCCGTACAATACTTTTTCATGTACTGAAATTTTACAGTGTGTCGTAAGAGAGTTATCTTCGTTTTCAGAGCGCCGATCATAAAATTTTAATATTTCATAGATAGGCGATTGCATCACTATCTGTGACCGGGTCCACCAAGTTTACTGCCCACCAACGTCTGTATTGCGTTTCATTTGTTCACCACTTTAATAAATTCTTACAATTGTCTGTTCTTCCCAGCAATGTTTCGTCGATTATCATTTCTATACACATCCTTGATCGGTGAAAACCATGCTGGGTATTCAAGATTGTAAAAAAATAAAATAAAACAGTTAGTGCGTGTATCATTGTGTGCACACGTAAGAAATGAAACCTCTGTGTATTTTTCCTGTAATTTTTTTAATATGCTTTTGTTGTTTCTTTCTCACTCGAGTGGACAAACAATACTGTCTTGTACAACAAATAAGAACATTGCCCAAGTTATTCTCATGAACAAATGAAATGAATATAAACAAAAACAACTAAAAATACTGTTGCATGTATTAGTGTGTAGTAATGGCGATTCCTCCGGTTGTAATTATACCGTCTGACGTCACGTTTAAAGCAATTTAAGCTTTAAATTTTTTGGTACTATTTAGGTATACTCATGAAACCCATACATTCGCACTTACTAACGAACATGCATAGAAAACGTAACTCGTAACGCGAACTAAATCAAAACCATGTTGCGAATACTCGGTGTTTAACACGAGCTTAAGTGACAGCGGATACTATCGTAGCAGCTTGCATCAAAGTATCGCTAAGTGAGCATGCGCAGAAAGCTAAGAGCGCATCCGTACTTACAACGCGTGGAGGTAACAAATTTATCACTACCGTGCCCAATAGAATTTCACTTCAAAAAAATTTCCCGTTTTCCACGACGCCACATAATCTATTTGCGGTGTTTTTGTAAACTTATCCACGGACAATAACTTCAAAGCTGACATTTCCTTTTTTTTTAAATGGTTTTCGGCGTCTTAGGCCATACAGCCAGCATGAAGATTTTTTTTGCAGCTAATTAGACACACCACAGGACGGACATGACATTCACAGACACAACACTTAAACACCCATGCCCTCGACCGGAATCGAACCGGCGAGGTTCGGCACGCGGAGCTTACCACTCTAGCCCCTACGCTACTGAGGCCTGCCCTTTTTCTCTTCATCTAGTGCTAAGTGTTTTTACCACTCCTTGTAAACCTGTTTCGTTTTATATTATAATTTTTCAATGTCGCAGTAATATGGTACGCATACTCCAGGTATCTCGCGGATATCTTTCGTTATCTCACAGTGTTTACACAAAGCATCGATTATCCGCCGGGTTGAGAACTTTCATATTTCGTTAACTAAGGGCTTCTAACATTTTTCACTCTCCTGTTACATGAATGTGAACATCAGAATATCCTTTTGTTGCCTAACGTGTTGATGGTACGACATGTTAACAAACGTTAGCACTGGCGGTTTAAATGCTGCTAATTATCACGTTGCTCGTAACACTTAGAACTTGCTGACCTCTGCTGTTCAAATGACACTACCCCACTGAACACTGAATGACGTAGCTGAACGTTTCCTGATAAACTGCTGTGATACACTCTGAGATGTATAGTATTTTATATTTGGGAATAGAAGAAAAAAAGACTTTTGTAGTTATTCTTAACTTCTCAAATTATGACCCCGAGCGTGGTGGGTGAGCATAACGCTCTGACCTCCCATTCGGGAGGACGTGTGTTCGAATCCTCGTCTGTTCGTTCAGATTTTGGTTTCCATGAATTTCCCAAAACTTTTCAGGCGAATGTCGGAATCCTTCCTTCAAAATTCCATGGCAGAATTGCTTCCCGTTCTCTTCTCCGAGTCTTCTACCGTCTTGCCAACAACGCGTAATGCCATAAAAAACACCATCTGTTGTTGTTGTTGTTATTAGGGTTTTAGGGCGCGTCAACGTCGAGGTTATTAGTGCCCTAACCAATACCCGAAGTGACAACGTGGCATTAAAACTCTATTGCCACCCCTGCGGCCGACAGTACAGGAGTCGGCCACACAGACAGCAGGATAAGATAAAATACTGACTGAAATACCGTCTGCACGGCCGACTGTAAAGGTCGGCCACACAGACGACAAGATAATATATAAAACTGAAACTATGGCTGTAGATTGGCCATAAAAAATAAAAACACAATCATTAACTGGTTGGCTGTAAAAAGGCCAACCGGATTAAAACAGTGAAGTAACTGACTGGCTTTAAAAGGGCCAGCCAGATATAATCTCACACAAACAAACGGTTCTTGGGTTGATGGTTGTAAAGGTCTATCAACCCAACTTAAAACCTATGCCGATCTGCCCAAAATTTTTGGTACGAGATCGGCCCGTTCAGAAAACTTTAAAACCTTTGCCACGTTGTCACTGTCATTGTTTAAAATAAGGGACAGATCATTGGCTAAGCCAACGTCTGCCATCTACAGTGGTTTAGAGAAAGATTTTTTATTTGTACAAAAATTTTAATTCGAGATAGACGAAATTGTGATTTGTGGTGCTGGGGATTCTATGTATGCTTCACCTGTGCCAACACAACAGCAGCATTAATGAACTAATTTATTTGAAAGTTCACTTCCGGTTTCAGTGTAAAGAATTCTTGTCATGACAGGGTTTTGGTTTTTCTTTCAGCTATTAAGTGCTTATACTTGGTTCTTTTTTTTTTTTTTTTTTTTCGAGAACTTTTACTTAAAAACTGCATAAAATCTGATAAATATATACCTGAATTTGTAGTCTTACGCTTCACAAAACGTCAACAAGGATGAAGAACAGAAGTTAGTTCGGCTGCTTGCGTCATAGCAGTAATTGCTACCAACTGTATACGCACTAAACACCGATGCAACTGCGATGTAACTAAATATTTAGCAGTATTTGATTACGATTTTGACAAGATGAGTTGCTTATAGCGATGTTAGTCTTTTTGCAGAGCAGTAAGGTTTTAATGTCTTGTCGACGACGGAATGCTCTATCTTAATGATTCTGCTGAATGTTACTCTTTTTTTACTTAACTAAATGTTTTTGCCGCATTCTGTATACTAATTTTTATGTTATCTGGTCATTATTGATCATCTTAATCAATATAATGCTTTGCTCAATTTGCTTAGTCGGTTACTAGGCAGATATAAATTATATAAGAATGAAGGCTTTGTATATAGATGAAATTTTTTCTGGAAACTAGCCGAGTGAGTACGTTTGTATAACACGACAGCGGACATACTCTGCCACCATTGTCAAGTCAATGGCGGCAAAGTATATGACCGCCGAAACGTCGTGTTATCCAAACGTATTCGCTCGGCTAGTTTACCGATAAAATTTCATGTAGATATAAATTATTTGGTTTTAAATGTGAATCAGACTTACGTCATATAATAACTGATAACCCTTCCAACGTAGAGGTTAGCGTGTTTGCTTCGAGTTTCTGTGGTCGCCAGTTTGGGTCCGGCATCGACCATGAAAGGTTTTAATTAAATCTTGTGTCCGTACCATGCAGTACTATGGTAAACAAAAATACTTTAGAAATAATGCGTGAAGAGAGGCAAAAATGACAAAGACTTGAAGACACTAGCAGATTTATAATACGCAATTGCTGTAAAAATCTTCAGTCATATTGAAAAATAACCTGATAACCGAGAAGTTGAACTTACCTACGACGTTCTCTTGTTTTACTTCATTTTCAGTCCACATAGAAACATGCGCTTACTGCAGAGATTGCAACTTTTTTTACCTCCACAGTGCAGAGAAAATCAAGTGACTGAGGACGTTGGTTTTTATATTAATTGATCTGACAACTCCCAGCTGGGCAAAGCAGTTTCACGCCCTCTTATGTTGTTCCACATGGTACTTGATGCACAGAATTTCTTACGATTGATTCATTAAAACCAATAGTTTTTACCCGTGATCTCAACTTGTGACATCAGTTTCTCTTTGTGATCATACGTTAGCGAGACACCTTGTAACAGCCCTCAAACCTAAACTTTAGCTGACATTGTATTTTATGAAGCAATTGTAGCAAACTAGAGTTTGATTGAAAATGGTTTTGTATATTTGTCTTGTATTTTATTGTAAATCAGTCTAAGTGGATTTGTTTTGTGAAAAGAAATTATGTAAATACCAGTTAATATGTTTAAGAGCAGAAATATCGCAGAGAATTGCTTTAATGTTTGTAATTGTTCGTATTAAGGTGAGCTACGATGTCTAAAGGATAATTTACTACAGTTTAAAATGATTTATGTGGATAATTTTGTGTTTAAGTATCGTTAATTTTCATTACTAAGCATTTTGTAATGATTTTAAATGATTATGTATTAATTCTGATTGTTTTTAATGTCTTCAATTGTTTAAGTATTGTTAATGTTCGAGAAATATCTGTCGGAGGCCTTTTTAGTATTCTAGAACTTTCAATGGAGCTTATATAAAGCGACCAGCAGATGCTAAGAGACAGTTTACTTGGACAGTTTTTCGACGAGTTTACGAACACCGTATGTGGCTGTATAGTCTTTGTAAGAAGTGGTGAATGTAATAGCTGGAGTTATTTACATGTGTCCAGTATCTATGAAGTTCGATGTGCATATGAAAATAAAACAAGTTAAAATTTGAAACTCGATCATGGACTAGTTATTTATTATATGTAATATAAACCACGAAACATCTAGTAACCTGTTTATCATTATCTGATACTGAATATGCAGATTTGATTGGCGGTGAGACCAAATGACTTATTGATTCATCATCTGATCTGTTGATGACATTATTCAACTGGAAGATCCCTTTTATCAATCAGTGGAATAAATGTCATGCTGTTCCGCGTAAGAGATTCAAATTTTACTCCCACTGCCTAGGTTTAGTGACATCTTTTAACACGTCTTGCTCGTATATATCGGCACCGTAGTGAGTTACTCACATATGTGAAACAGAAGTTGTCATAGTTCCAAGTCAAAATTCAGATTAAACCCTGTCTGGTATTCGGATGCCTGGTACCCAAGTGCGGATCGGTTCTGGAGGCTATGCATATTAAATTCTTACTGCCGTGAAAACGAATAAACTTCAATTTTATTAGCATAGTAAGGTTCTTTTTGCTCTAACTTGTTTTTTGGTGTTTTTAAATATATGGCGAACTATTGTGTATTGATTGTATGTTTTACGTTTTCTGATCAATCAGATGATTTTCAATGTATTGGGTCATGTCTCTTGGATACGTCTCTCTAACCTGTTAGAAATCATGTTTAAGGTAGGACTGAACACTTTTCAGACCTATTGTTTAAGCTGTGAATTACAAATATCCTGTTAAATTTTTTTTTTTATCTGTTATGTCGATTTTTTATCTACCGACGAAAATACTGCATATGAAATAAAGTTCTGAAAGGTCTGTACTCGTGCAAATTCAATTTCGGAGAATTGCTTAATTAACTTTTGTTGGCGTTTCTCCATTTATGAAATGAAAACTCATTTCATAAATGGGGAAACTCGATTTAGTATATTATCAGCGCCAGTTTTGCTTACTATTAATACGCTGAAATTATGAGGTGTTTCATACAACCATTGTCTAGCGATACTTCGAATCTTAACGTTACTAATTATGGTAAAAATGGAAGATATGATATTTGAATAAAGACGAAACCCGTTTGCTGAAAATCCATTTTATTTTTACCCACTTATGGTGGATGCATCAGAGTTTTATTCTAAAACTGTGTTCTAGTGTAAACACATTTTACCCGCAGTCTTCAACCATATCGTAATATTCTGCACTGTTTGGATAAGTATATACATTTTATTTTAAAACAGAAGTCAAAAAACTTTTTATTGTTAATTTTTTTTCATCATTGTCCTAACAGGGTATGACTATGTCAGTGTCAAGATATTTTGTTTGTAACCTCGATACTGGGCATGAAACGCTACTCATCGCTTATATTTTCCATTACCGATTTGTAACGTTACTTATAGTATCAGGTGGACCTCTTTTTCCAACGGACGGGGCAAAAAAAAAAAAATCTTTATAAGTTACCGGAACGCAATGCAGTGGGGAGTGCGAAGCGACATGAGACTCTGTAAGAGGATTTTCCGTGTTCTTGTGGGGCGGTGGGCGAAGGGGGACCCTACGTCCCTTGCAGTACTTACGCATCTGTTATTGAAGAGGGGTGCAGAAATCTGTGACTCTGACAACAGATTTTCAAGTAATCTAATTATGACGTGGTCTTGCGCAAACCGAGTGTGTCGACAGCTGTGAATCTGTGAGTCTTTGACGATGTGACCAACAGAAAAGTTGTTTTTTTTTTTTTTTTTTTTTTTTTTTTTTTTTTTTAATATAAGCATTATTTTATTGCTTGCTTATAAATAGTTCCTTTGAATATTTTCGTCCGTCACCCATTTCACAGATATCTGCTGAAAAAAACTGTGCAAACCAAAATCTGTGCAGTCAGATCTTAAGCAAGTCAACAAAGCGTTCGAGTTTGCACGCGCTGTCGTGTTGCCGGGGCATAACACTGTTTTTGTCCATCTTTCGTCTTTCATCCGAGCAACATGGCAGGCCCACTGCCACTTCAAGGAGTCTATTTTCTTCAAGATGTCTGTGACCTTTGTAATTAATGTTAGTTCCTTTTGTCTGTTTTAGAAACCAAGGATTGACATTGCCACAACTATTTGATACTAGCTCGTACCCGCGACTTCGTACGCGTGGATTAAGAATTTTTTTGCCAGAATTGAATATAGAAAGTTGTTGGTAACGAAGGATTGGTCCCTAACAACACCGAGTCGGCATAATATGACAGGAAAGCTATCACTATATCATTCTACCGTCGAACCTGTCTCTTGAAGAGAATCAATTTCCAACATATTTTTGTCACCATTCGATAAGGTCTCAAAATTTCGTGACTACAACTGTTAATGATACTGGAAAAAATGTCCTGTGCCCTTCATATAGATTTTCTTGTCAAATTGCATCAGTGTCGATATAGCCATTTAGTCGTCAAAACGTAACAAAAAGACAGAGACTTACTTCCGTATTTATAGTATTATTACTGCGGTTCACACTCTCTCTCTCTCTCTCTCTCTGACTGCGAACAACCCCTGAGGATTCATTATAACGTAAAAAAAGTGTACACCTACAGCACTGCAAGACTACCTACGATTTGCCTCGTATTGCAGCCCTAACTTTGTAATATCTACAGTTTAACATTAAATCCGAATAACCGACAGCCCAGGCGTGACTCTTACGATCAAAAACAATTTAGCCTCCACGGAGATTTGAACCGGAGACCACGACCCAAACATTACTTAACCAGCGCTTTAGCCACTGAGCTGTCTGACCGCTACACGGAAAAACAGTGGAGAGACCTCCGTATCCAACTCGTCTGTCTATCGCCGTTCAGTAGTATTTCGAAATTATGAAACAACATGTATTATTTATACAGATAATTTTTCAACCAAAAGTAGATAGTATTTTTCTCGTTGTTTCAAAGGATAAGTGTGCAAAGTTTCATCGAGATCGGATGAAAACTGTGGATTTGTATGAAGAACAAACAAACAAACATACATACATTCTTCTTTATATTTATAGATAGCCTTAAGTTTCCATTCCGTAAATTCATTAAGTGCCCAGGTGACGGGCCAGGTCTCACAACCGTATGTCAGCACAGAAAAATGCACTGCTCGTAAACCATTTTCTTTAGGTTTGTGGGTACATTAGATTTGAAAATAAAGGAATGCCCATTAGAAGTATCCCTGATTAAAGACATATGATAATTATTGAATGTTAGTTTGTGAGATATTGCTATATTTATTAACAATTAAGTAACTAACCAATTGCGGGAAAATTGGTATGCAACATCATTGCTTACAAAGTTTATTAGCAAACTCAGCCGGATTTATTTATCAGGTATTTTCGTTTTGTTTTTTAATATCTTTTCAAATTCACATTGGGTAAATGTGGTAAGAATGTAAGGCGTCGGTGCATTGACAAAGGGACAGCAAACTCAGCTAGGAAACAGACAATAAAAGAAACTTGCAGTGTTGGTCGTTTAGTTCAGTGTACTGTGGCGGTAGTTATGCGACCCACGCGTGCAGCGTGCACGGGGTCGTTTTCTTTTCATTAGCCCCGCAGTTATCTTGCAGTCTCAGGCCTCGGCGCTGAGCAAACATCGCCTCTATTCTACCTGCAGCTTAACGGGACGGCTCACCGAAAATAGCTTCCTGCAACCCCACGGTAACTGTTAAAGCAGCTAAACTTGAACTGCACTGCAGTCGCCTTATTCCCTTTACAGTTATCTGCACACGGACATTCTGCTGCTTTAAAGGTCTGTTCAGGAAGAATCGAACATTAGTTAAGGACCAAAATTACTTTTTGGCATCATTATCAGGTACTTCCCCTCCCCCATTTTTATAGACTGTATCTTTCCTCAGTCTGTACGTGCACATTTAATTATTTCCCTTCTTCAGAATCTCCTTCCACACATACCCAGTGTGACAATCATCACCACCATCTTTATAAATACTAATATATTTCAAGCATGGTCACTGTGACGTCACGCGCCTGGCCTTCTTTGGTCGGCTGGAGATGTCTTTATGTCAATAGATGTCGCTATTATATCAAGATAAATATAGCAAAGCAACCAGATCAAAGCAAATGATCGTGGAAAATCACCAAGCTCACAGTCATCCTCTCTGGAATAACAAAACTGTCCATACTATTATCGTGGTTTACCAGAAGCCATTTTCTGCATAAACACGCCATTCGCTTCTGCTTTCCATCAATCGAACAAAACAAACTTCGGAAGGAATAACTATTCTGCATTACAAAATACTCTGAAAGAGCGGCGTGTCCACTGTCAAACTTGCTTCTGCGAGGCAGCACATCTCCGACATTGGGAGACAATGACGGTGATGAGAAGCTTCCAATTTTTTTAAAAAATAACTTTTATTGTGTCTTCCTTTTGCAACCATATGTTTTGTTTAAAGTTACGTATGGAAAAGAGTCGTTCTTGAAAAAGGAATAAAAGAATATGCAGATCCTCTTTCTTTCATTACTTCTTTTCCACTTAACACTACGTAATATATAGCTTAAAAATGGAACTAGATTACTTCAGACCTGCAAAATGCAAGACGCATTTAAAAACTCGCCCCATTTGCTATGTGAAACACAAGGAAAAACGCACGTTGATAACACCCAGTTAGTTACGGTGCCCGGTGACTGACAAGGGATTACCTGGTTCTAGTCCTTTAGGCGGAAGAAATGTTCATAATCCGGGGGCAGAGGGGAGGCGTCCGGCAAAATCTCACCAAACCTCATTTAAGGGGAGGGGAGTCCACACAAAATCTCACATCAACTTAAAAAAAAAGTATTCGAAATTACGAGGTCAAATCTCACTAAGGGGGCATCCATAAATTACATGAGGTATTTTTCCGGACCCGCCCCCCTCTGGTGAGATCTGATCCGTATTGAGACCCCCCCTCCTAGAAATTGCCATGTCAACTTTTTGAGAACTTTTTTTATTATTTTTTTTTTTAGGTCTCACCCACACTTTTCGCCGAATAACCCCCCTAAAATTGCCTTCGCGCGTTTTGTAGACCTTCCAAAGCCGGTTACACCCTCACTTTTCGACGAAATACCCCTTAAAATCGACCATCGCTCTACAGCCCCCAAAAAAAATTCAAATTCTCACGTGAGATTTCCGTTTACCCCCCTCCCCCTTGGCCGCCCCCCCCATTTCACCTCACGTAATTTATGGACGCCCCCTAAGGGGGAGGAGGGTAAATTAATTGGACGTTCCCTCAGGACATGGCTAGCAGGGTAGGACAAGTGCAGGTGCACAATTATTAAGCACTAGATTGCGCGCGAAAGTCCTTGATAATTCCCAAATCTATCTGAAGTGTGTATGAGGATTTACAACACTGTGTGGGGACGTGAAACCTGGCGGCTCCTTGAGGTGTCCTTCGGAAGAGTAGGTCTGAATGGGCCAACACCGGTTTAACCTTCTCCCACTTTTCGATCATTTACAACACACATAACAAAGTGCACTGAAGATACGCACATCAGTCATCAAAAAAAACAACAACAATAATATCAACCTGGTGATTCGTTTGGAATCAAATCGCTTGTCAGTACTATACTAATACAACTAATATTTCTTTTACAACCTTGATATATGTTTTAATCTTTGCAAACTTAACTTCGTTACAGAAGCTTTACAGTCTGTAATTGAACTAGGTGATAGGAGAAGACTGAAGAAAGGGGTGTGTAGTAAATAAATGAGCTTTACTTCAAAAAATTACAGACGGATTGTACAGCTTCTGTAGTCAAATTAAGTTTGGAAAGGTTAAAAGTTATACTAATGTTCTCAAAGAAATATTAATAGTATTGTTCTAGTACTGGCAATACAATTTGATTTCAAACGAATGATCTGAAGACATAATTTAATTGAGCATGTGACTCAATAAAGCAAAAATTTTACCGCATGTGACAAACGATAAATAGATTCCAGTATACGATCGCATAGAAGATAAAAACGGTTAGTACTTTTGCAAGAATCTAATATTTCAGGAGCATATTTTATATATATATATATACAGTAGGTGGCCAAATTATTATACTCGTTTGAAAAAAAAAACATTGTTTCGTGTGTTATTATACATTTAATCTACTAATAGACCTATGATATCGTTTTTATTGTTATCTTTATAGGTTTAATGAATTAAGGAAATATAAATAAAACATAATTTAGCATAGGAATTATGTTATATTAATAGAAAAAAATATTAATCAATATTTAGTGAATCCTCCCTTTTGAGCAATCACGTTTTGTAGATGCTGCGGCATGCTGGCAATGCACTTTTTGGAAATTTCTTGTAATTCAGGTGTTCTGTGCCATGCTGTAATAATATTTTCTATTAATTCTTTTTTATTAGTAATAATTTTATCCTTGCAAATTTCTTTTTTTAGCGCCGCCCAGACATTCTCAATAGGATTAAGGTCTGGCGAATTTCCAGGCCAATCCAAGAGGGTTATTTTTTCGTCTTTTAAAAACTTCATGACTTTTTTTGCTTTATGACCTATTGAGTATAATAATTTGGCCACCCACTGTATATATATATATATCGATATATTTCAGATGTAAAACGTGTAATCAAAATCGTCGCTGTTCGATTTTTTTTTCGTAAGACTTTGCGCTTCGTCGAGGTCATTAGAGGCGGAAAAATACTGGGAACGAGAAGTAATTCGTCCATGGCCTTTTGATTGAACCGCCCCGTCTTTCACTTCGAGTGATTTCTGGAAACCTTGGAAATCTGGATGCTAAGACGGAGATTCGAACCCACGTCCTCCCGAATGCGAGACCAGAACCTTGCAGCTCACTCTCGGTCTTGTTACCGGGCGTGGTTGCTATATGCGCAGACACGCCGAGGTCTTGTTAGTGCTAATGATGATTTCTTCCGCACGCTGGCTCTCCTCTCGACGTCTGCCCGGCTTTCTGCGTTATCTTCAAGAGGCGCAGTAATGGTGACTTTAAACAGACCAAGACGCCACCGCCGCCTTTAGAATATATTAATACTAACCATCTAGCAGGCGCTCGTGTTTATAAACTGCATGACTGGAATTTACTTATCTCAAAACCTTTCACCGAGGTCTAGTGCGTGAGCTAAACAACATGCGCAACTTCACCGACGTCTTATGTTGCCTGTACATCCGTTCGACTTTATTGGCAATGTGTTTATGCGTCCTCAGTAGCTAGTGTTGTCTGCAACATCGTTCACGCTGACCGTTAATACACGGACCTCTCTCTTAAACACATCGTCATCAAGGAGAGAAAAAACGTATCTTACATATTATTTTTAAAAGGTGTTTTATTGACACAAGCCATTATCTCCCCTCATACCTAACCGAAATCGATTAATAAGGTATTATTTTAAATATTACGAGATCCGCTTTGGTCACATCATATTTTAAGAAAGAGACTTTTCGGAATTCGACCCTTAAAGGGCAAAAGTATCACTAATTGCACAACGTATTTTTTATCACGAGCTTTTTATCTCCCTTGATATCTAACCGAAATAGATAAATTAGCTGCCATTTTAAAGATTAATGTCTCTGCTTTTATAAATATCATACTTAGAAAGGATATTTTCGGAATTTGATCCTTAAAGTGCAAAAAGATCATTATTTCCATAACTTGTTATTTTGTTAGGAACCATTTATCCCCCTTTATATCTAACAGAATGAGTTATCATTTAAAAGATTACAACATTATAAATTGAGAACGATTTTTTTCGGAATATGACACTTGAAGGACAAAAGTAATAAGTGTGACAGTCGCGCGTATGAGACAATTCACTTCCAAGCCGCTAGAAAGCTAAACTGCTTCACTGGTGTCTAGTTTTGTTACGTTCCTATCACACTAAACACATAAACGATTGATACAAATGTGGCGGTTCTTCTTTCATCCTATTAAAAACCGGCAACCTCACTATTCATCGTACGGGTTATGTAGTAATTTACCGAGCGTGGTGGTGTAACGGATAGCGTTCTGGCCTCGCATTCGGGAGGACGGCGGTTCGAATCCCCGTCCGGGCATCCAGATTTGGGTTTTCCATGGTTTTCCAAATCACTCCAGGCAATTGCCGGGATGCTTCCTTCAAAAGGCCATGGCCGAATTCCTTCCCATTCCTTGCCCCCATCCTTTCCCGTCTCTAAAGACCTCGCTGTTGAGAGACGTAAAGCAGTTAAAAAAAATTGTAGTAATTTGATAATTCAATTCCGTTTGTAAGCTGAAATTCTACTGCGACACTTTTTCTGTAGTCATTTTTATGGATCGACTCTATAGACGGGCAACTGGCCACGGGTGTATAACAACCCCCAACACCGAAATAAAGCCTAGAGACAAGTGACTCCGGCCGCGGAAACCTACGATCACTTTGTCTTACCGGGCCCGGTAGCACGGGGCTAGCGAGCTATCTTCGCGTTGCAGGGGCGCTGGTTCGAGTACGGCATAGGGTGGTTTTAATTAAGGGTTGTGTCCGTACTGTGTTTCTTGTCACTTTTTATCATCAATAATAGCACGGGAAGATTCTATACATACACTTGAGAAATAAAAGAAACACAGTGGCCGAATTCCATATTAAAAAAAAGAAAAAAAAAATTGTCTTAGTTTCTCAGCTATTCGCCGTCACATCAAGAAGAAATATATATGTCTTTTTATTCTCCTGGGACCATGGGATGCAGTTTGTTCTAAAACCCCTCAAAATACCACATGAATATTTTGCAGGAATCAGTTTCAACGGTAAATGGATACTAATATCCTCCTAGCACTTTTAGCTTAATTTCTCAGCGTTTCGACCTCACATCAAAATGAAACATATTCTGGTTTATTCCTGGGAGAATGAGATGTACAGTATGTGAAACCGCATCAATGTGCCGAAGGTCGCCTGTTCGAGTCCGGCCGCGGGAATGGGTGTTTAAGTGTATGAATGTCAAGTCCATCCTGTGGTGTCAGTAACATGTTGAAAAAAATGCGTACTGGAAGAAACTGAAAGCACTGGATCACACATAATCACTGAGGAGATGGCTACTATTTTGTGGACGATTTTATCTTAAATTTCTCAACTTTCGGATTTCACATCAAAATGAAGTATACCTTATTTTACCCCTAGGACTAGGGACTGCATATGATTCAGACCACCATAGAAATCTAAGCTGTAGTATTCGCGTGAATTCCGTTTATCCAAAGAGACAGATAAATAAACAAAAGTTTAAAAAACAGTTGATTCATTTTTTTCGGTGTCTCATTAACAGTGCCCCAAACTATTTTTTTTTAAAAAAACCTTTAACGCACTGATTTTCTTCCAGTTGGTCTTATTATATTTATGGATGACAGAGCGTGGTGATTGAATGATAGCATTTGGGGCTCCCACTCGGGAGGACCCTCGTTCGTTCCCAGGTCCGGTCATGCAACAGAGGAAACCGGACATTCTTTGACAACACACGAATGTTTGATCTGCGATTTTGGATTAAATTTGCTTTCAGGTTGCACTTAAATGGAGGGAGGTAGCTGTTGCTGCCCATTCAGGAAGCGCGAACGTTGTTTACTAATATTTATTGGTCTTCTCTTTGTGAAACTCGTAATTGAGGAGTTCAAAACTGTAATAAGGGGCCAATAGTTATCTCTAATATTTTTACCAATAATAAAAGTACCTAACTACCGACAACTTAGGTTACTCAGCCAATAGGTGTGTGAAGCAACCCAACATTTATAAAGCTGATATAGCGATTTTTTTTCGATGTATATTTCTTAGCCCATTTCATTGAGATAGTTACGGATTTTGATCATGGTCGGAGTTCGCCAGTGTTCGTCGATTCGAACGCCGGCAATGAAAGAAATTTTCACCATTTAGGACTTCGCTAGCAAGGTAGGATGGATGGATGCTGGTGCTAATCTCCAGATTTTGTATGTATAGATGCTCGTTTGGGCCAACTAGGACCACATTAAGCCTTTGTTCAGCTTGAATTTTGCTGTAGATGTGAATACATCGTGTCACAAGTGCTAATGGGAAACATTCTAAAAGACAAGGGTACAAGTCTTAAGGCGCATTCCCACGATACCTTGTAAAGGGAGACGACGGGACGGGACGGGACGTTATGGGAACAGGGCCGCCTCTGCTAGCGGAGACGAGACGCAGCTACCCATTCTGAGTCGGTAAAGATCACAGGCGTGTGTAGCGGTGCGCTGTTGCCATCGGTTTGCAGCAGCGGTGCGCACCCCTTCTGTTGCTGTAAAGTGCTCTGTGCCAAACGACACTAGGCAACGTGGTGCGAAGGTGGCGGCAATTTAAGCTAGGACTAACCTGCGGCCCGCGGTCGTCCCTACACTTCGGCTAATGAGGTCCCATCTCGTCTCGCCTCTCCTACCAGGAATCGTGGGAATGCGCCTTTAGAGGGAACCTACAGTTTAACGTGGAATCCGAACCACGGAACGTCCTGCAAGAAAAGGAATTTGTTCAATAAAATATTTTTTATACCAGAAAAAGTTTAAGCTTTTTTCGTTGTATTATCCGGGGAGTATGATATAAAACATTATGCGAGTTGTCTTAGACAAATGTTATTTCTTAAAACTTTGTTGCGAAGGTCGCCGGACCGGGCGGGAGTTCTACCTGCGTGTCGCTCCCCAGGGACAAGTCAGGCCTTTGTGTCACAGCGGGCGTTGGGAATGTGACTGAGTGCTTCCTTGTCCACAATAATAATTTTCCCCGGAACGGTAAACCAGAGGGTTGGCTTTGTCCTTAGAACGGAGTTTTTGCTGGAGCGCGAACCTGCAACCATTAGACAATGACTAACGGAACAGAAAAGCCTAGGTCTCTGAACAGTGAAATGGTGATAAATGATCATAGCTCCTACAAGTTGTAAGACTAGAAAACTCTCTGTGTTAAATTGGGGCGAGAGAGCGAAGTTCACGGTTTTTCTTGTTGATGGATGAGAGAATTTACACTTAAAGGATATAAAATAATAAGAAGGAAGGGGTAAATAGACAACTAAGGAAACTGCCACCGAAGTATGGTCTTATGGCAAATAAATTAAAAATTTTAATGAAAAATAAGTTACTGTAAACAGAGGAAATTGAAATGATTATCTACAAGAAAATCGTATCTTTTTTTTCCCTGCTCCTGCTTCTTCTTTCTTCCCTAAAATAATATCTTTATTTTCGTAGCATAGGAATTCCGATAAATTGACAGAAACATTCGTCTTACCGTCGTGATAACCACCGATAATCCTTGAACGGAAAATACCACTTTCTCCCCTCCCCTTTTTTCTTCCGTATACAAAAGTAAATTGTATTTATATTCAGCATATCAATCAGTCTTTCCGCGTCTCTATTTTTTTCTACGCAAAATCACTATAAAATGGAATTTAAACTGTGGTCAGACGAGGTCAGTGAGACTTTAAGCAGAGATTGGACGAAGTGGAGATTGCCTTCGTAACGTAGACGTATAAATCTTTGCAATTTACGTGTGTTTTTGTTTCTGCGGAATATTTTGTTATATTGACACTGAGCAGTGTTTTGGTACTGCTGAGAGGGCAGCAGCTCTTAAGGGTTATTACGCAGCAAGCAGTAGCAGATGGTCAGGAACTGTATTTGGCGGAGGACACACGCCTGGTGTGGTCGAGACACATTGTTTAGACCAGGGGTGGCCAACGGAGGAGGACCAGTGGGCGCTGAAGAGAACTTAAGTGGGCGTTTATGGCCCAAGGAGTGTTAAGGGGGCGTTGGGGACCAACTGCCGCCACCCTGGCTTCCAGTATTGTATCCGCATCAAAGATCTTCATCGTATTCCCACCATCATATGCATCAGAGAGAGGATTTAGCGTAGTCAGCAGTTTATACCAGAAAAGAAACAGATTGTCAGTAATGGAACAAGGCTGTTTCAGATTTCTGATTAATAAGCCATCAGATATCGAAAAATTCGTGTGATTAAACAGATCTTAACTCTCTATCCAATAATAATGTTATTATTTTCATGACATGTATTTATTAATAAAACTATGAATAATACACCAATATCGTAAATATCTTTTAAGTTTAAAAATTGATCCTAGCTTTCCAGTATATGACATAGCGCACTTCACCTAAGAGGGACGCCACCGAAGCACTGTTTGAAAAAGTGTGTTACGACCAAAAAAAATAATAATAATAATTTTGGAGCGTTATGGGTTACATTATTTATTACAAGAAGCGAAATCGGGGTGTTTTTCTTGAAAAGGGGACAGTAAGTTGTTTAAAAAAAATTGGGGTGGTAGCCCAAATAAGGTTAGGAACCTATGGTTTAGACCTTGGAGTGTCTCGTACTGAACGCTGTGTTTAACAGTTTACATTTGTCGTGAATAAATGTGAAATAAGTGTAAATCAAGTGTTGCCAGTGGAAATTACCTGTAGTACGAAATCCTAAAAGTCGGCAACAAAATGGGGAAAATAATGTTCTGAAATTTTTCGTGGCCGAATTCCTGAGTTTATGTGGCCCACAACGTGCAGAATACTAAGGGAAATGACTGTTAAATCTTTCTGCTCCGGACGCTTTAAATCAATTAGACATCCATGCAACCCTACGACAAAGCTATACTACTAGATTGCGGAAATGATTGAGTTGTATCCAACAATGTCATTTGTGCGATGTAACACCGTAGTTCTATATATTTTTATCTTCTTAAATTCCAAACGAAACTGAAGTCCACTTAGCTAAGTGCACACAAGGTAGTAATTTCAGATGATGTAGTGTCGCACTTTCGGGAGCTCTATAACAGCTTCAGAATTGTATCTAGAAGTTAAACTAAATCTTCTGGAAACATTTCGTAATTTTCAATCTCAATATAACCAAAAGGCTTTAAGTGTACACTAGATATATTCGTAAATATGTTTTATTTGTGTTTGGTAACACTTATGATACTGCTACGAAACACTACACCTACTAAAATAGGATCGAGTACGCACGAAAAATGTATATCGTTATTATTAAAATGAATATTTTTCTAAGTTAACGCACAATACTTGAACCATCACTATAATGTGTATGTAACAAGTGCTGTAGACACTTAATATACGGTCAAGGTTTTCTTCAATACACAACTCCTCATTTAAGTTGCATTTTAAAATGCCCTGTACAATATGAGTTTTCTTTTCGTACCCAAGAGGACGCGGGTGCGAATCCCCATCCGGCCATCCAGATTTGTGTTTTGCATGGTTTCCACAACACTCCAGGCAAATGCCGGTATGGTTCCTTCAAAACGCTATAACCGAATTCCTTCCCGTTCTTTGCTCCCAGTTCTTTTCGCCTGTAATGATCTCGATGTCGATGAGCCATAAAGCCAGAATAACGACAAAAACAAAAATGAGCAGTGTTATGCAACTCAACCGTCTCTGGATCCTGCAGCTATTATCCTTCATCTTAATTTGATCGTAGCAAACGTGCGTTGTTTCTTCGATCATGTTCTTCCCATCGTTGTCTACCTTTGCAGTTATTCTATTCATCTGTGAACTGAAATCTATCGTCTGATTCGATCATTGAGATAGTCCAAAATCGAACCATTGTAGAAGGGACGCACTGGTAGGCTTTCCTTTGTGAGTGTAGATGAGTGAGTTTAGCTTGTAATGGGTTGTGTATACAGGGTGTTACAAAAAGGTACGGCCAAACTTTCAGGAAACAATCCTCACACACAAACAAAGAAAATATGTTATGTGGACATGTGTCCGGAAACTCTTACTTTCCATGTTAGAGCTCATTTTATTACTTCTCTTCAAATCACATTAAACATGGAATGGAAACACACAGCAACAGAACGTACCAGCGTGACTTCAAACACTTTGTTACAGGAAATGTCCAAAATGTCCTCCGTTAGCGAGGATACATGCATCCACCCTCCGTCGCATGGAATCCCTGATGCGCTGATACAGCCCTGGAGAATGGCGTATTGTATCAGAGCCGTCCACAATACGAGCACGAAGAGTCTCTACATTTGGTACCGGGGTGGAAGAACATGGGGCCCAATCAAGACATCACAAACAATTCCTGCCCACACGTTCACAGAAAATCTGTGAATCGAGGAAGTACAGTACATACTAACGAAACTAAAATGAGCTCTAACATGGAAAGTAAGCGTTTCCGGACACATGTCCACATAACATATTTTCTTTGTTTGTGTGTGAGGAATGTTTCCTGAAAGTTTGGCCGTACCTTTTTGTAACACCCTGTATAAGGATGAGAGAATGACCCGTCAGTGTGGCACTGAACGATAAGGCGCCACTGGTTTTTAGACGGTTTCCCACAATCATTTGGACCATTGCTGCATAACCAATTTTGGAGAAGGGCCACAATTTCGATTTTAAGTTATCCTGTGGCCCACATAATATTCGCCAATAGTTACAATAGATATTTAAATATAACAAAGATATAGGTAACTCAATTTAATTACAATTAAAAAGTATAAATCATCAATGAGGCCTTTGAACAGTTTAAAAAAAAAATGTAATGAAAAGTAAAAAGGCAATGAGACCTTTGCAGAGGTTTTTAAGCTAGCATGTTGGCTGGCCTGGGGTTAGGCAGTCTTGATTTATGCGAATGTTTGCACGGACTCCAATCTCTGCATACCAGCTATCCTGATTGCCGTTTATACGAGGAGATGATTTTCCGCAGTCACTTAAACGAATGGTGACATGGTCTACAATCTTCGTCTGATAAACAACACATTTCACAACGAAAAGTCAACAGACTTCGAATTGGAGTTGGCCGCTGCAGAGACACACTCGCTTCTTGGGGATACCTGGGAGAACAACCAGATACCTCATGTTCTTGCAGCGAGATCGAAACTACGGTACATTTGTGTCAAGCCCACAACTCGGAATAAATGTATCTCAGTCAAACCTTCAATTAGATACTGGCAAAACCATCGCATTGGCGTAAAAACTACCTTCTATCTGTTGCTGCCATCGACACTAAAAGAAGAAGAAGACAATCAAAAATATACTTATCACACAGAGCTCAAGTTATTTGTTTCGTCTCCACCCCACCACCTCATTTTGATTCATACTAACTACCTATTGAAACAGGTATGTGGTGTGTACAATGAGAGAGAGAGAAGAAAAGGAAGGAAAACGCGTGGTTCCTCATTCTGACACAATCTTCCAAAAATTCTTTAAGCGTCGTCAAGTTTTATGTCGCCATCCGTTTTGTGTTTAAACAGGGCTTTTTACACATAATATGGTGAACAGAAGTTTGCTACCAGTATCTCACATACCGGGATACCCAAACGACAAGTGAAGAAAATTTTATCTTCCACAGGGTCTCGAACCAGCTAGTGAGTACCAGACGTTTCCATCCGTCTTAGCTCGAGGTGGGTTTGTTCCATTTTACCTACTTGTTTACTATTAACCATTGCTGAATTGCTCTCATTGTGCCAGTGCGAGAGTCGTAGTTTATTTTTTATTGGATCTTTGTGGCTCGTTGGCGTTGAGAGTCGGGAGAGAAATGTGGGCAAGGAACGGGGAGCAAATATTTTGGAGCAACCATCCATCCCGCCTTGAAAACCAAAGAGAATCTAAATATAGGTGGCAGAGCTGAGACCGAGCTCGTGTC
Source organism: Vandiemenella viatica (assembly GCA_031002005.1). Lineage (NCBI taxonomy): Eukaryota > Metazoa > Arthropoda > Insecta > Orthoptera > Morabidae > Vandiemenella > Vandiemenella viatica. The sequence goes on from CM061914.1 coordinate 91,859,240, forward strand.
CTCTGAGGTTGTCAGTGCATCGTGGGGCAGTTTTGAGTGTGGTGTGTGTGTCCGCCCCCGCCGGCTTGTTAAGTCTGGTCACGCCCCAGCAGCTGGAGCCCCGCTACGGTAATTACAGCGAGACGGAACCGCACGGCAACACGTGCGTGCGCGCAAACACTCGACGCAGGGGACCGCAAAACAAACCTCCCCCCCACCGTCGCGTCGGCTCCTCTTTCCGACCTCGCGGCTACTCGCCTCAGACCCTGCTTCTTTCTTTCGCTCCTTTGCTTCCGGGAGAGCACGACGACGGACGGGTAAAAAGAAGACTTGCGGACCGCTGACAAGGCGTCCCGCGTCATTCCACACTCCCGCTCGGTAAGCACTGGAGCGGAAACTAGACGAAATTTACGGCTTTCAATGGCTATAGAAGCTGCTTTTTTTCCCCTTTACTCGGATGTTGAGAATATTTTGTTGCTGTTTAAATGCAGCAATGGCCTCCGGGTATCTACTACGCCAAATTTCTATTTACTCCTGACTGAATTTCTATTTACTCCTGACTGCATATCCTGGTGTTCAAGGAATACAAACAATAAGAACATTCAATCGTGAGCAAATTGAAAGTCAGCCCTGAAGATACCTGGAGGATGCTGCCGAAACGTTTCCGGAGTTAACTTCAACGAAACAAGTTAGACTAAATTTATCACAACTGTATGCGCTATAAATGCACTGTCCTCCATCTGTTATCGCAGATGGAGTACCCTTTGTTCTAGATCGTTACAATCATTTCGTTACTGAGATGCCTGGTGGCTCAGTGGTTTAGGCGTCTGTCTGGAGTTCAAAAGGACCCCCATTCGAATCCCTGTCTTGGCGGAGATTTTCAAAGGCCCGACGTTCACCTCTGTCACAGTTTGCTGTGTAATGTGAAGTACACCAGAAAGCTTCCGTGGTTCGGATTCCATGTTAAACTGTAGGTCCCCTTTACCCGGTAGGATTACTGGGATGGGTTATGCTAGCCACAACAGAGGTGCCTGCGTGGCAGATCGATTCTTTGTCAGTCGGCGGCCGAACCTTACGGAGATATCCTCATAAATATGCCAAACGCATTATCATATTATTATTTCATGATTGTAACATGATTCTGATGACTTTCTGTGGCAAACCGTGCTTTGGCTGACAGTATTTTATGATGGTATTACTGTAAGCCAAATGTGAGGATGACATGAAAGTGGAAAGTTATACTCTATTGGCCGTTTTTTGAGCATTAGCTGAGTTAAAGGTCAACCGACGATGATGTAAGAATTGACTTCGGAAGAAAGAGCAGTTAAACGATTTTTAATGCAATGGTTCGAGACTGTGTTGCGCCGAACATCGGATAGATGATCGCAGACATAATATTAAAGCTATGAATTATAAAGCTCTCATAAGAAAAAATCAATAAAAATCGTTTGCATTAAACGAATACAACACACGTACTCTATAAGGCTTTTAGAGAGTATAAGCCGCATACTTAAGGATCGTCCATAAACCACGTAGCTCTATTTTGGCCTCCTGTGAATCCCCCTCTCCCCACGTAGCCCGACGTGGCTTATGCATCTACTCCCCCCCCCTTTCCCCCGCACGTAGCATTTAGCTTTTTCCCCTATTGATTCAAGAAGATATTTTGTGCTGTTTTCTCTTGTCAGACTATTGTAAATTACATACGGAGAGAGTTAAATGACAGAAATGAATATTCACATGCTGTTATGTGTTCTGTACCTTATTTTAACTGTGACAAATAATACGATTAAGAAGCTACGTGACTTGGATTGGAAACCTCCCCCTCCCCCCCGTCCCACGTAGCTCAGGGTAGCTTTCCAGCCAACCCCTCCCCCCCTAGATGGAGCCATGTAGTTTATGCACGCTCCCAGATAAACCAAGTCTTCTAAAAGGCTTGAATATTTCAACTACCGGGAAAACACCTAGTATTTTCAGGTATGAGGGTATCACTGAATTGTTACTATAATAAAATAAATTTCCAGTTGACGTCATAGAGAGTGGTGTTGCTTTAAGTATTAAATTAATGTCTGTCTTATGAAGTCTTGTTGCAAGTATAGTCAAAGGACCGCGTGACGTGTCGATAAGAATTGTTAGAGTTGGTTAATAAGATACACTTAGCTTTATATAAGTTAGACATAGAATTATTTTTGATATTTTACCGGTCCTCGTGTTCAGAAAGTTGAGAAACGCTGTGTTAAAGATTTGCTTGAAAGTAACGGGTACAGTTAGTTCCATCGCCTCGTCTACAGTACCCGCTTTACTGAATTTTGTCTTTCGGAAGCTCTCACTTTTATACTACGTGCATCGTATCATGGTGCATTTTCTATAATATTATTTCAACACAGTCGCTTTTAAAGACTATCGTCCGCATAAAATAACTTAGCCTGTTCGTAAATAAAAAGCTGTTGGAGTAATACACTAATCTTTGTAACGGTATGTAATGATTTGTAACAGATACGAGACCTTATTAAATGTTTTGAGGTTACTAGGCTCGCGTGTACCCAAAAGTAACTACTCCTTGCTACATAACAAACAGGTTTTTACTACTTCTTCATGCATTGCATCATTAAGAGCTGTTGAAGAACCTGTTCTCTTACGCCTTACATAAAAAATATTAACCTATTTCGCAATGAAATTTGCACATTTTGTTGTAACTGGTCGTATTAAGCTTTGTCCGTTAAGTACTTTTGTACCAATGTGGTTCTATATATCGGGAAAAAGTGGGCTATACTGATGACGGGAAAAGTCAGGTAAAATGATGTTGCTTGGTATTAGTATTGCACCACCTGTCAATCCGCTCTCGGAAGGGACCAGAACTTGTTTGTTATGTGCTGTGCTCTGTTAGAATATCAATCACTATACAGGTACCGCTAACGCATAATAAGACACCTTTTCTATTATACATATCAGCGTTCGCATTCAACATACAAGTACCTTCGCCACAAACGTGGTGTTGCGACTTCTAACGGTTAACTTATTTATCTGTGAAAACTATGAACTAATTTCTGCATTTTCTGTAACACAGCACCCTTGTTTCACAGGAAAGAATCGTAAATGTTAATGCAAAACTGTTTATATAACTGCAGTTTTGGATTATCACAACCTCGTTTTCGATGTCTGACCACACAATATTTTTTCATTTATTGGCTTTCAGTGTCGTAGAGTCCCCATCTAGGCATCCAGATTTGAGTTTTCCTTGGTTCCCCAAATCACTGCAGGTGAATGCCGGGATGCTTCCTTTAAAAAGGCCATGGCCGAATTCCTCCCTGTTCCTTGCCACCATACTTTCCCGTCTCTATTGACTTCGATGTCGACTAGTCATAAGCTATTTTTTTTTTTTTAAATAGAAATATAATCTGACTTGGCGTTCGGGAGGACGCGGGTTCGAATCTCCTTCCGGGAATCCAAATTTGGGTTTTCCATGGTTCCCCCAAATCACTCCAGGTGAATGCCGGGATGTTCTTTCAAAAAGGTCATAGCCGAATTCCTTCCCGTTTCTTGCCCCAGTCCCATCTTGCCTTTAAAGAACTCTGCGTCAACTAGGCGTAAAGCCATAAAAAAAAGAACCAAGTAAGCCACAGAAATTTTCCTTTTCACAAAGAAATGTTTGTATCCGCTGAATATAAATGGAAGTTCCTGCTGATTTAGCAGTGGAACTAGTGATAAAACCCGCGCTATTTCGCCTATCATGTTATGGGCGGAAACTATTGACTCCATTCGTCACTCAGATTGATAAGAGTTGTTCGTGTAGACATTGTGTGCGTTGGATGCTCTCTCAGCGTTATATTTATTTCACGATACTTTGTAGGAGTTAAGAGATGATTGCCAAGTGCCAGTTTCTAGTAGCTCCGTAGGGGACTGTGGCAGCTGCCCAATGGGCGGTAGAATGACTAGCGAAAAGTGAAATTAGGATAATCTTTTTGCTGGTGTCAAGCTTCTGGGGCCCAGGTAAGGTTCGATAAGGCAACCTTGGGAGAAGCTCGTTGTGCAAGTGAGAAATGTAGAAATTAGCCGTGACGTGATCCTTCTGCAGTCCCCTTCTGTTCTTCATCCGCTTTCTCTCCTAGTCATTTTGGGTGCTGCACCGTGAAGCCACTGTTATAATTGCCCGCTTTGTTGGAATGAAGCGATGAACTCACCAACCAAGTTCCAGTATACTGACGATGAAAATATCGAGTCTGGTTTACGATTTGAGACGCCTAATTTCTAGAGTTTGAGTTCCGTAGGGAACAGTCAGCGGAGGTTTTTAGAGCTTTATGGTGAGTGCGGATCAGAATATCGCTGGTTCGAATCCTCGGTGGATGAGCGGTAACGCTCTGGCCTCACATGCGGAAGGACGAACGCTGGTGCAAATGCCCGTCCGGCCATCTGATTTCGGTTTCCCGTGGTTTTCCGAAATCACTCCAGGCGAGAGTGGCGATGGTTCCTTCAAAATGCATTGGCCTAATCCCTTCCCGTCCCTTGTGCCATGTCTTCTCCCGCCTCAAATGACCTCGACGTTTATGAGACGTATAACTATAAGAAGAAGAGAAAAGATTAGAATCGAGTTTTGTATTGTGATGTTCAGATTCTCTTAGAAATCTTACTTCGTTTCTCCGAAGTAGACTGTAGCTCTTTCCTTTCACTGCTGAGATCCCATATAAAATTGTTGGTCCCTTTTACCTGGTTGCATGATCAGCTTAGGTTACGAGGTCAGGAAAGAGGTGGATTGAGCGGCCAGTTGAAGCAGTCACAATTATTCGACATTATGATGGAATCCATATCTCCAGCTCCTAACTTATAAAGCCACTTAATATGTAATATCATTAGTGCACATGATTGATCTTTCAATCATGTTACCGAGCGTGGTGGTTGAACGGTTAACGTTCTGGCCTCGTATTCGGGAGGACTTGGGTTCGAAACCCCGTCCGGTCATCAAGATTTAGCTTTTCTATGATTTCCCTAAATCACTTCAGGCGAATGGCAGGATGGTTCCTTCAAAAGGCCATGGCTGAATTCATTCCCGTTCCTTGTTCCCAGTCCTTTTCCACTTCTGAAGACCTCGACTTCGGCGAGGCGTAAAGCAACAAAGAAAACAGTACGAGGAACAATATGTTACAATCTTTACGTATGGTAACTAACAATTATACACATTCCATGTATTTAACTATATGTACTTCCATAGAAATTTCTACAACTAACCATATGTTTTTATATACGAGCTACCTCGTAAATCTTCTGTTTTGCTGGTAAGGCGGAGCCACTTGTAATAAGTTGTATCGTCTTGGGAATCCTAAAAATAGAGAATCTGAATTTTCTAGATCGCCGCATTCACGGTGTGGCTAGTCTCTATGCGTGTTTCTGGCAACGATCAAGATATAACCTTAACCGAGCGTTAGTAATAGAAACTTTCTTGTCAGACTGTAGCCTTCTTACGATGATCCCATAGGAACAGTTGGGAACACGTCGGAATAATGACGGCCTCTTATTTAATACGATTCTTTTTTTTTTCTTTTTTTTTTATGGCGCTTATGCCATTCACCCAGCACTCCTCAATATATCATTTGATTATCATTTATTTACTGGTGTGGTTTCCAGTATTTATTTGATTATTCAGATGTATGACAACACACTTGCCTCACACTTAACACCCATGCCACCGGCAACCCTTACCACGTTGAGCTAACACACTTGCACCCACGTACCGAGGTCAGCTATACAAGTCCTGAAATGTCAGGCTCCAATGCCTTCTGAGGTTCCTGTTTGCCTAGTGAAGAAAATCGCTGTACAGTACACGTCTGTACCAAACTACACAGACGGAAAAAAAAATCCCAACACCAAGAAAGACTTGTGTTAGATAAACGAAATTTGGTAGGCGTGTTTATACATCTGAAAGATGACATCGATTCAAATTTCGCGCTTCGCGCATAAGTGTGGCGCTAGTAGCACTACTCAGAGCTTGCAAATCAGGTTTGCTTTAAATACGCGCTGTAAAGTTTGTGAACGTTATTTACCGCTGAGATTTGACATAGTGAGTTGATGTTAGCCAAGAATGCCTTTAAGAAGACGAAGAAGCCATTATCAACAGCTCACCGAGTTTGAACGAGGTCGTGTAATAGGGCTACGAGAAGGTGGATTTTCTTTTCGCGATATTGCAGAAATACTTGGCCGGAATGTATCCACTGTGCATGATTGTTGGGTGCAGTGGTCAAGGGATGGTACTGCCTCAAGAAGACCGGGTTCCGGGAGGCCACGTGGCACTACTGAGAGGGAAGACCGCCGTATTCGGCGTACAGCTGTGGCGCATCGTACTGCGTCTGCGGCAGAAATTCGAGCTGCAGTTGGTACCACAGTGACACAACGAACTGTTAGAAATCGGTTACTTCAAGGACAGCTCCGAGCCAGGCGCCCTGTAGCGTGCATTCCACTGACTACAAGCCATCGCCGTTTGCGACTCCAGTGGTGTCAAGCCAGAGCTCATTGGAGGACGGAGTGGAGATCTGTTTGTGTTTTCTGATGAAAGCAGGTTCTGCCTTGGTGCCAGTGATGGCCGAGTGTTGGTCAGAAGGAGGCCAGGGGAACGCCTGCAACCAAACTGTCTGCGGCCTAGACACACTGGACCTACACCTGGAGTCATGGTCTGGGGAGCAATTTCCTATGACAGCAGGAGCACTCTTGTGGTTATACCAAACACACTGACTGCAAATTTGTACGTCAGTCTGGTAATTCAACCTGTAGTGCTGCCATTCATGAACAGCATTCAAGGGGGAGTTTTTCAACAGGATAACGCTCGCCCTCATACCGCTGTTGTCTCGCAACGTGCTCTACAGAGTGTCGACATGTTACCTTGGCCTGCGAGATCACCAGATCTGTCTCCAATTGAACACGTATGGGATATCATTGGACGACAACTCCAGCATCATCCACAGCCAGCACTGACCGTCCCAGTATTGACAGCACAAGTACAACAAGCATGGAACTCCATACCACAAAGTGACATTCGAAACCTGTATGACACAATGCATTCACGTTTGCAGGCTTGCATTCAAAATTCTGGAGGTTACACCGGCTATTAATTTAACAGTATTTCACATTTGAAATGCATTTTCTTGAGCTTAAATTAACCTGTGATCTTGAAAATTTAATCAATTAAACATGTTAACTTGACAAATGCATTGTCCAAATTTCATTACTCTACAATAATTTTTTCTTGGTGTTGGGATTTTTTTTTCCGTCTGTGTATAACCGAGTTCGTGGCTAGTTTATCCACTTCCTCATTCCCTGCTTCACCAGTGTCGAACTTGGACCACAGCAGGATCAGGTTCATTCGGTTGATCTGGTCCACCACTTCAATGATAAGACTACATTGTTGGTTCGTGATGGTTTTACACTAATGCCAGGACTATCAGGGAATCAGAATAACATTAGTTTGTTGTCACAGTTCTGCGGAATACTTTAAACCTTTCCAAAATGCTGTGACTTGTGCAGTAAGATGATTCAGTTAGCAGTTTACAGTTAAGTAGGTGGATCTACCATTCAGCTTGTAGCAGCTGTACCTATTCCCCCCCCCCCCTATCGTTTGGTCCACTAAGGGCCACGTGAAATTCAGCTGCCTTACTACTCAGGCAGCTTAGTATGAATCATGAGAACGAAAGAGACTGGAAGCCCAGCCGGCTAGAACCAGACTTGTTAGGTATGGAGCATTTAACCTGATAGTGTTGCCAGCTATCCGTAAAACATGTAACTTGCGTTCTGTATGATGTGTGTATTTTGTTTTTGAAGTGTGCAGTTTATGAGCAGGATATTGGGGACAAGAATCAAGTGCCTGAAAAAAAAGTAGAGAATCATAAGAGGCAAGCATCAAGTAAAAAGGTGTGAGACAATGTTGTAGTCTATCCCGCTAATATTCAACTTGTATGTTTAGGAAGCAATACAGAAAGAAAAAGAAAAATTTCCATGTATTCAGGGAGAAAAAAAACAGTATTCTGCGATTTGCTGAGAATATTGAGAAATTACTGAATGGCATGAAAAAAATACTGAAGGAAGATTTTGTACTAAATACAAATCAAAACAAAACTTAAGTGATGAAATGTAACAGAAATGATACCAATACTAGTAGATTAAATATAAAAATAGGATCGAATGCATTTGGAGAAGTAAGTGAATTCTGTTACAACCGATGACAGAAGCAGGAATGATGTTACAAGCAGAATAGCACTAGCAAAAAAGAGCCGCCATGAAAAAGAGAATATCTTTTAGTTTCAAATATTGATCCAGGAATTAGGAAAAAACTTTTTAAAACTCTGTGTATGGAGCAGAGCACTTTACGGTAGCAAAACATGGGCTTTATGAATATCGGAAAGAAGGAAAATTGAAGCATTTGAAATGTGATGCTACAGAGGAATGCTGACAATTAAGTGGACAGGCAAAGTAAGAAATGAACGAGTTTTGGAAATGATGGGTGAGGAAAGAAGTTTGTGGGAGAAGCTTATAGAAAGAACAGACAGGCTCGTAGGCTATATTTTGAGACATGCTGGATTGGTTAATTTGCTAGTGAACGGAACAGTCGAAGGTAAGAGCTGTAGAGAAAGACAGAGCTTAGAATACATGAAGCAGATGACTGAGGACGTAGGTTGTAAGCGATATGTAGAGATGAAGAGGTTAGCACGAGGCAGGAAGGGATGGAGGATTGCATCAAACCAGTCAAAAAACTGACGACAGCAAAAAAAAAAAAAAACCGTAAGCTTTAAAATGACACTTCATTCATACATTTCGGTGAGTTATCAAGGTAGATAATGGCTTGTGAAAAAAAAAAACACCTTAGAGCGTGTCCGTTAATTACGTGAGGTGAAATAGGGGGTGGGGGGTCCTCCATCAAAATCTCACGTCATTTTAGAGGGGGGGGGGGGTCCGACCAAATCTCACGAGAGGGAGGGGTGGGGGGGTCCGGAATTCCGGAAAAACACCTCACGTAATTAATGGACGCCCCCTTATGGAAATAATATATATGACTATACTTGTCGTGGCTATGAAGCATCTGTACACTCGCATTGTGGTTCACCTTTCCAGTAGTATCGTCCCGCGAACTGGTATTTGCACCTGCAGCCTTTGCGGGCGTGTTTTTCTTTTGGTGCAGGTGTCGGGAAGGTCGCCGTAATGCGATGTGAGACCGTGGTTTGTAACGAGTACTCCGCCGCTGTGACGTTTGCGCGCAGACACAGTATCCGGCGCGAGCGGCAGACTCGCACGGTGCATGCATGCGCGCCCGGCTGAGTCAGACGTGATGTCAGCGCCGCAGACAGGTTCTGCGGCCTCGATACCCACGCACCACCTGACCTGTGATGACGCGCGGGAACCGTTGCTGTGCTTGCGGAGCCGCGTCATTCCGGGTAGAGTATGGAATTAAGTAGGAGGGCCGCTGTCACAACTTTCACACTCTTTGTCGAAAATGGCGACATCTATTGATGAATTATAGCAGTCTGGTGGCCAGTGCTTAGAACGTCTCTGACTGGTGATCGAAGGCCTCCCCACCCTTTCTCGAATCCCTGTCTTGGCGACGATTTTCGAACACTCGTAACCACATTTTCACCTCTGGCACAGTTTGCTGTGAAGTACGACAAAAAGCTTCCGTCGATCCGATTCCACTTTAGGGGGCACCCATAAATTACGTGAGGAGTTTTTTCGGATTTCCGGAACGCCCCTCCCCCCTTTTTCTGGTGAGACTTCGTGAGATCTGGTCCGACCCCCTCCCCCTCTTGTGAGATCTGGTCCGAGAGACCCCCCTCCCCCCATAGAAGTCGCCCTCGCAACTTTTTGAGACCTTTTTTTACTCCATCCCCCCCCCCTAAAATCGACTTTCACGCCATTCGTAGACTTTTTTTTCTTTTAGCTCGACAGTCCAAAAAAATTTCCAAAACCTCACGTGAGATTTCCGTTGACGCCCCTCCCCTTTGGTTAGATTTGATGAGATTTCGCCGGACCCCTCCCCCCCCTATTTCACTTCACGTAATTTATGGACGCCCCCTTAAGCTGTAGGTCCCCGTTACCTGGTAGGATTACCGGGTTAGCCAAGGAGGAAAGGAACTGGTCACCCTGCTTCCAGCACCAGACTAAGTTAACAACCTTCGGGAGGATCCAACCAACCTTCGTGACGACGACCTTGATTAGCTCAGTTATGAATTACTTCCGTTGATTCAGCGCTCGTTAGTAAATTTTTTGCCTTGGATGATCTGTAAAAAGAAATATTAGGGACACAACAAACTATTCTGGTTTTTCTCAACAAACAATAATGGATTGTCAAGGGAAGAAAGTAAAAGACGATGTTATAGTTCTTGATCAACATTTAAACCATTTCATCGTTTAGGGGATTAGTGTACGTACATATGTGACAGAAAATTTAGATTTGTGTGCTAACGGCATACACAAGAGAAACACATACACTTAAAAAAAAACGCGTATATATATATACACACACACACATACACACTCTCACTCTCTCTCTCTCTCTCCCTCTCTCTTTCTTTTCCGCTATATTTGAATACTTACTAGAAAAGTTTCATGTAAAGCAGCATGAATTTAATTGTTACAAGTTGTTAGTTTGTTATCCCAAGAAACAAAACGATAGTGTAGCTGATTACATTTGCAGAGCAAACTATTCAGACCCGTAATAGTAGCTTGTACAAAACGTCAATTTTTTTCAATAAATATCAATTAATTTTTATTTTTAAAGCTATCCTGATGAAAAAAAATCCAGTTTTACTGGTTAATTTCAGAGGGCTGCTTCGGAGAATACTGACAATAACTTTTAAATTCTATTTTGTCTATAATATCCTTTTTCGATTAGGAATAATAAGGAAGGGATACGGTCTATTTTCACGATTATCACTATTTTTATACGATCCCTTTCCTTTATGACGCATCTTTCCGAACACGTCAATATTGGCCTAATTCCTGTGTATGTATCTATGTAAGTTAGAGCCAATTACGTCCACATTAAGCCTTCGTTTTGCTTGAGTTTATTTGGATGTATACACATCTCGACTAGCGTTGTTAATTCTAGAGGAGACCTACAGTTTAATGTGGAATCCGAGCCACGGAAAGGTTCTGGCGTACTTCATATTACACTGCTAGCTGTGTCAGGGTTAAGGGCTTACGAAAATTCCCGTCGAGACGGGGATTCGAACCGGAGACTCTTTGATCTTGAGTCAGACGCCTTAACCATTGAGCCACCAGATCCTATGTATAATTCACTTGTTCAGTGACTCCACCTCCCTCTTCCAACTGAAGAATCCTTGACCTCTTATGCATCTATCGTTTATTTCCTTTATGATTCTCCCATTTTTTTCTGTAACAATTCCAAATGCTCAAATAGTCTACAACTTTGGTTACTATCTCCATATACAAACTCAACACCTGTCGTTTCCTTCGCTTTGTTTTGCTTAGAAGTGCCGTAAATTCATATTTTCTTGCAATTCTGTCTCACGATTTCACCATACCTTCACCACGCTAATGACCTAGACGTTGACGCGCCCCAAGGCTTCCCTCCTTACCCTCCCCCCTAAAAAAACCAACAACCACAACATATTTTCACATATTCAGCAAGCTACCATATTTTTTCACCTTGACTATAAAATATGAGCCAGAAATTTAGGTTATTTCTTATATTTCAACACGCCATCCCAACGGCAAGAAAATAGAAAGGTAAAGCAATTAATGTTGTAGCGTCTAGTCTGTCTCGGGATGCCTTCCGTTGCCGGCGAGTTCTTGAAAGGCGGTCTTGTGTTCCCTCTCGCAATTAGGTCTGCCGCCGAGAAGCAAATGATGGCCCTCGCCTGCCACACCACTAAATATCCGCGGGCCTGCCTGGTGATTAGTCTCCCCCGCTAATTCCGGGCTCTTGTTACACCCACATTACTCAACCGCGAAACTTCGTTTGCATTGTCAGATGAAACTCTGAGCAGTAATTCACGAAGACTTTTTGTTTATTTTACCTTAAGCGCTACGTGGCACTATACAGCCATCAAATAAGCAAGACTTTGTACAAGAAAAGTATACATTTATCGAAAAATGCAAATTTTACAGCAGATCGAGTAACAAAGCTCATCATATAAGAGACAATTTATATTCATTTTGGTTGTTTACGTGGTTCAGACAGCACATACTGGTCGAAAAATGAATTCCGAGACTTTTGTCATGGCTGACTTAAGAATGTAGGGCTGTATGTTTCACATCGGCACATGAAAGAACTAGATGGTTTACATCACCTATTTCAGATTTGTTACGATCACGGATATCCGTATTTTCTTAGGTTTAAGCAATGCAGATAGATGCTGTGGAAATATTCCGTGTTTAAATTTAATTCTAACCGTTGTAGTAATATCTATTACTCTAGGTTGCAGGAAACTGAAAACCTAGTACGTACGAACAGTTGTAGAAAGTACTGTTAAGTTAGCATCCTTTCTTAAATGTAGCAAATTTTTTGTTTGTTATGGTTGGATAACTGATGCTGTCACTTGCTGGTCCCCCATCAACTGTCTTGCTTGTTGTGTAGTCAGCTAAATAACAACTCGACAACAAAAGTATCTCTTCAGGTTATCAAAGGTTAAGTAACTTGCATGCACATCAGACTTTAATCTACTAACATTTAAAAAAAATTAGTTTATAAATAAATTAAAAATAAAAGAGAAATGCAGACTTCATCTCCGGATGTATCACATAGTAACAATGTAACATCTGATTATCAAAGCAAGCCTGTAGTCTGTTAACATTTCATTCGGTGACTTTCCAGACTTTTAAAACATTAATGAATCGAATGCAAGGATGTTACACACTCAAAATGAGCCAGATAGATGGATCTCGTGCCTTATGGTACGCAGATGTCATTTACTATCTTTTCAGATGGCTTTACGCATCGTCGAAGTGACATCTATAAGCGAATTTGTGTCTATGTATCTTGTACCTAGTGTTTTTCGACGCGTAAACACAATGACTTCAAGTCACAAGCATGCGCGCCTCTATCAGTATGAAGGGTACCTAAGATATAGAGATAATTAAATGATGGAAATAAATATCCACAAGCCGCTGTGTAATCTTTATCCTATGTCCACTGTGACAAATAAAACGAATGAAAAGCTACGCAGCTTGGCTCAGACCCCTCCCACGTAGCCTAGCATTATTTCCTACCCAACACCTTTCCCCCTTCCCCTGTAACCGAGATACATAGTTTATGGACGCTGAAGAACTCTCGCGATTGCACCACGAACAGCTTAATCATCCGTCGTAGTTAGTACACTAGCTCTGCGGGAGGGAGTCTGATGAAATCAGTGTCGGCTGCTACTTCTCAGTGCTCTAGTTGGCCAGTCCTGTGTTACTCCTGGCCGCTTTGTCCACCGTATCGGGCGTGATAGGGACCTCCACTGTAGGCGGGAGCGCCCGTCAGCTTCCTTCCTTATCTCTGTCGCCCACATCTTGGCACCTGCTGTGCGCAATTGTGGTGGGCGTATCTGGAGGTGTGTTGAAATGACTGTCTCTTCAGAGAAAGACGACTCACAGAGATTAACTAACTGCAACTCGCGAGGTAGCAGAGATCTCGTCACGTCGCCAGGGATCTGCTACATGAATGGTCTTTCTTTCTTATCAAGCTGTCGGATAACTAGGCGGTTTAACATGGCGTTTCCACACAATATTTCGGCAATCCACCACTCTGTCGCCATTTTCACCACAATTGGACCGCCGATATATCATGCGCAAACACTTTTTTCACTCTGCTTGCTTGTAGAGAGCATTATTGTCCGGAAAGTAGTACCCGTTTGCGCCGTGTAAAGCACTGGCGTCTTATGTAAGTACAATTCAAGCTCAGATAGTTTCAGGAGACTATCTGCTTACTGCTATGTTCCCCCATTATGCATTTCTTGTTTCTGGGAGTGTTTAGAATATCTAAATAGATTGATAGCTTGAAGACTGTGAAGTGGGGTCTATTACTCGATTCGGCAACGCAAGAAATGTGTGACGAGTTAATATTCACCCCATAACCAAGGTTTGTGGAGATGAATAGACGATGGTGTCGAAATTTTAACTCGGGAGAGAGGATATAAAGAGCGAAAGGTCATTGTAGACGACTTGCTGAATTCACTTGAAGAATTCATAAAGAACGATCAGCGAATCACTCTGGATGAATCATTGTTAATATTTAAAGTTGGGAAAGAGTTTGTTCTTATATAGTATTCTTTTCCTTTCACATGAGAAACTGATCTGTTTCGTATGCTGATTCGTATCCTGATTCGTAGCTTTCGTTTTTGAATTGTTCCTCTGGTTTAAATTTCTTCTGTACGGTGCACAGATCTTTGCATCAATTCCTTAGAAACACATCAGAATTTAGATGGCGTTAGAGATGCTATATATATATATATTTTATATATATATATATAAAATTACAGATTAGTTCCTACAACGGAATACATTGGTTTAGTTTGTGCTGCTACGAATAAAAAACAACTAGCGGGATAATGGTCTGATATTCATAGAAATTTTAATAATACTTGTTGTTCGCATTATTACGATGGATGTTCGGTAACGCTCTGTCCTCGCATTCGGTAGGACGCGGGCTCAAATCCCCATCCGGCCATCGAGATTTCGGTTTTCCATGATTTCCCCCAAATCACTCCAGGTGCATGTCGGGATGATTCCTTCAAAAGGCCATGTCAGAATTTCTTCCCGTTCCTTGCTGCCAGTCCTCTCTATTGATCTCGACTTCGACGAGCGTAAAGTAAAAAAAAAAAAAGTATTACTCTCACTTGCTATGCGGATTATTTCTTGTGCTTTTGAATCTATATTCTTTGAGGAATTTTCATGTATAATTCAGGAAAATTATCCTAATCCTGGTTACTAGACAAGGACTCTCCCAATTACAGGATCTAAGAAATGATTCCGTTTCTAGGGGATACATTCCATGCTATTCCGCCATGTTTAATTGGAGAAGGGAGATCTTATGTCGCTTATATGGTTACCGAAAACCTCTATAAACCAAAATACGGACGGACCATTGAAGCTCCTCGTATCCAGCGCGTCGGTGTCTTAACGTTCACAGTAAAACCAGTACGTGACGTTGGTACATTACTCAATTCGTCACCTAGCACTGCTATAAAGTAGATCGGAGGAGATTATTGTCCTGAGGTATTTTATCTCCGAGGCACATTACTCAAGGAACCTCTAATTGTTTGGTCGGCTTCAATCTCAATTATTTGGCTGCCTGGTATCCACGGAGAAAGACAGCGTTGGTTCAGCAGGTGTTATTTTTTGTGCCGCGCCTTGTCGCCGTGCCCTCCATGACAGGCCATTACTCTGCGGATCAGAGCACTGCAATATTTTACTGCGACGACCATGTGCGCTTCTAGCAAAGTGGCGCAAGAAATATCTTTGCACTGTTATTTACAGTAGAATACATATTCGTGAGCAGTGGGTGTCACCAATATCAAATTTGTGTTGTAAATCGGAATTGCCCAGCACAGATATGAGTAGTGAACGTTTTGCTGTGGTAATTTAAGTGGACAGACAAAGTAAGAAATGAAGGAGTTTTGGAAATGATGTGTGAGGAAAGAAGTTTGTGGAAGAATCTTACAGAACGAAGAGACAGGCTGGTAGGTCATATTTTGACACATGCGGGATTGGTTACATTGCTGTTGGAGGGAACAGTCGAAGGTAAGAACTGCAGAGGAAGACAGAGATTAGAATATATGAAGCAGATAATTGAGGAAGTGGGTTGTAAGGGATATGTAGAGATGAAGAGGTTAGCACAGGATAGGAAGGGATGGAGGATTGCATCAAACCAGTCGAAAGACTGACGACAGCAAACAAAAAAAAAAAAAAAAAAAAAAGAACAAAAAAAAAAAAAAAAAAAAAAAAATCACTGCAACTTGAAGTCATATGCAGTATTTCAGGGAGAATCGGGGCAAAAAAGTGGGGTTTTACAGTAATAAAAAAATATAGTAAAAATTTTTTTCGTTCTTACAAAGTTCGTCCGCTTACATTTAATCCTTGATAATTGAACGTACGTTTAATTTTACAACTCGCACTGTCGTACCATAAAGTTGGTGCTTTCCCCGGAAGTAAACATAAATTATATTGTAACGATGTTGAGCTTATAGGTTATTATGATGAAATTTATATTTTTAGTGAATCAGATAATGTAGATTGTAAACTTGGAAAAACAAAAATTGCTGTGAAAATTAAAGGTGGAATGAATGATTATAGGAAAACGTTTTGGTAGGCAATGTTTGGAGCGTTACCTTCACCATTACGCATTAACCATACTCCCGGCGACTGCTAATGGCTAATATTTTAAGTCAGAACTTTCGCATTGCAGATATAAAATTTTTTAAGAAATTTACCGCCTTTGAAGTCTAATGCCCAAGAATAACAAAACACAAACTTTCATTAAACAGACTATCGCATTATTATGTAATAAAACGGATTTTTGTGAAGAAAAGAAGATATTTTTCCCAAAGTAAAGAAACAATAATTACCAGAATAAATATTTGTGTGAGGTAATTCACATTGTTGCGCTACTAAGTTTTTGTAATTTCCAAAATACTTTGATCAACGGAGAGGCTGTTGTTGCTTGATATTTTGTTGAAGCTAATTATGACATTAATACAGTGCCAAGTAGAACCTGTAAAGAGTGATGAATTGCCTTTTTGATAGACTTTACCATATTAAATGATCGAGGCAAATTCATTAACAAAATTCTTCCTCAATTTGATTTCCTTTTCAGTCCCACAAGGTTTTAACTTTTCTACCGAGTGGGGCGGTGTAACGGTTAGCGTTCTCGCCTCGCATTCGGGAGGACTTGGGTTCGAAACCCCGTCCGGGCATCCAGATTTGGGTTTTCCATGGTTTCCCCAAATCACTCCAGGCAAATGCCGGGATGCTTCCTTCAAAAGGCCATGGCCGAATTCCTTCCCATTCCTTGCCCCCATCCTTGCCCCCCATCCTTTCCCGTCTCTAAAAGACCTCGATGTTAAAAAAGAGACGTAAAGCAGTTAAAAAAAATTTTTTTAACTTTTCTGTGGCATTATTCCTGTCTGCTCCTCTGGGAAACGACTGTATCGCAAGCAAGTTGACAGAAATTTACTCGATTTGCTGAGAGGTGGAGGCGCTCAGTTCATCCCTTTAAATACATCGTCCTTAGACAACTTAGCTCCATTCCAAGGTAAATAACAAAAGGGTTCTTCGACTCTTCTTATTTTCCCGGTAAGCTAACGGTTTGATCGGGTACAGGTGCAGCGGAAGTGTCCCGTTGGTGTGGCTATTACAGAAAAACTTAAGAGGTGCGAAAATGTGAGGCGTCTCCCACGACGTGTGTTTGGACAAGTCGTAAACTGTGGTTCGCAAACACTTTATGTAAACGCTGAAGAAACCTCTTTCCAACTGGAGGATATCGGCTGCACCCACTCCAGTCTCGTAGCCTGCTGGCAGTTAAAAAACGAAATCAGACGCAGCTGTGCTGTTGTATGGATTTCAGTGCGTCACGCTTTTACAGGGTAATTATAAATGCTTGAAGCGATTTCATAAATTTACCGTAGCTATATTATTTGACTATGGGCACAAAAAATTACGGTCATATAGAAAACAGTTTAAAAAAAATTATGTGTCCACTTACTGATTCTGCATATATCAAGTCGGTAATTAAGTTTTTGTCACACTCGGTACTTGTCCCTCTTAAGGCCCATTCACACTAGCGGTCAGCTCAACTCAGGTCAAAATACACGTAATCCAATGGGAGCATTCACACTACACGGTCCGCTCAGGTCAGGGCAAGGCAGGTCAAACTGAAGATCGCGCCGCCTCCGATCAACAACGGTCAAGACCTGAGCTGAGCTGAGCTGAGCTGACTGCTAGTGTGAACGTTCAACGGTCAGGTCAGGTCAGATCAAATGGGTGACGAACGTCTGAAAACTATGCTCGTAAACAATAAAAAAGAGTAATAAATAAAAAAATGAATGTTTTAACGGTATGTTATTTTTGTTTATTATAAAGCCGGCAAAATTTAATATAAATTCAAATATTATTACACGTTTTAGTACTGCCAATGTATATATATAAAAAGTGTAATTATTTTAAACCAATATCATCTTAACTGTATTGATTACTGTTCTAAATCTGATAACTGTTTTTATTACTTTAATACTGACATTCATGTTGCTAACATTCTTATAAAAATTTATTGTATCACTGTATTGTAGTCACTGAGGGGCTCTGTGGGTTGACGTCAACCATGACAATATGTAAGTTATGTTTTTTGTAAAATTCAACATCGTCCTGTATAGCAAAATTTGCTGAACGGATAATAAATTCATTAAAAAAAAAAAAAAGTACTGCCAAGATACAGATCCAATTTCCAAATTAAAAAAAAAAAAAAATATTGTGAATTTATTTTTTGAATCAAAGGCTTCTGTACCAGTGTTAGCACACAAACAAAGAATATTTGTAAAATAGGGTTTCTCTAGCTACTCCTTAAATTCACTTTCTACATGGCATGGAAATTTTATCCTTCCGTAAATAATTGTGCAAAATACATGTTGTTAAAATTATGTTATCAATTAATCCTGGAGCAGAATTAATTTTTCTAAAATAAATTCAAAATCTTTGAGCTCTAAAAAATCAAAAAACATTTCCCACTACTCGTAACCGGTGGTTAGAATTCTTTTTTTTTCTCTTGATCTGTTTGCGCTTGAAACTCTGGATGCACCCAGAACCATCCTTTTTTTTTTTTATCTTGACGCATTTTTAGGCTCTTGATCCAAAATCATTGCGATTTAATTGCCGCTGGGGTAGAAAACGTCATTGTTCACTATGAGCAACTGAAATGAAACGGCCTCGTCTACGACTTGATCTGACCTAACCTGAGATGACCGCTAGTCTGAATGCTATCCTGGATCGTGAGCTTATCTGAGCTGAGCTGAGCTTACCGCTAGTGTGAATGGGCCTTTAGTTTCGTGCAAATTCCCCTCTATTCACGCTCGAACTAGCTCGGTTATTCCTGTGACTGGTCCTCTCTAACCGGGCGAGTTATGACCGCTGGTACTTCCCCAGGCTCGGTGGTCAAACGAAGGCTCGGTGATTAAAACGAAAGTACGGCGGACAAACGAAGGCTCGGTGGACAAACGAAGGCTCGGTGGTCAAACGAAGGCTCGGTGGTTAAACGAAAGTGCGGCGGCAGTCGCTTCCTGATCGCCGTAGAGGTAACATCGGCGCTTAGAGAGCTACACTCCGAGTTTTCCTTGTGACGAATAACGCGTGAACTAGGACAGTGCAAGCACTAGTTGTGTATACTATTATACAGTGAATAGCAGTCAATAAACCAACTAAAAAGTTTGTTTAGGAGAGTGTGTGTACCTCGCCACCATGGAGGGTGGCGAGTATGGTGAAGGTGGCATACAGCCACATACTGACAGTGCGCCGTCGGGTAACACGTGCACCAGTTCCGTAGTGGGCGAGGCGCTGGAAACATTAGCAATGGACTACGCCGACGGTGCCCCTATACTCCAAAAGCAGTCCAAGAAAAGACCACGCCGAGAGGAGAACAACGTAACAGCACTGGGAGAGGAAGTCAACATGCTGCTGCCAGCTGCAGCAAGCACGCCGCCAACAGCTCCTCCAAGCACGTCGCTGTCAACTCCAGCCTACAGCATACAGTCAACAATCCCCGCACACTCAGCTGGACTGGTAAGTGAAGACGCTTTGCAAGCCAGTGATCCTAACGCAGTGCTGAGGCAGCCCCATTTCTATAAAGAAACAGATTGCGGTCCATTTGTTGTACATGCAGAATATGAAGCAAGTTATGTGGAGCAGCACAAAACAAACCTAGGCCGTCTGCACCCAATGGCGGTAGGGAAATTAATACGTGACGCTGTGCCCGGCATAAGAAACTTTATCTTAGACATAAGAAACAAAGGGAGAAACAAAGTTCAAATTGAGCTTAAATCTGCTAAGTGGGCAAACCTTTTGGCGAATTCCAACAACCAGCCAAAGCATATACAATATTATATCCCTCGTTTCTTTACTGTTAAGGAGGGCGTGGTTAGGAATGTGGACCCAGGGCTTACTGACTCAGAAATCTTGCAGGAAGTGGAATCCGCTATAGAAGTTTTGGAAGTGCGACGTATAATGAGGAAAGTTGTAAAAGACGGAGGGGTTGAATACGTTCCGACTCAATCGGTCCGCCTAACGTTTGGAGGACAGCGACTACCTGAAATATATTAGCATCTTTTGCACAGATGTAGTGTAGAGCCATATATACCCCGTGTACTCAATGTTTTAACTGTTTAACGTTTTGGGACACCTGAGCAAGCAGTGCCGCAGCACATCCCGCTGTGCCAAGTGCATGGGTAAACACGTTACAACTAGCTGCGACTTTCAGGGCCCAGTCATCTGTATCTATTGTGAAGGCAACCACTTGGCCACTAATTTCAATTGCCCAGAATTCAAAAAACAAAAGAGGATTAAGGAGAACATCATCCTCCATAACATGACTCTGGAACAGGCTCTGACCTTAGAAATACGTCAACTTATGCAAAACGCACAGCTCCACCACCCCCACCACAGAAGCAACAAGGAATACCCCCCCTTGCCGCTACGTAATAATGTGGAATACTCCACACCGGTCGCCAGTTGCCCAAATAGCCGGTACTACTCCACTCATACCACAAGCCAGGGCCACGAGAAATCACTACACCATAAAACCACGACACCCACAGTCTGTATACAACCGTACAGAACAACCCGCCATTCCTCATGGGCGTCGGCAACAAGACAGAATAGACAGGAAACAGGCAACACATGACGCAGAAAACCTCCAGCCCCGAAGAAGAACCAACCTGCCCCCCGCGGAGTTGTATTACGACGCATATGCACAGGCCAGTGGACTTCCCATACAGAATACCCACACGGTGCTAGTAATACAGTAGCGAACGAGGAAGCAATTGATAGAGTATGTAGACTTGTGACCTCACTTTTCAGTATGGCCAAACACAGGAAACCTCCCACACAACTTGAGGGAACACATAGCCGCATTCCTAAACTCGGACGGTCCACAGGAAGAAAGCAGAGACAAACGCACGAGACAATGGAACAGATCTTATGTGGAATACACAACCAATCATGGCAAAACAACGACAATATCGCATCTCGTTATAACTGTACTGATGGGTAACCACGGCCCCAATATCTTACAGTGGAACTGCAGGTCTATCCGCTCAAACAGGAATCCTTAGAACACTTGCTGAAATCAAATAACATTAGCATAGCCGCCATATTAGAAACTTGGCTGAAACCCGAAGAGGAATTTAAGTGCGCGGGCTACAGAATAGTGCGTGCCGACCGTCCAGGCGGCTACGGGGGAGCGGCTCTACTAATAAAGAAGAACATACAATTTCTGAAATAAAAATCCGGAGCACTGCTCCGAATATCGAGGCTTGCGCGATACGTCTCAAAATTATGGGGACAGAAACAACGGTCATGGCTCTCTACCGGCCTCCAAACACTCAGTTCGATAAACAAGCATTTTCAAATATCCTGAAGTATGTCATGCAACCTGCCCTGATAATGGCTGACCTAAACGCACACCATAGCACATGGGGATGTGGAAGAACAGACCGCGCCGGAAGACTGTTGCTAGATGCGTTGGACGACACAGATATAATAATTTTAAATGATGGCACTGAAACAAGGATAGTTGGGCCAGCACACCAAAAATCAGCAGTGGACATAACGCTAGCATCACCAGCCATTTCTCTGGCAGCCACAGGGCAGGTCATCCAAGACCCATCCGGATCAGATCACTTACCAATAATGATCACCTTCCCTGTGACTAGACAAAGAATAACACCGACAACGATCGCCATACCGCTGGAAGATAACTAACGCGGACTGGTCGCAGTATGAGAAGGAAGTCACAAGAAACCTTGAGAGCTTCGAACTCTCGGACGACGTAGTTGCTGACTACCAAGGCCTGATGACAGTCATTGAAAAGGCGGCAATAAAAGCTATCCCCGAGATTAAACCACGCACCTGCCATAAGAAATCACCTCCTTGGTGGGATAAAGAGTGTCAACTAGCAATAAAAGAAAGACAGATGGCCCTTCGAAAATACAAAGTCTTGGCGACAGAAGAAAACTACCTGTATCTTCAGAGAACAGTAAGCAAGGACCAAAAGAGTCCTAAAGAAGAAAAAAACGCCAGGGGCTGGACTGACTTTTGTAACTCTCTCACAGAACTGCTCCAGTAAAAGATATATGGAAAGAAAAATAAAAGGCTTTCAGAACTCGACAGGAACTACACTTAATACGGCTCCAACTAAAAACGTTGCGGAGGACATCTTGGGCAACCTTACCCCAGCCACAGCCTCGGAGAAGGTGGAGATCACAGAAGATGGGAGGCAACATGACCCTCTGTTAGCGCCTTTTACAGAAGAGGAACTTGAAGTATCACTTAAACGTAATAACAACAGTGCCCCAGCCCAGACAACATCCATTACAGCATGATCTCTTCCTCCAAGGCGAGGGAAGAATATATTCTTAAGATTGATTACGCTGTGTGGAGCAAAACGCGTGAGTGTACCAGAGATGAAGCGCGTAAGAGTAGTACTATCCTGAAACAGGGCAAAGACCCCGCACTTTGCTTCGTCCTACAGGCCAATATCTCTTCTATCCTGTGCTCTTAAAACACTAGAACGAATGGTCAAACACCGGCTGGAGTGGCACCTAGAAAATAAAAGTAAACTACCAAGACACCAAATAGGCTTCAGGAAGGGAAAAGGCACTATAGAGGTAGTTGCTAACCTAATGACAGACATTTATGAATGCTATCGCAGTAAAGCGTATCTCATGGCCTTGTACGTGGACTTAACACATGCCTATGATAATGTGGCTCCATCGATACTCTCTAGAAAACTATTGGACTTAGGCCTACCGAGCAGATTCGTAACTAACCTCATGTCATTGCAGGCAGATAGGGCGCTAGAAATTCACATCAATGGTACAACAGTAGGCCCTCGAATTGCATCTCACGGTCTCCCTCAAGGCTCCACGCTATCACCACTGCTGTTCAACATATATACCAGCGACCTTGGAAGACTGCTAATAGGGAGGGTAATGATGCTCCAGTATGTAGACGACTTGTGCTTCTACGTAATGATGAATGAGCTAGCTGACTGCAAGAAGGTCTTGGGAGACTTTGTCAACCTTTTGCGAAAATGGCTCGTTAACAATGGCTTGGACATATCCCAAACCAAATCAGCGGTGTCAATTTATAGCAGACGCAGGATACCTGACATGGACGAGATACAGCTCGGACCCTACCGCTTCCCGTATCGACGAGTCGTCAAATACCTAGGGGTCACAATAGATAACAAACTCAGCTGGAAACCCCAAATCAAAGACATCTCAAGCAAATGTGAGGCGGCACTTAACGTCTTGAAGGCAACCACAAAACCTTGGTGGGGTACAGACCCTAAAGTTGCCATGACCTTATACCGATCGCTCATTAGACCACACCTGGATTATGCAAGCATCTTCTACGGATCAGCAGCAGAGACCACCCTAAAAACCCTTGATAGACTGCAGTACAAAGCACTAAGAATATGCACAGGTGCAATGACATCAACCCCAACCAACGCGCTATTGGTAGAAGCGCTAGAGCCACCTCTTCATATAAGACGAATGCAGCTCTGCAAACAGTTTCTACTTAAGCAAATGAAGATTACAAACAATCCCCTCATCCAGAAGATTGAGGCACTTGGAAGTCAGCTCACTAATAGAAGAAACTGGCCACGCAAAAGGACTCCAGAGCTAATTATAGCAGAAAATGAAATCAACATGTACAGCAACAACATAATGTCGACCTCCCACCTACCAGAGTTTTGTGTGCCATACGAAGCAACGATTACACCTCTCAACGTGAGAACCGACATCAAGCTGAAAGACTCCAGTCAGAACAACTCCGCTAGACTGGCAGAATTTCTCGCGCAATGGCCAAATGCTTCCCACATCTACACAGATGGGTCAAAATCAGGTTCATCAGTTGGTTGTGCATTTTTGGATCTGAAGAGGAAGTCATACGGTATGCTGAAACTACGCAAGGAAGCAACCATCTTCACTGCGGAAATGGTGGCAATTCAAAAGGCAATTGAGTATGCTGAGGATTTGGAGGACACAACATCGGTCATCATATCAGATTCCCTCTCTTCGCTGACCAGCCTGCAAGGACACACGCAGACTACCAACAAAGACAACATCTTATGCAACATCTTGGAAGCAGCATACCGGGCGAAACAGAAAGGCAAAACACTTGTGTTCGTGTGGGTGAAAGCCCACATCGGTCTGCACGGTAACGAACAGGTGGACCAACTGGCGAAACGAGCTTGCGAAGAAGGTGGCGACTACCCCCTCCTAACTGCGAGGGACCTACTGGCAACTGTGAAGAAACAAACCAGAGACGCATGGAATAGAGAATGGGAAGAATCTCTATTGATCAAAGGGAAACACTATGGAAAAATCCACCCAGTCATCCCTCACCATCATTGGCACCACAAACTCAACCTACCAAGGAAAGCTATTGTAACAATCGCTAGATTAAAGTTCAACCACGGTTGTTTCCCGGCACACCTAAACAGAATCAACATTGCCCAAAGTCCGTTATGTGGATGCGACGATACGAGCATAGGGGACATGGACCACATCTTCTTCGGCTGCAAAAACAGACAGGATAGCATCACAGACCTGATAGAGGAACTAGTGAGGTTAGGTCACTCTCCACCCTCAAAAGTGTCACACCTACTGACGACCGACGACGCCAGAGTTTTCATGGTGCTGTACAGATTCTGAAAGACGGTGGTATTGACATATAAACCCCAAAGATCTCCAAGAACATTAGTATCCACGATCCCTGATTTTACACACCTAATAACAATATGTTACGTAAAATAGAGACATTAGACCCTGAACGCAAGATATGTAACACTGTGTCACTAACCATGTGAGTGTGAGTGAAGCCACAAATTGTGAGATGGGACACACGGGCTACATGACATTCAGGACCTGTGTTTTGTGTGGAAGTGATATAACTATAATTACTTTATGTACCTAATAATAAAAATGTAGTACTGTAATAACGACCAAGGACTTGGGAGAGAAGTCCATATACTGTTATAGACATAATTGTTATGACTAGAGCTATGTGTGGATAGCTCAGGTAACCGTGGTGATATCAAATACCTATATAGATATGAAACATTGTAATAACGACCAGGTATTCTTATCTTTATCCTACTCTATCTTCTTTTGTTCAGAGAAATCACAGATTGTGATACAATTATAAATGTCACATAATATCAAGGACCAGTATAATATGTATGTAGCTAGAGACGTAAGACCAACCATATTGAATTCTCATTCCTGTCATACGCAAAGTAATAGAAACCATGTATATGTGAGAGAGCTTATAATTTGTGTTAAGGCCATAAGCGCCACATATTAATCATGACCAGGTCTTCCCGTGGAAACACAATGTACTGTAATCATAGCTTTAGGTAATTAGAGATATGAAATATTGTAACAATGTCCAAGTAATGTGTAAGAGAAGTCATAATTGTGGCATGTGAGATACAATTCCATGATCAATAATACCTGTAAATAAGTGATTGTAACAATTGATATGGCTATATGGCTCACCGGCCCACTGCCAATAATAAAAAAAAAAAAAAAAAAAAAAAAGTGCGGCGGACAAACGAAGGCTTGGCGGGCAGATTAAGGCTCGGCAATGCAGGAAGTCTTCCTCGCCCGTGCCGCACAACAAGGATGGTACATCACAGAAAACTTAACAAGATTGTATAGCAGGGGCATTGTCGAATCTACAGTACATCAGTGACTACTACTAACAATTTGAGTAAGTTCTATGAATTGAATCGAGGTAGACATGAAGTGTAACGAGTATGTATTTGGCAAACAAATGTGACTGAAGTATTACAAATCGCGAGATCTCAACACAGTGAAATGAAAATCATAAAATAAATAAGCTATCTATAGTTACTGACATACACAAAGCATACCTTGAATCCACATTTAGTGCATTACG